>JANAVB010025198.1:19986073-20061073 GCA_029216955.1 Iris pallida | reverse complement strand
GCCATGTCCAGCCTACGCTTGTTAAAGCGTAGTAAGTTGTTCTAAGAATAGACAATAAAGGATATAAGCTGCTAACAGTTCTAAAATCACATTTAAAGGTTCATCACAACACAACATCTATAAGCGAAGGTAAACAAACACTATTTAATAATACACTTCCAAGTATCTAACTGGAGACAAAGTCCAGTATCCAAATATAAGTACAGACCAAAGTCTAAGGCCCAAAACACAAGAAAGATATCTAAGCAAGGTTCCCCGCTGGGGCCTCTTCTGGAGCTAAGGCCAGGTCCTCAAAATCAGTGCCATAATATGTATCATATAGCATATTCTCCTCAGAAAGTGAACCTACAACGTTATCCTGTCAGGACGGGAGCTTGTACAACCTCTACAACTAAAGTACTGAACATATAATGAAAGAGATGTACAACAAGAATCATGGTGTGATAAGTCTATAAAACAGAAAATACTGGAAACATGGCCTCATGGTACAACTGGGATCACAGTATCATAGTAACATAAGGAACATGGCATATCTGGAATCATGGTATAACTCATAATCTATCATGGCAAGGATACATATGTCATAGAGACCGATGTATATGTAATGTTTAAAACTGTAGCAGGTACGTGATCGGTCAATAGCTGCACATGTGCTGGGGGCACATGTGATAAATGTACTTCCGTACAAGTCACAAGCGATAGATGTATATACGCACAAATCTGCGGGGTGCGCCTACGACAAGATATGCATATAAAATGCTACCTTGCTCGGTAAATACATACGGAGAGGGGGCATGATCACGTACTCAACTGTCAGTTTTCCCATAACCTATATTCTAACATGTGAGAGATACGAGAACAGTAAAACATGTGGGAGATACTGGGAGTAATATAAGCATGGCCAATACTGGGAATAATATGAAATATGTGAATACTCCGAGTAGTATAAAGCATAGTAAAACATGTACTGAGAACCAGTAAGAAACATGTGAAGATATAAGAACTGTCCTAAGCATGGCAGGTACTGAAAGTAATACAACATGTAAAGATTTAACTTGCTACCTCAAGGATCAGTATTTTAACAGGGTTAATACATGTTCTAGCATTAAAAGACAGTAAATGAGTTTGTAGATGTACTTGCCTCGAGCAAAGCAAGAATACTAGTACGAAGATATAGATGTCCGGTGTCCTGTCAATAATGATATACAAACTCAGTTCTAAGCTATGTTCAATATTACACTAGTGGTGTGACACGACTCCTGACTGGATACTAGCCAAGTGGGGACCTAGCAAAAAAGTCTAATGTAGAGTGCCACTATACACAAACTAACTTCCTAGGATCTATACACCAGTGTAGGGGGTGGTCCAATACTACAATAACCCAATACAACACAAAATATTGAAAGTCGTAACTACTTAATAAAAACAGACTGTACACTGAGTTCCAACAATTTTTGAGACAGACAAAAAGCTCATTATGTATAAATAAAGTACCAAAATGATCTTTGTTAATTATAGAAATTTATACTAATTTTTTTAGAATTTATAAACCTTCATAAATATTTATTAAAAATCAACAAACACAAATATACTGAAAATAAGTTCTGTTTTCTTATTTTTATAAAATACCAAAAGTACTTATTAAATGCTGGAAAAACTATAATAAATTATCTAAATTAACATAGTATTTAAATACAATTTTTTCCAGATTTTTACAGCAATTAAAATATATAAAATTCAAAAACAGAAAGTAACAATTTCTGGAAAATAATTAATTACAAATTAAGGATAAAAACAAAATCTACAGATGTTGTCGGATGATAAAATAAATATCACCAACGTGTCCAGAACGGTCAAATTAGCTAGGATAGCCTACCCATAAGTCCAATTTAGACACAGGGGCAAAACGGTAATTTTTGGGATAGAAGTCTACAAAACCTAGCAAATTATTGTCCACGAATCCAGAATGATGATACGAACCCAACGGTATGTCTAAAATGGAATTCCGATGTGCCGATCTCAAAATGACACGTTGACGTGGACACTTGGTATCCGGTTTGCACCGAAATGCGTGCCAGAGCAAATGTCTTTAAAACTCAGCAAATTATATGTCAACGAGTCCAGAATGACGATATGAACTCAACGGTATATCCGGAATTGGATTCCGATGAGCCGATCTCAAAGTGACCCGTTAACTCGAAAAATGGGACCCGCTTTGCACCGAAATGCGTGCCAGGGTCCACGTTCTCCAAATCAAGCAAATTTTATATGAAAATATGCCAGAACGATGCCACAAGTCTACTGGTGGTGTCAGAAATTGAATCCGGAGTCCCGGGTTCAAAAATGGAATTTAACAAGTGCAAATTAAAGAATTCGGACGGTCAACTTTGGCGTCGAATTTGACCAACCGAACGTGCTTAAAATGAAACGAAACCTAAAGGAGACAGGAAGAGGGTTATACCAGCTGCGCACAGGAACTGGTAGCACGCCAACCAGAGCTGCGATGGCGGAGTTACGAGCTGACGAAGTCGGCTCCACGAAACTGTCCAAAAATAGTTCAATTTAAACGTCAACTTGGTGGCCAGTTTTGAGGTATCAAACGACGAAATTAATGGACGAAAATTGACAGGAGTGAAGTGATGTATACCTAGATTGCGACGGAGCAAGGAGTTTGCCGATCCAACGGTCGGATCTTCCGGAAAATATGCACGAACTTGCTGCGATGGAGCGCACTTTCTGAGTTCAAAACTCGCGCGCGCGCGACGACGGGATTCCGTTCAAAACGCACGAATAGCCTATTCGGCACGTCGGGGAAGCGGGCGTTGGCCACGGGTGGCTCGCCGGAGGTTTGTGCACATCAGGGGGTGCCACGGCGGCCGTGCGGCGGCGAGGCGGCACACGACGGCGGCCCGTGCGCGCGCACGTGCGCCTGCATGCTCCCGCAACTGCTGCCGAAGCTGCTGCTGTGCTGCTGGTGGCGCACTGGGCGGCGTGACGGCTGCGGCGATGGCTGGCGGGCCGTGGAAGCGACGGCGGGGTGGTGTTAAGTGGTGGTGGCTCGGGTGAAGGTGGTTTGAGTGGTTGTGGCTCGGTGATGATGGTGTTAGTAATGTGGGTGGTGATGGTGATGGTGTTGGTGATGGAGGGAAGAAAGAGGAGAGTAGGAGGAGAGAGAGAGGAGAGAAGAGAGGTATTTATTTATTTATATATAGTGAAGAGAGAAAGAGAGGTATTTAGGAGGAGAGAGAGAGAGAGAGAGAGAGGAGAGAGAGAGAGAGAGAGAGAGAGGTGTATGTATGTATATATATATGAAGAAGAGAGAGATATGTAGAGATATTTGAATGAGAGAGAGAGAGATAAAGGAGGTCGGTCAAGGGGGGGAGAGTGCTGTGAGGTGGAGGGGGTGAGGTGGTGTGTGTAGTGAAGAGAGAGAAAGAGAGGTATTTATTTATTTATATATATTTGTTTATAATATATATATATATTTTATATTATATATATATATATATTATATCTATATATATACAAGAAATAAAAATGAGATTTTGTAAAAATAGAGAGAGGAAGAGATAATTTCAAAATAGAAAAAATAGAAAATTATGCGGGGTATTTGGACAGTCAGAGAGGACAACAGGGAGCTTGGGTTCGGGTTCGGTCGAGCCGGGTCGTGTCAAAATCGAACAGGGCGCAATAATTGAATTAAAAATAGGTATTTATAATCACGGGAAAATAAATAATATACGGGGACTCCAATAAATGGGACACAAGCGTCATGTGGGTAGTAGGCTTCATATGGGCCACGTCCATACTTTGGGTTGACTAGGTTGGATCGATGTCTGGTCCCGAAATTAAATTGAAAATTAAATCAGTTTTACGGTAGATAATTAATCGGCCTAAATTTACCCGAAAATTGTGCGAAGAAAATGAAGCACAAAATGGAGTGTCTGAGTGGGACACAAGGTCATGGGTGAAGAGCGTCTCGAGTAGATCATTTATGAGAAGTTGGTTCTGAAAAAACGACTGGTCTGGTGCTCCTAAATTAAAAGTCACGGTAACGTGCAAACGAGATCAAAAATAAAAGTGGGAATAATTATTCAATGATTAATTGGTCTAAGTTGACCCGAAGTTGCGCGATACAAAAAGAGCACAAGGGAACGAGTTCAAGTGGGACATGATATATCAAAACGAAGATAATCTTGTCTACTTCAAAACTCGTAAGAGAGTTTACAGAGATTGACATCCCTGACGCTCCAAAAGTCAAAGTCACGGAAAATAACATTAATGATCTAAATAATTAAATAATAAAATATTTCGAAAATAATTCATTCGAAAAATAAAAATAAATCCTGAAATTCAGGGGGCATATATCCTACACACCTTACAAAATTTCGTCCTCGAAATTAAAAATCATCCAATAGGTCAGACTATAACACGTAGCTGCTCTGGCTATGATACTCAATCTGCTGTCCCTGTAATCATCTGTCCTGTTTCTCTTTACATCTTTTTGGTTCAGGTTCAACAAAGTCCTTCTATCATAACTACGTCATATATATCCTTTAGAATCTTCCATACTAACATGAAACATTTATGTATACCCTAAACTATAGGTCATTCTCTGGGTATGTTCATAAGCAAACAATGCTTGGTCATCAACCATATTTTTTTTAACCTCAATTGTAAATACTGGATTTCCTTATCGTATCCTAAGTATCCATATTCTATCAATCCACAGTTCTTTAGCATCATTTATCGTCAATCCTTTCTAGTTTCTCCTTAAAATTATACGTTCAATTCTTATCCTTGGCGTAGAGCCTTCTTCTTTTTACTCAACAAGTCCTCTGAATATAAATCCTCGATTTCAAAACTCTCGATTTATTAATTACCAATGTACATATGTCTTTGTCTCGTTCCTTGTCTTTTTAACTGATATCTTTCCGATCTCGTACGCAATACGATAACTCATTCTAATTTATTCTATACCATTTCACATGTCGATCTACCCTCTAATCACATGTAATTAGCTATAGGTAACCAACCAAAATTTTTACAAATGCTAAATCCTCAAACTGTTAAGCACAAGATTTTTAATCCTCAATCCATAGTCACAACAATATAATATCTCATTTCTCCATCTTTAGATACCCTATTATCAAGTTATACTATCAATACAATCGTTCTTGGTTTCCAAGTCTACTACAGTCAGTCACTCATACTTGTCCTATAAGCTTAATCTAACCAATCCCTAGGAAAAGTATTTATCACAATCACACCATACATTTATAGTTATACAGTTATACTACAGGATCAGTCAACAAGGTTTGGCTATTTCGGTCATCTATCAAATAGAAGGTAACAAGGCCTAAGACTGGGTCAAACAATCCATAATAGTGTCCAAACAAGTTAAAGGTCAAGCAAGACAGAAAAGTTTATTGGAATATCTCCAAGAATGGTACAAAGACGACGAGATGCATAACGAGAAGAATTACCCAAGAGGTTAACAAAAAAGAGTTTAGTCAAGTCATAGGAAAGATGGAACACAAAAATAATTATGTCCAAAAGATAACATGAAAGCAATCCGGTTGGAGAGTCCTATAGAACCTATAATCCTAGTTGTAGATGTAGATAGGACAGAGTTAATCAAGACGGGGAAGATGATGATAGAATTTATTCTTGCTCAATCGGTCATAACGAGTGAACCAAGTTGAGATATGATCTGATAACCATACACGTCTTCCTGAAATCATGTTGCCAGAATTTTTGCCACACCAGTAAGCTTATATGCAAAAATGAGGGAGTCCATAACTAAGGTATACACCCTATAGTCATATCATCTAGATTCCTTACCACGCCAACCGGTATGGCTGCAAGAAAATCTAAATTCTATGAATGATAGTATATCCAAAATCAGGCTCTATTTTTTGTCATACCAGCTAATATGGCTGCGATAAATTCTAAACTCCATAAATAAAGCAGACATTTACCTTATCAGGATATATAAATTTAATCCACAAAATTTAGCACGATGCAAGATTCAAAGTCAACAACGAAAATCAGAAATTAAATTCAACAACGAATTTAAGAAAGATCAAATGGAAATAAGTAGAAACAGATTTCTAGATAAGATTAGAGTGAGATCCTCAGGGTCATCCCAAGGGTACAAACTTGGTCTAAATTAACCCTCTGAAATACAAACAAGAGGCTAATTATAGCTAACGGTCCTATGCTGTGATGAGTTCTCCTATGTTATAATCCTAGAAATCCTCTAGGTGTTCTAAATGTTATTCCTAGTGTTATCAAGTTGTCCTAGATCCTAATTGCAGGCATGCTTGGTACAATAACGTAACCAACATTAAGTCTGGACCTGCATGGGCCGCCAAAAAATATGTCACGACCCGTTACCCAAATTGTTGGGGGCCGAGCCATGTCCAGCCTACGCTTGTTAAAGCGTAGTAAGCTGTTCTAAGAATAGACAAAAGGATCTAAGCTGCTAACAGTTCTAAAACACATTTAAAGGTTCATCACAATACAACATCTATAAGCGAAGGTAAACAAACACATATTTAATAATACACTTCCAAGTATCTAACTGGAGACAAAGTCCAGTATCCAAATATAAGTACAGACCAAAGTCTAAGTCCCAAAACCACAAGAAAGATATCTAAGCAAGGTTCCCCGCTGGGGCCTCTTCTAGAGCTAAGGCCAGGTCCTCAAAATCAGTGCCATAACATGTATCATATAGCATATTCTCCTCAGAAAGTGAACCTACAACATTATCCTGTCAGGACGGGAGCAAGTACAACCTCTACAACTAATACTGAACATATAATGAAAAGATGTACAACAAGAATCATGTGTGATAAGTCTATAAACAGGAAATACTGGAAACATGGCCTCATGGTACAACTGGGATTACAGTATCATAGTACATAGGGAACATGGCATATCTGGAATCATGGTATAACTCATAATCTCATGGCAAGGATACATATGTCATAGAGACAGATGTATATGTAATGTTTAAAACTGTAGCAGGTACGTGATCGGTCAATAGGTACATATGTGCTGGGGCACATGTGATAAATGTACTTCCGTACAAGTCACAAGCGATAGATGTACATATGTACAAATCTACGGGGTGCCCCTACGACAAGATATGCATATAAATGCTACCTTGCTCGGTAAATACATACGGAGAGGGGGGCATGATCACGTACTCACTGTCAGTTTTCCCATAACCCATATTCTAACATGTAGAGATATGAGAACAGTAAAACATGTGGGAGATACTGGGAGTAATATAAGCATGGCCGGTACTGGAAACAGTATGAAACATGTGAATACTCCGAGTAGTATAAAGGATAGTAAAACATGTACTGAGAACCAGTAAGAACATGTGAAGATATAAGAACTGTCCTAAGCATGGCAGGTATTGAAAGTAATACAACATGTGAAGATTTAACTTGCTACCTCAAGGATCAGTATTTTAACAGGGTTAATACATGTTCTAGCATTAAAAGACAGTAAATGAGTTTATAGATGTACTTGCCTCGAGCAAAGCAAGAATACTAGTACGAAGATATAGATGTCGGTGTCCTGTCAATAATGATACAAACTCAGTTCTAAGCTATGTTCAATATACGCTAGTAGTGTGACACGACTCCTGACTGGATACTAGCCAAGTGGGGACCTAGCATAAAAGTCTAATGTGGAGTGCTACTATACACAAACTAACTTCCAAGGATCTATAAACTAGTGTAGGGGGTGGTCCAATACTACAATAACCCAATACAACACAAATATTGAAAGTCGTAACTACTCAATAAATAAATCAGACTGTACACTGAGTTCCAACAATTTTTGAGACAGACAAAAAGCTCAATTATATATAAAACAAAGTACCAAAATGATCCTTGTTAATTATAAAAATTTATACTAATTTTTCTAGAATTTATAAACCTTCATAAATATTTATTAAAAATCAACAAACACAAATATACTGAAAATGAGTTCTATTTTTCTATTTTATAAATACCAAAAGTACTTATTAATGCTGGAAAAATTATAATAAATTTTTGAAATTAACATATATTTAAATACAATTTTTTCCAAATTTTTACAGCAATTAAAATATATATAAAAATTCAAAAACAGAAAGTAACAATTTCTGGAAATAATTAATTACAAATTAAGGATAATACATAAACAAAATCTACAGATGTTGTTGGATGATAAAATAATATCACCAACGTGTCCAGAACTGTCAAATTAGCTAGGACAGCCTACCCATAAGTCTAATTTAGACACATGGGCAAAACGATAATTTCGGGCCAAAATGATGTCCGCCGTTGGACACACTTTGTACCGAAAAGCTTGTCGGGATAGAAGTCTACAAAACCTAGCACATTATATGTCCATGAATCCAGAATGATGATACGAACCCAACGGTATGTCCAAAATAGAATTCTGATGTGCCGATCTCAAATGACACGTTGACGCGGACACTTAGTATCCGGTTTGTACCGAAATGCGTGCCGGAGCAAATGTCTTCAAACTCAGCCAATTATGTCAACGAGTCCAAAATAACGATATAAACTCAACGGTATATCCAGAATTGGATTTCGATGAGCCGATCTCAAAGTGACCCGTTAACTCGAAAGTGGGACCCGCTTTGCACCGAAATACGTGCTAGGGCCCACGTTCTCCAAATCAAGCAAATTTTATATGAAAACATGCCAGAACGATGTCACGAGTCTACTGTCTGGTGGTGTCAGAAAATGAATCCGGAGTCCCGGGTTCAAAAATAGAATTTAACAAGTGTAAATTAAAGAATTCGGACGACCAACTTTGGCGTCGAATTCGACCAACCGAACGTGCTTAAAATGAAACAAAACCTAAAGGAGGCAGGAAGAGTGTTATACCAGCTGTGCACAGGAACTGATAGCGCGCCAACCAGAGCTGCGACGGCGGAGTTACGAGCTGACAAAGTCGGCTCCACGAAATTGTCCAAAATAGTTCAATTTAAAATCAACTTGGTGGCCAGTTTTGAGGTATCAAACGACGAAATTAACGGACAAAATTGACAGGAGTGAAGTGCTATATACCGAGATTGCGACGGATCAAGGAGTTCACCGATCCAACGGTCGGATCTCCCGAAAAACATGTACGAACTTGCTGCGATGGAGCGCACTTTCTGAGTTCAAAACTTGCGCGCGCCGACGGGATTCCGTTCAAAACGCACGAATAGCCTATTCGGCGCGTCGGAGAAGCGGGCGTTGGCCACGGGGTGGCTTGCCGGAGGTTCGCGTACATCAGGGGGTGGCCACGACGGCCGTACGGCGGCGAGGCGACGTACGACGGCGGCCCGCGCGCGCACATGCGCCTGCATGCTCCCGCAACTGCTGCCGAAGCTGCTGCTGTGCTGCTGGTGGCGCGCTGGGTGGGCGCGGCGGCTGCGGCGATGGCTGGCAGGGACTGGAGGCGACGGGTGGTGGTTTAAGTGGTGGTAGCTCGGGTGAAGGTGGTTTGAGTGGTGGTGGCTCGGTGATGATGGTGTTAGTAATGGTGGTGGTGATGTTGATGGTGTTGGTGGTGATGGAGGGAAGAAGGAGGAGAGTAGGACGAGAAGATGATGGCGAGGGTGGTGGTGATGCTTGTCGCCATGGAAGGGGAGGTTCGGCTGTGTTGTGTGTGTGTGTGGTTTATAGGAGAAGAAGAGAGAGGTGTATGTATGTATATAATATAGAAGAAGTGTAATGCCCTGAATCCGTTGCGGAGCACGGTGCGGGCTAGCGGCCGAATGGCCGAGTCGGATGAGAATTGGGGAAACTTTACCAGGATCGCGGGATAATAAATTAAGATCCTTTTTCGTTATGGATTGGACTCTTTTGAAATGATGCCCAAGATGCAGTGGCGCGCATCTTGGGGGAAGAGTTCTATATAAGAGTCGCTTGCCCCGAGACCGTTGCCCTGCTGGTTTTTGATGTCGCTTTTGCTGTTGGCTTTTGTGTGTGTTTTCGTGATTGTTTTCGATGAATGTTTTCATGGATTTACTTTCACTATCTACGCATTTCATATCGAATCACTGAAAGAAAGAGAAGAAGTATGCTGACCAGACGTTGGTGCCAATGCAGGTGCTAACGCAGTGAACCGAGCTTGATGTTGCATGGAAGACCTCTTTCTCTCGGTAATTCACCAACAAGTGAGTGGCTTTGATCCTTCGACGATCCTTGATCTTCGCGCATAACAATGGTAGACTTGTTATTGCGTTCGGTGCTTAATAAAAGATGCCTAGTAATAATACGGGAAAGATAATGAAAGATAAATTATTGCACATCCACAATGTTGCAAATTGAATGATGCTCGTATGCTATATGAATTGTTTAACAGGTGATGCAAAGACCCAAGTATTAGGCGGTAAGTATATCGGACTTCGGTTCAAAAGAATAGGTTATAAATGAATAGTCCCTTGGTTGGATGAAGGAATATGCGAGCCTATGGCTCAAGACAAGTTGGTAAGATGGCAAGATAGAAAGATGGGAAAATGGCAAGATGAAATGAGAACTATGAATATGTGTGGAAGATGCTATTATCATGCATGTCATGTCTCTTATTAGTTAAGTTGCATTGCATGCATGGTCATGGACAACTTGTATACAAGGTAGTTCCCAGAACGGTAATCCGCGGCCACGAACCCGGTTCGTCCTAGGGGGAACAAGGAATTATGCCGACGTACTGGCATCGGTAAACGGGACTTGCAGTGGGGCTAGCTACCAGCACTGTAAGGGCGCCGTTGTACCAAGAAGATGGTCCAAGATGGCGTGTCACCAGTGACCTTCATATAGAGAGTGGCATAGCTAACAATGTCTTATGCAGGCAGAGTAAGTGGTATTCATAAATATTTACAGGGACGGCTATCGACCGTGGGTAAGATTCACCAAATTGGTGATCAACATGAATTGCTTACGTTAGAACACATGAATTGCTTATGTTTCTAACATCACTGTATGCTCCTTATATTTCTCATCAATATATGAATTGTTAATGGACCCTAAGGCAAGATAAAAGAATACAAAACAATAGTGAACATTCATGTAATTTTACTACTGTTGATTTATGGTGAGATTGGTTACGGCCGCTCACCAGTACATATGTGGCAATGTACTGACCCTCGTCTCCACAGGTGCTGGGAACCTAGTGGATATCATAGACGCTGAAGGCTTGCTGTCCGACTCTTTAGAAGCTTCATACATCTTGAAGTTTCCACTTGAAGAAGAAGGCATTTTGCTGAAGGTGGTTATTGCCGCATTATTAATAAAGGGATATGGAACAAGTTGTATCTTATTTCAATATTTCTGCAAGTTGTAGCCAAGTTTGGCCTTTTATCTCGGCTGTTTGAGAGCCTTATGTTTATGCAATGTAATTTCAAAGATATCAATAAAGAACTTATTTCAGATCATATCTGTGTTGCCAAAACTTCTTTATCATCCGCTGCGAATCTCTTTTCGAAAATGTCTCTTTTATAAAAGGAACACGAGCACGCCTTGTACAAGTGCAATTCCAGACTTGTACGGCATCACGCCTTAGCGAGGATGAACGATTCGGCGTGAATCAAAGCGAAGACGAACGATTCCCGAATTGGGGCGTGACAGTTTGGTATCAGAGCACGGCTTTACATCCTTGGGAATTTCTTGGTTTTAAAGATTTCGAAAATGACATAAGCTTTATTGCTTCTCGAACAACTTTGGTTTTAAATATCCCGAAATGAGATATCCATACAATAAGTCCATAAATTTTTGAGACTAACAAGCTTCTCTGTTTTTGCAGAGATGACTAAGGCGGGTGCAACGAACAACGCGAGTAGCTCAAGGGTGGTAGCCTCAACAGACCCTATGGAGAGGATGCTGGCTATGATGGAGAGCCAGCAGAGGCAGAACGCAAAGCAATTCGAGGCCCAACAGAAGCAGCTAGATACCCTACAACAGTTGGTCCGAACAGTGGTGAACAATGGGGCTCAAGGCACTCCAGTCTCACGAGAGAGCAAACTTATGGAGGCAGAGGAACCCCCGGCGGCTAAGAAAACCACTGCTGTGACCGACATTACAAAGTTTAAGAAAATCTACAGCAAGGAATTCAAAGGGACAAAAGAAGCCACCATTTCTATGGATTGGCTAGTTGAAGTGGAAGATCACCTGGAAGCTTTGGGTATTGTTGGATCTAAGAGGGTCTCGTGTGTGAAACTACTGCTGGTTTCCAACGCACACTACTGGTGGCAAAGTCAGAAAAGGATTCTTGCGGGAGTGAATGGAACAACGAAAATTACCTGGCTGATGTTCCGCGAGGCATTTCTGGCTCAGTACTTCTTTTCGACTGAGCAGCGAGCTAAGGAATTGGAGTTCCAGAAGCTCGAGTAGGGGAACTTGACGGTGAAGGAGTATGAGGCAGAGTTTTCTAGACTGTCTCAGTATGCAATCACGAAGTTTACTGACGATGCATCTAAGGCTCGTCGGTTTGAGCAGGGCTTGAGGCCTGCTCTGAAGGCTCAAGTTGTGGTTCAGAAATATAAGACTTTTCAGGAGTCTTACGAGCATGCAAAAGAATTGGACCCACACTATCCTGTGACGGCGCAGTGCAAGCGTCGGTACAGAATTTGCATAACAAGAGACCGAACAACGGTGGCAGATATGAGGCGCCAAAGCGTCAGAATTACGGTGGCTATCATCGACCCAATCCGGTTGGGCCGTACTACAACAAGTGCCACAACAAAGGGCACTTTGCTAACGACTGTAAGGTCTTAGAGGGAGGATGCTATAGGTGTGGTCAATTCGGCCATATGTCTCACAACTGTCCAGGGAGGGGCAACCAGAACCCTCCGAGGCAACAACATTACCCCCATCAACAGAATCGTGGACAGGCACCATGACCCCCTCATCCACCACAGAATCAGAGGCCCGGTGCCCAGGGCCGAGTCTTTGCATTGACTCAGGAGGAAGTACTTGCATCAGATACTGTAGTGACAGGTATATTGTTATTTAATGGCATTCCTGCACGTACTTTATTTGATTCTGGTGCTTCACATAGTTTTATATCTAAAGACTATGTTAAGGAACATGAAATAAAAATGACAATGTTGGATGTATATCTTAGTGTTAGTACTCCATCAGGAGTGGAGATGCCTACTAACATGATATGTAGGGATGGTTACATATGTATCGAAAAGAAAAGCTACCATTAGATGTAGTCGAGCTAGATATGAAAGATTATGATATCATTCTAGGAATGGTTTGGTTAAGTACATGTTGTGCGACGATTGACTGTGCAAAGAAGCGAGTTGTGTTTCGACTACCTGGAGGAACAGAATTCTCTTACTCGGCCAGTTCGTCGACGAAGGCTTCGATGGTGATTTCAGCTGCTACGGCCCGGCGAATGTTACATTCTGGCTGCTAAGGGTACCTTTCTTCTGTTCAAGACACACGCAAGAATGGTGCAGACTCAGCTAACACTGAAGTCGTGGCAGAATTTCTGATGTGTTTCCTGACGAGATACCCGGAATGCCTCCGGACCGAGAGATTGAATTCACTATCGATACATTTCCAGACGCTCGTCCGATCTCAAGGGCACCATACAGGATGGCGCCTACTGAATTGAAGGAACTCAAAGTACAACTACAGGAATTGTTGGACAGGGGATACATCAGACCCAGTGTTTCACCATGGGGTGCTCCGGTGCTATTTGTAAGAAGAAAGATGGATCGATGCGGCTGTGCATCGACTACCGTGAGCTAAACAAAGTTACAATTCGGAACAAGTACCCGTTGCCTCGAATAGACGACCTTTCGATCAGCTGCAAGGGGCGTCTGTATTTTCAAAGATTGATCTTCGCTCAGGCTACCATCAGTTAAAGATTAAACCCGATGACGTTTCTAAGTCTGTATTCCGAACCAGATACGGACACTATGAATTCTTGGTCATGCCCTTCGGACTGACCAACGCCCCTGCCGCTTTCATGGATATGATGAACAGAGTCTTCCGACCCTTTTTGGATAAATTTGTGATCGTGTTCATTGATGACATCCTAATCTACTCGAAGAACAGAGAAGACCATGCAGAACATTTGAGGACAGTGTTACAGACTCTATGGGATAATCAGCTCTATGCCAAGCTGAGCAAATATGAGTTTTGGATGGGTAGCATGTCATTCCTAAGGCACGTTATCTTGGCGGAAGGTGTGTCCGTTGACCCAAAGAAAATTGAAGCCGTAGTAGATTGGAAGCAACCCACGTCGGCGAGCGAGATCCGAAGTTTCCTCGGCTTGGCAGGCTACTACAGGAAGTTTGTCAAGGATTTTTCAAAGGTGGCAGCGCCTTTAACTCGGCTAACCCAGAAGGAAGTTGCATTCGATTGGACTGATGAGTGCGAGGCTTGCTTTCAAAATCTGAAGCAACGTCTCGTATCAGCTCCAATCCTTGCACTTCCAGACGGCGTCGAAGGATTTCAGATATACAACGATGCATCCGGATTGGGTTTGGGATGTGTATTGACTTAAGAGGGAAAGTGATCTCGTATGCCTTGAGACAGCTTAAGCCGCACGAGAAAAATTATCCAACGCATGACTTGGAATTGGCAGTGATAGTGTTTGCATTGAAATTGTGGAGGCACTACTTGTATGGAGTGGCTTGCGAGATCTTCACCGATCATAAAAGCCTGAAGTACATCTTTACCCAGAAAGATTTAAATTTGCGGCAAAGACGTTGGTTGGAGCTTATAAAAGATTACGACTTGACGATCGCGTACACCCCAGAAAAGGCAATGTGGTGGCGGACGCGTTGAGTCAGAACTTTGTGGGATCACTCAGTGTTGACAACGAATACTGGAGGAATTAGAAAGCATGGGAATTGAGCTCCAGATTCGTAGCCGAAATGCATTGAGCCAAGTTTGTTAGAAAAGATAAAAACAGCACAGAGGACGGATGAGTTCTTGATTATGATTGGCAGAATAATGGAAAAGGGTGAAGCCAGCGACTTCACCAGGCACGAGGATGGATCGTTGCGACTCAGGGGGAGGCTATGTGTCTCGAAGGATGAAGAACTCCGGAAAGAAATCTTGATGGAGGCCCATTATGCCAAGTATTCTTTGCATCCGGAAAGTAAAAAAATGTATAAAGATTTGTGCACGACCTTCTGGTGGCACGGTATGAAATGAGATGTGGCCCTCTTTGTCTCGCGATGCTTAGCGTGTCAACGAGTCAAGGTGGAACACCAGAGGCCCGACAGAACCTCGCGATCCCAGAATGGAAGTGGGATCATATAACCATGGATTTCATAGTTGGCTTGCCGAAGACGCAGCGGGGGAATGATGCAATTTGGGTCATCGTTGACCGATTAACCAAATTTGCACATTTTCTCGCAATGAAAACCATATGGAGCGTCGACCGGTTGGCTCAGCTATACTTGGATGAAATTGTCCGACTGCATGGAGTGCCGGCATCAATAGTGTCGAATAGGGATGGACGATTTGTATCGTATTTTTGGATCAGTTTACATGCTGCCATGGGAACACAATTGAAATTTAGTTCTGCATACCATCCACAAACCGATGGCCAGACCGAGAGGGTGAATCAGGTACTTGAAGACATGCTACAGCTTTGTGCTATTGATCTGAAAACAAGTTGGGATACTCGCTTGCCGCTAGCAGAATTTGTCTACAACAATAGTTACCAGTCAAGTATACAAATGGCTCCGTATGAAGCACTGTACGGGCGAAAGTGTCGGTCTCCGATTTGTTGGGATGAAGTCGGTGAACGACAGGTACTTGGTCCGGAGATGGTGGAACAGGCCGTCGAGAAGGTCCGCATGATTCGGGAGAAGTTACTTGTGGCACAAAGTCGGCAGAAGAGTTATGCGGATACTCATCGACGACCATTGGAATTTATGGTGGGCGATCACGTATTTCTGAAGGTGTCACCGATGCGTGGAGTTATGCGATTCGGTGCGAAGGAAAGCTAAGTCCGAGATTTGTTGGCCCGTTTGAAATTCTTAAGCGAGTCGGCCCTATTGCCTATCTGATCGCGTTGCCACCGGCATTGGATGGAGTGCATGATATCTTCCACGTTTCCCAACTACGGAAGTATGTACACGATCCAAGCCATGTGGTAGACTTCGGTCCGCTAGGGCTAAGAGCTGACTTGTCTTATGTGGAGGAACCCATGCAGATCTTGGATAGGAAGGATAAAATTTTATGGAATCGAGTTGTTTCCTTGGTTCGAGTGCTTTGGCGAAATCATTCCGTCGAAGAGTCGACGTGGGAACTTGAGGCAGATGTGAAGGAAAAGTTTCCTTCGTTGTTTGACCTAGGTGGGTTTGTGTTTAAGTTTCGAGGATGAAACTTTTGTTAGTGTATTAATATGTAATACCCTGAATCCGTTGCGGAGCACGGTGCAGACTAGCGGCCGAATGGCCGAGTCGGATGAGAATTGGGGCTTTACCAGGATCGCGGGATAATAAATTGAGATCCTTTCCTCGTTATGGATTGGACTCTTTTGAAATGATGTCCAAGATGCAGTGGCGCGCGTCATGGTGGAAGAGTTCTATATAAGAGTCGCTTGCCCCGAGACCGTTGCCCTGCTGGTTTTCGATGTCGCTTTTGCTGTTGGTTTTTGTGCGTTTTGTGATTATTTTCGATGAATGTTTTTATGGATTTAATTTCACTGTCTACGCATTTCATATCGAATCACTGAGAGAAAGAGAAGAAGTATGCTGACCAGACGTTGGTGCCAATGCAGGTGCTAACGCAGTGAACCGAGCTTGACGTTGCATGGAAGACCTCTTTCTCTCGGCAATTCACCAACAAGTGAGTGGCTTTGATCCTTCGACGATCCTTGATCTTCGTGCATAACAATGGTAGACTTGTTATTGCGTTCGGTACTTAATAAAAGATGTCTAGTAATAATACGGGAAAGATAATAAAGATAAATTATTACGCATCCACAATGTTGCAAACTGAATGATGCTCGTATGCTATATGAATTGTTTAACAGGTGATGCAAAGACCCAAGTATTGGGCAGTAAGTATATCGGACTTCGGTTCGAAAGAATAGGTTACAAATAAATAGTCCCTTGGTTGGATGAACGAATATGCAAGCCTATGGCTCAAGGCAAGTTGGTAAGATGGCAAGATAGAAAGATGGGAAAATGGCAAGATGAAATGAGAACTACGAATATGTGTGGAAGATGCTATTATCATGCATGTCATGTCTCTTATTAGTTAAGTTGCATTGCATGCATGGTCATGGACAACTTGTATACAAGGTAGTTCCCAGAACGGTAATCTGCGACCACGGACCCGGTTCGTCCTAGGGGGAACAAGGAATTATGCCGACGTACTGGCATCGGTAAACGGGACTTGCAGTGGGGCTAGCTACCAGCACTGCAAGGGCGCCGTTGTACCAAGGAAGATGGTCCAAGATGGCGTGTCGCCAGTGACCTTCATATAGAGAGGTGGCATAGCTAACAATGTCTTATGCAGGCAGAGTAAGTGGTATTCATAAATATTTACAGGGACGGCTATCGACCGTGGGTAAGATTCACCAAATTGGTGATCAACATGAATTGCTTATGTTAGAACAACATGAATTGCTTATGTTTCTAACATCACTGTATGCTCCTTATATTTCTCATCAAATATATGAATTGTTAATGGACCCAAAGGCAAGATAGAAAGAATACAAATCAATAGTGAACATTCATATAATTTTATTACTGTTGATTTATGGTGAGATTGGTTACAGCTGCTCACCAGTACATATGTGGCAATGTACTGACCCTCGTCTCCACAGGTGCCGGGAACCTAGTGGATAATCATAGACGCTGAAGGCTTGATGTTCGACTCTTTAGAAGCTTCGTAAATCTTGAAGTTTCCACTTGAAGAAGAAGGCATTTTGCTGAAGGTGGTTATTGCCGCATTATTAATAAAGGGATATGATATATGGAATAAGTTGTATCTCATTTCAATATTTCTACAAGTTGTAGCCAAGTTTGTCCTTTCATCTCGGCTGTTTGAGAGCCTTATGTTTATGCTATGTAATTTCAAAGATATCAATAAAGAACTTATTTCAGATCATATCTGTGTTACCAAAACTTCTTTATCATCCGCTGCGAATCTCTTTTCGAAAATATCTCTTTTATAAAAGGAACACGAGCACGCCTTGTACAAGTGCAATTCCAGACTTGTACGGCATCATGCCTTAGCGAGGACGAACGATTCGGCGTGAATCAAAGCGAAGGCGAACGATTCCCGAATCGGGGCATGACAGAGAGAGAGATATGTAGATATTTGAATGGGAGAAAGAGAGATAAAGGAGGTCGGTCAAGGGGGAGAGAGTACTGTGAGGTGGAGGGGCTGAGGTGGTGTGTGTAGTGAAGAAAGAGAAAGAGAGGTATTTATTTATATATATATATATATATATATATATATATATATATATACAAGAAATAAAAATGAGATTTTGTAAAAAGAGAGAGGAAGAGATAATTTCAAAATAGGAAAAATAGAAAAATTATACGGGGTATTTGGATAGTCATGAGAGGACAACATGGAGCTTGGGTTCGGGTTCGGTCGAGCCGGGTCGGGTCAAAATCAAACAGGGCACAATAATTGAATTAAAAATGGGTATTTATAATCACGGAAAAATAAATATATACGGGGACTCCAATAAATGGGACACAAGCGTCATGTGGGTAGTAGGCTTCATATGGGCCACGTCCATACTTTGGGTTGACTAGGTTGGATCGATGTCTGGTCCCAAAATTAAATTGGAAATTAAATCAGGTTTTACGGTAGATAATTAATCGGCCTAAATTTACCCAAAAATTGTGCGAAGAAAATGAAGCACAAAATGGAGTGTCTGAGTGGGACACAAAGGTCATGGGTGAAGAGGGTCTCGAGTAGATCATTTATGAGAAGTTGGTTCTGAGAAAACGACTGGTCTGGTGCTCCTAAATTAAAAGTCACGGTAACGTGCAAACGAAGATCAAAAATAAAGTGGGAATAATTATTCAATGATTAATTGGTCTAAGTTGATCCGAAGTTGCGCGATACAAAAAGAGCACAAGGGAACGAGTTCAAATGGGACATGATATATCAAAACGAAGATAATCTTGTCTACTTCAAAACTCGTAAAGAGAGTTTACAGAGATTGGCATCCCTGACGCTCCAGAAGTCAAAGTCACGGAAAATAACATTAATGATCTAAACAATTAAATAATAAAATATTTATCGAAAATAATTCATTCAGAAAAATAAAATAAACCCTAAATTTAGGGGGCTTACAGGTCTAGGTTGGAAATGTAGTAGTATTCGAACTAGAATATCGCTGCAGCCTGCAGTAGGAATTAGTATTTTTTAAAGGTACTCAATCACACTAGGAAAACTCTTAATCAGATTCATTTTATCTAAAATTGCTGTTTATTGTCTTTCCTTGAGTATAAACTGTCCTCCTTTGAATTTTTGCTTCATTCTCAGAAATTGCTTCTTGTTTTGATCTGTCTTCATGATGGTTATGGAGACGCGATCTCATCGCTCCGGTTCGGGGGATACTATCGAGAGGCTGGCCACCTCTCGTCCTGTTCATCAGGGCCTCGAGACCGTAGCTCCTGTTGTGCCGACTCAGGTTGGCATTTTTGCTACATTGGAGGTGCACCTCTGTCTGTATAGAGATTTTTTCCGTCATTCCCGATTTCTTTCAGCAGCAGCGGTTCATACAACATCGGCAGCAGACCAGGAGAAACCAGCAGGGGCGAGCTTTCGCCATGGCGGCTGAGGATGCAGAGGCCATCGGAGAGCTGATAGCTGGTTCGGTTCTTCTCGACTCCCTTCCAGCATTTGCACTCTTTGATTCTGGGGCTTCCTACAACTTTGTGTCAGTATCGTATGCTATTAGACACAGTCTGGTTTCTAAACCATTGCCTAGGACCTGCAAGATCACGACCGGGGGTGGGGTCATCCTCGTGAGTGATGTTTGCAGAGGGCGGAGCGTCATATTGGGAGGCCGAGAGTTGGGAGTGAGTTTGTCGTCATGCCATTATCGAACTACGACATTGTATTAGGTATGGACTGGCTGAGTAGACACCACGCCCGTATTGATTGCCGAGGGGTAGAGTTTTGTGTTTGGGGCGCCAGAAGAGCCAGAGTTTGAGTATACCCGACGGCAGACAGGCAGGATGGCGGAGTCTTCTGTGGAGCTTCAGTTGAGGAGCAGGTGGCTCCGCATCCCTTGATCGCAGAGTTTATGGACGTATTCCCTGAGGAGTTACCAGGGCTTCCACCGGACAGGGATGTAGAGTTCTCGATAGACTTGGTTCCCGGTACGAAACTGATTTCTCAGCATGTCTTTCGAGTGAACAACAGTAAATTGGTGGAGCTGAAGAAGCAGGTGGAGGATGCAGGACAAGGGCTTCATCCGATCGAGTTCTTCACCTTGGGGTACACCGGTACTCTTCGTACCCAAGAAGGATGGGTCGGTACGGATTGTATCGACTACAGGGCACTCAACAACCTGACAATCAAGAACATGTACCCACTGCCACGGATCGATGATCTCTTTGATCAGTTGAACGGAGCTCGGTGTTCTCCAAGATTGATTTGAGGTCATGTTATCACCAGGTGAAGGTGAAGAGGGAGGATATTCCCAGGACCGCTTTCAGGATGCGGTACGGGCAGTTTGAGTTTTTTGTTATGCCGTTGGGCTGACCAATGCACCAGCAGTGTTTATGAACCTAATGAACAAGGTGTTCCACCAGTACTTGGACAAGTTTGTGGTGGTATTCATTGATGATATCCTGGTGTATTCGAAGATAGAGGAAGAGCACGAGGAGCACTTGAGAGTGGTTCTGGAGACACTCAGGAGGGAGAGATTGTATGGCAAGCTCTCGAAGTGCAAGTTCTTCCTAGACAAGATTTACTTCTTGGGTCATGTGGTGACTGGAGATGGTATCTCAGTGGACCCGAAGAAGATCACAGCAGTTGAGGCTTGGACAGCGCCGACTTCAGTAGCAGAGATCAGGAGTTTCCTAGGGCTGGCAGGATATTATAGGAGATTTGTGCAGGATTTCTCCCGGGTTGCAGAGCCGTTGACTCGGTTGACCCGGAAGGATGCTGAGTATGTTTGGTCATAGGAGTGTCAGGCAGCTTTTGATGAGTTAAAGAAGCGGCTTACGACAGCTCCGATTCTGACATTGCCTTCAGGATCAGGTGGATTCACTATTTATACTGATGCTTCAGGGAAGGGGCTGGGTTGTGTCTTACAGTAGCATGGGAAGGTGATTGCCTATGCTTCCAGGCAATTACGTCTCCATGATAAGAACTACCCTACCCATGACCTGGAGCTGGCAGCAGTAATTTTTGCTCTGAAGTTATGGAAGCACTATCTGTATGGCGAGAGGGTAAAGATTTTCACATATCATAAGAGCTTGAAGTATGTGTTTACACAGAAAGAGCTCAACATGAGGCAGCGTAGATGGCTAGAGTTGATGAAGGACTTTGACATCTCACTTCAGTATCACCCAGGGAAGGCCAACGTGGTTGTCGATGCCTTGAGTAGGTATCCGACAACCATGTGTTTGACTATGGATCGGCACTTGCTTGCAGACTTGGAGAGCCTTGGGATTGAGGTGATTGTGTCCTGAGTGCAGATGCAGTTATGGGGCCTTCAGATACAGTCGGACTTGATGGAGAGGATCAAGGCGACACAGTTCGAGGATGTGGCTCTGTGGTGTATCCAAGAGCAGGTTCGTGCAGGGTTAGTGGGTGGCAAGTTTTTACTTGCAGAGGATGGTGCCCTGAGGCACGGTTCCAGGTTATGTGTGTCACGTCCCGCTCCGGTAGGAGCGATCGTCCTTGCTAAGGCGTGATGCCGCACGAGCCTAGATTTCGCTCGTACAAGACGGGTTCTATAACGGCCGATTTTAGCGGCTGCGACGGGGTCGTCGCACAGAAGTCCCATACAGAGACATTGAATAAAAGCAGCAGAAAGTAGAACCAAACACAAGTTATTCAAAAGAAGCTCTTTATTGATATTGAAACAAAAATTACAATGGGCGCAAGGCGAGATTACAAGTCTCTCAAGCTCACTCATTTCACATTACAAGTCACTCAGCTCTCTCTCATCTCTCAATTACAAGTCTTGAGCCGGCGGAAGCTTCGGAAGGCGACGTCCATACATTATGTCCCGTATAAGTCTTGACTCTATACGGCCGCCTGCTTCGAATCGCCAAGGAACTCCGTGCCTTGACGCATCCAAGAGAGCCCCGCGCCACGAGCTTCTACCTGTGCCTGTACATATAAACTATATGGGTGTCAGTACTCAACTGTACTAGTGGAATGAGCTCCTCGCCTACCCATACAAAATCAACACGTTTACTTTACTTGTGCAACATAGTCCGTTCTTATCGATTGTCTTTCTACTCTTGTCTTAGGATCAGTTTTAGGACAGACGTCTTGGCCTATTTCGTGTTTCAAGACCATCCCGTGCTTGTAACATCGACGTTAACCTATCGAGTCGTGTTTGCCTTACGGCACTTAATCAGAGACGCAACTACGCGATGAGGCTCCATTTCTGTATAATCGTGCTAGGAATCCATCGTGCCGTGCCTCGCAACTCAGGGTGACTAAACCATGTCGTCGCCTCGCGGCCCTTGCTACCTTGATCACCAACTGACCAATTAAGACTTATGAATGTTAGTGTCACTCGACCAACTATGCCTTGCGACGGTTTCACGACTTAAACTCAAACAACTCAACCGACTTATGTGACTTATATGCCGACAACTCAAGACTCGACGCTACATCTCGTGCCGAAGCACGTTGTCTACGTTGCAGCCAAATCTTAGGTCCAACATTCTTGTGTTCCAACTGTACATACATTCAACTCAACTTCCTTGATATACTACACTCAACACTCGACTCAATCCAAAGACATACACGCGGATCGCCGCCCATGCCGACTTATCTATATGAACTAGTCACTAGGGCCCAACCCTATAATGGACTCCTTTTGAGCTTTTGTTAGACGGACGCTCCTTGCCAGCGCGAGTAGCTAGCTCCGCTGCAAATTCCCGTCTAACCCGTGCGGTCATCCAGCACAGCTACGAATGTCTCCATCGCAACGGTTCTCCTGGGCCGCCGGGGTCGCCGTCCGAAAAACAGATTTATTTTACCTTGTACAAGTTGTCCATGACCATGCAAGACTCGACTCAAACTGACATCTCACACAGTCAAAACTACTTCTAGTGTTACCATCTCTTTCAGGGCTAAGTTCAACACATCTCACATCTGAGATCTTGCCTCGACGACCGTAGTCGCGAGTATTCTTCTTTCTTCCTCAACGACCCAGTCATGAGCATTCTTTCTTTCTTGCCTCGATGACCCAGTCGCGAGCATTCTTTCTTTCTTGCCCTATCATTTCACTCACTCAAGAACAACTATCGAAACACTTTCCAAACTCAATGACTCAACCGTGGCCCGTGCCATAAATACTAAATCCATACCATCGTGTCTCAAACCAACTTGAAACTCTATGTGACACCACCGCCCAAGTCACTCTATATGACGGGCCTTACAATCGTGAGACTATGTGGTTATACCCGGCCGTAGAACTCATAGGGCCGTGCCTGCTACTACTCCTGATATCTTGGCGTAACTTGCATAACTTACTTTGCAACAACTTGACGAGCAAAGGCTGCGTCAAGGCTTGCGTCGTGGGAACGTACCGTGCACGCGTTCGACTTCAAACAACCAAGTTATTTGGAGTGCCTAGACTTATGCCACAAGTCGTGCAATACAACTTAACCTGTCGGCGAGCAGAGGCTGTGCCACGCCTTGGGCGAAGAGATCGTGCATGCTTTATGAAGCATTTATGCGGACGCCTATGAATTTGGCTAACTCTTAGCTTGTGGCAAATACTAACTTTTCCTTCTTCCAAGCCACGGGACGAAGGACTGTAACGACCCGCTCCGCCCTAGCGGAACGCCGATCCAAACGGCAAGTGCAACGACTCAAACGAGCCGTCGACCCGAAGAGTTGGCATCGACCGGATGAAGAATCGATGCAAGGCTTATATTGGCCCGTCAAGATGAATCCAGACTTAGACTTTCAAAGGCGCGCTCGGAGTATCGCTCGGCCGATGCGAACATCGCTAAGGTGGGTGGCTCCGATGAACCCGTCTTTGCTTAGCCTAGACACACATACGGACACTATCACGAGAATCGCTAGACGATAACCCCGCGCATGCTAATAAATGACTCAACGCACCTAGCTAAGGGAATAATCCCATCTGCATGCTTGTATAGAATATGGAAAGAAACATGGAAAATATGAGAACTCTCGCACCGCGCTCCACGCTCGTGCTACGGCACAAGCTTACGTTCAAGTCCCGTACGCATTCAACAATGAAACAATGAATGGATTACAACAATGAAATGGGAAGACTATCAACATAGTCGTTCCGAGTAGAGTATAGCAACATTGAAAGGCTATGGGACCGATAGGTCGCCAAGGCGACTCCCGCACTGGGAGTTGCGTAATGCGTGAATGAATGAATCAACGAATGAATGAACGAATGAATAAATACGTGAAAATGAATGAACGAACGAACAAGTGAAAGAAAGAAATGAAAGAAAGAATACATGAAAGATAAGACATGAAAGACGTTAGCGACAGTGTGACGGGCACGTGCAACGGGGCTCGCTACCCGCGCTGCACGGACGCCAACCTGGTCGATAACGCATTATGGCTAAGGGTTAGCCTACGGCTCGGAGACAGCCGTTATGTTAAATGACAAGTAAAATACGAAATGGTCGTGGACAAACGGCACGGGCGATGGGGGGAATACCGTGGCCGTCACGAGGAAGGATTCTGCGGCACGATCGATGGAGGGTAATCGTGGCCGGCCTAGGCGGAATCAATACGGGGTTTACGGTCTGCCTGGGTGCGGGCTTGGGCACCAGGGGACGTAAGTGCAGGGTATATTCAAGAGACTTAACGGGGTGTACCAGCCATCACCCTATGCTAAGTTGAGAATTACCAAGGGAAATGTCCAAAATGGCTTGTAAAGCCAGTGACCCATGCATGTAGATTAAGTGGACTATGCTGGTGGCAATCCACGTGCAAGTTCTTGCATTGAAACAAGTAGTCTAAGTAAACTAATGAAGTGTCTCCAGAACATGCTTGAATTTAATATCCTGAACATGCTTGAATGTATAATCCTGAACATGCTCGAAACGTAACACTCTGAACATGCTTGAAATGTAACACTCTGAAACGTGCCTACGACGTGCTAGAACATGCCCACGATGTGCTAGAACCCGAGACATGGACTCGCCAGTAACATTGAATGTTTACATAAATCACGTCATGTTACTTCATGTTAATGTTGACTAACTTGGTTTACTTTGGACAGGGAAGGCCGGACGGTAAGTATGGGTAAGTCATGCATGCATTTTCCATACGACACTTGAAATCAGCAACACGAGATAGGTCATGATATGTGCCATGAAATTGACCCTAAGGCAAGATTAGAAAGACAATGAACGATAGACGGTGCACAAAAGTAAATGCAACGTGTTTGGTAATGATAGCATTGTGGGCGAGCTAGCCTCCACCAGTACATAACAATGTACTGATAACCCCACAGTCTGCTTGCAGGAAGCAGGAGACGCCGGCTGGTACGGAGCTTCCATCGAACGTGTTAAGGCACGGAGCCAACTCCGGGGCCTTAGGACGTTGCAGAAGCTGAAGCACCCTATACAGGACATAATGTATCGGAACATCGCTATGTATCATTCCATCTTGTAATCTACTTGGCACACCTTTTATGTTTCAGAGAGAGAGCTCGAGCGATTTGTAATATCGGCCTAGCGCCGCTTGTAACCTTCTCGAATATTAATAAAGAGTTCGAATGCGCTTCTACTTGTGTTTATTACTTTCCGCTGCAATGGAGACACTCTGTGCGACTCTGTGGCCTAGCTCAAATCGGCCGTTTCTGAACTTGGCCTTGCACGGGCGCAACCTAGGCCCGTGCGGCATCACGCCTTAGCGAGGACGATCGCTCCTACGGGAGCGGGGCGTGACAAGGACTGAGTATCATTTTCAAAGCACGTCGTGCACCAACTCTAAGACGACCGTTGGACCTTTCCATATTCTATCTCAATTCGATCCGTCGGGATTTCTTCCTTTAGCTATGTGGATTCGTTTTTTATTATTAAGCCTACTTGTTCAAGTTGAAAACATACGATTTATTATGTGAAGGCTAAGATGAGGCAAGATCACCGAAACTACCCCACCTGAGCGAGCGGTCGCCTCGACCAAGCGATATCTCTGAGCAGCCGTTGCAAGGCTAAGTTCGAACGCCGTTGGCGTTCCTATTCCTCCGATTGACTGAGCGGGACGAGACACTACATCATACACCACTCAGAAAAAATTTCATCCTCGAAACTAACTGAGTACATTTATCGACTTATAACTTTTACTCAACATTCAAGAACTCTCGCACACACTACGCCTATGCGTTTTCTCAATCCGAGCCACGCTCGTGCTACTTATCAATCTTTTTTTAATACAAATTTCAAAATTCTCGACACTTTTTATTCCTCATATCTCACTTGATTCAACGTATCACTTAGTTGGATCGTGCACATATTTTAGGCGTCCCCAAAATACATGCATTTCAGCCAAGCCTCGTGATAGCGAATTCTGCCATTACCACTCGAGTCGGATCGTACACGCATTCAAGCATCCTTGATATACATGCATGTCAGCCGAGGCTCATGAGTGGTATTTTCATATTCCCGAATCATTCCATTCATCAATACCAATATCCGAACCATCAATCCTCAAGATCACTCGCACCGTGTAAAACCCCAATATTTCTAATTATTTTAATGCTTTAAAAAGTATTTTTATATTATTTAGAATTAATTGATATATGTACGTAATTATAGACGTGTATAAATATGTATGATTGTGTGCTTGATATTTTTAATACTACTAATATAGCCTATCCTTGTTACAAAATATTTTGTTACTTAATTAAGAATTTTAGAAATTTTCTTGTGAATATTACATATATATATATATATTTGTATATATATATATATATATATATCTATTATTATATAATATATATATAGAATATATATATACAAAAAAAACAAAAATATATATATATATATATATATATATATATATAATATATTGTGTTAAAAAAAAATACAAAGCATGTGGTGGCCGGACCCCCACATCAGCAGCAACTAAGCTGCGGGGGCCCGACCCCACCCCCTAAAGCTTTGAAGCAGCTACATCTGCTAATACCAAAAACCTGACCCCCACAACACTTTAGCAACCGAGCCCCACACTTTAGCAAAACCGAGCCCCTCCCATATTCTAAGTACTAATAGAATTAGACAAGTCGGCAGCAGTTATATTACACCTTGTCAAAACCGAAACCCTAATCCTCCATAACCCTCCAGCCTCCAAATCTCCTCTCCATCTCGAACCCCAGGTGAGCTACCCAGGCCGTTGACGGCGTCGTACCACCGCGCAAACACAGCCGGACAGCCCCGGGCCGACAACACTTCCGAACGTTCTCAGTTTTGCGAACAGCAAGGTACCCTTCTTCCAATCCTCTTTTTTTCACGCATATTCGATGATTTCTCGAAATATAAACTCCGGTGTGTAGCCCATATGAACCCCTCCAATCTCCTTTTGATAGAATCCTGGGAACCCCAAGGGATTGCTCGAGAAATCGAGGCATAGTTGCCCCAAAAATGTCGAAAACAGAGTTTGAATCCAGTTTTAAAACCACAACTTAGAAGCCAGATTTCAATCTGTAGGTCGAGATTTTTTAGAAACTAATTGAACACAACTGAAGACAACATAACCACGATTAAAATGCAACTTGTAGATCTGTATTTTGATTTCTGTGCAAGAATTAAATCCGTGTTAAAGTTGTGCGAAAAACTGTTTTCAAAATAGTAAATTTTAGAAAATTACTCCGATACGACGTGCGCCCCGACAAACAGGGCGACGTGGTCGCACGATATATGCATCGAAAGACGCGTATGGTCGTTTCCGACGTGTGGGAACTGACGGAACTCAGTTTCGTCGCGTGTGTGCGACGAAATCAACGCGTATCCGTCGAGATACTCCCGTATCGGCATTTTGCAAATTTGCCCATAACTTCGTGTACAGTCATCAATTCGAGACAAAACTTGTGCCAACAGGTCCAGATCGAAATTTTGGTCCTGTATGCCAAGTTTGGTTCGATTCTGAGAAGGCCGAATCGGAACTCCTTTTTGGCGGGCCCGCGACCCACTCAAACGGGCAATTTTGTACACGGCTCATCGGAATCCAAAACTGGACATACCATTGAGTTTCTCTCCTCAAACTGAATCCGTAGACATATAGTTTGACGACTTAGAGATCATAGACTTTGGCACGCGTTTCGGTGCAAAACGGGTCCAAGGCGGACATCGTTTTGATCCAAAATTTTGATTTTGCCCCTGTTCCAGAATTGGACTTTTGGACAGGCATTTTCTACGATATCTTCTTCACCAAGATCATTTTGATGTTTGTTTTAGCATTTGGAGTCATCTGTGATTTGTGAGTTTTGGTGCTGACATTGCTACTCTTGGATTGCCGTTCTCGCACCGCAGGCAAGTATACCTTGCCATAGATTCTGATTGTGCTCATTATTTTCAGCATATTTTATTATTACATATTTCTTTCTCTTATTTGTCATTTTGTTTTATTGAGCGTCCAAGTCACACTTGGGTGCAAGCGGCTGCCTTTAGTCGTATATTTATTTATGTCTTATTTGCATGTCGACCTTGGGTCAGTTGACTACCCTATGAGTATGTGGGGGTATTTTCATATCCCCTATAGCCTTGACACATGTGTATCACGTGATGAGTGAGTTATATAGGACACGGACCTGCGTACTCGACTGGCCATCGATACGTACGGGACGTGCGACGGCTAGGAGGTAACTGCTACTAGTGTGTTGAGTTAGAAGCCGTAGCAGTTGCCAACTGGACATGCTGTGGATACATCTTGGACATAAGCAGTTGGGGGGAGGGGACAGTTATTAGTGTAGGAGCTACATGTTCAGTACACACATAGATTTGGACAGATAGTGTCTCGGATGAGCGCTACTTACTGTCCCGGGGCCGATAGTTCTCGTATGAGAACTACTTTCTGCCCATAGTTGATAGTGTCTCTTATGAGCGCTACCTACTACTACTCTCTCTCATCTATGCTGAACACCTAAGCTCCTGTGTAGAACGTTGTCCTCTAAAGTGTATCTCACATAGACGGTTAGGAGATCCTGTAGAGTCATAGTTGCATATTTTTACTCATTCAGTTACTTGGCATGTTTTCTGTATCTTGTTACGTCCCTCTGAGGACCTGGTGATCTCCAGGATTAGACGAGCAGGACTATCCAGAGGAGTACGGTGCCACATTGGATCCATCATACATCGGTGACGAGGTATCTCCCACGCATACTTAGTTTCATTCTTTATTATCTGAGACCATGTATTGGACATCTTTTTATCATTCTTTCTTGCTGTTTAAGGAGGTTGGACTCCATTTAGTTGAGACTATTTTTCCATAGCTGTTTGGGTGGGAGTGTCTACCTGGAATTTTGATATTATCATTTATCTTATTTAGTAGACTCTTATATTCTCTATGTTGAGCTGTGGATGAGATTTAGTTATATTATTGTGGCTTATCATGTACTATTATTACAGCTTATGTGCTAATACGAAGATTACTATATATTGGTGTATTCTTCGTATAGTACAGTTGGCATGTCTACGTACTTAGTCCTACGTATTTTGGGACTAGGGCGTTACATGTTTTTGTAGTGGCCCATGCAGGTCAAGTAATTGTTGGGTTACATGACTGTGCCCAACAAGCCTGCAAACTAGAAATAGGATATAAAATCTCATCCACTACTACTACCTTCTTTGATCTCTACTCCATCTACTTTTCCCTATAACTTATTGAATTCCATCCAGTTTGAAATTGTTCAAACCAACTCACTTCTTCGTGCCAATATAGGATGAATCTTCGTAGCGGGTTCACTACTCCCCTTGCCATTACTGACGGAAACAGTACTGCTCGCGAGGAACCAGTAAATCCGCAGCAGCCAGCCATGTCTCCGACCACTCCAGCACCATCCGGGCCATCCCTCCAGCCGTGATGACCCCAGCTACGACTCAGCAGACTGGTCCCGAGGATCCTGCACCCCAGGAAGTACCTACCACCACCACACACCTTATCCACCTCCGTTCCTACCACAGATTCACCCACATATCCACCATCATCATATCCACCACCACCACCTCCAATATCCACCATCATATCCCCCACAACAGCCACCACAGTATCCACCATCCTATCCGCCACAGTAGCCCCCACCATATCCATCACCATATCTACCATCATATCCACCTCAGTATCCACCCACATACCCCCCACATTATCCCTTTCCATATCCTTCATATCCTCCACAGATCATGCCCCAGATGCCATCCATGCCTCAGCTGGTGGGACTACTACAGAGCAGATCCTCCAGAGCTCAGAACGAGGCCATCAGGAGGAGTGTAGAGACAGCATTGGCCCAAGCACCGCAAGCCACTGTGGGTTCTATCGAAGGGTTCCGCAACATGAATCCTCTATACTTCAAGGGCTGAGGACGTTATCGGATCACCAATTGGCTGGTTAAGACAGAGAATCTCCTGAAGGCTTCAGAGTTATCCGTAGATCTATGGATGACGGCAGTAAAGTTACAGCTGGAAGAAATGCTTATGATTGGTGGGCCGCAGAGGAGAGGCGGCTAGGAGTTGATCAGACATGGGAGGAATTCAAAGAACTGTTCAATAAGAAGTTTTTCTCGGACACTGCCAAGGATGCTTTATATGAACAGTTTTTTACACTTGGAGCAGAAGAATATGACAGTTGACGAGTACGACGCGAGTTTAGCCGACTGAGTCGTTTCGTACCAGGGTTGGTTACGACAGAGCTGGAGAAAGCAAAAGATTTCATAGATGCTTGAGTATAGAGTTGTAGAGGTACACCATCTCCGAGTCGAGGGTCTCCCAAGAAGCTGTTCTGGCAGAGGCTAGAACTCAGGAGGCCATAAGCAAGAGGTGAATCGACGAGTTACATCGACTATGGGATCAGCTAAGACCACTACAGAGGGCCAGTGAGACGTCCTCCCATACATTAGCATCAGCAGAGGACAGGGCCATACCAGACACAGGAGAAGGCCATTTGCCATTACTGTGGCAAAGTAGGTCATATTCAGAGAGATTGTAGACGTCGGCTGGGACACTGTTTAGCTTGGGGTCGAACCAGCACCAGACCAGGGATTGCCACTTACAGAAGAATGCTTCGCAAAAGCAGCAGCAGAGGCCAGCTATTGCAGGACCAGGAGCACCCCGACCATCCTACCTACTCAAGCAACCCAATTCCAGCAGACGAGCACAGTCGGGCAATCAGAGAGTGGGGAAGGCTTTTGCACTAGCTGCAGAGGAGGCAAAACCAGAGGTGGACGTCATAGCAGGTATGGTTTTAGTTGCATCATTTCCTGCCATCACATTATTTGATACTGGAGCCACCCATTCATTCATAGCCACTAGCTTTGCCACTAGACACAATATACCCATTATCTTTACCTAGAAATATAGAATCCTACTGGAGGAGGTGTAGTACCTGTTAGTGGTATTTGTAGAGATTGTCCTGTAGTGATAAATGGTAGAGAGATGAAGTACGACTTCTTGTATTCCCAATGTCGACGTTCGATGTGGTTCTCGAATGGACTGGTTGAGCCGCATTTCGCTCTCATTGACTGCCATAGGGGCAGTATCATCTTTAGACCCCCGAGTGATACGGAGTTCGAGTTCACCAAAGAGGACGCCTTGAGGAGTGATGCATCTGCATCGGGGACTCACATGATGATGCAGGACACCCCTCACCCTATCATCACCGAGTTCGAGGATGTATTCCCCGAGGAGTTGCCAGGACTGCCGCCTGACCGAGACATTGAGTTTTCTATTGAGCTTATTCTGGGAGCCGAGCCTATTTCATCTCGAGTTTATCGACTAGCACCCAAAGAGTTGGTAGAGATGAAGACGCAGATTGATGACTTATTAGAGAAGGGCTTTATTCGTGCCAGTACGTCACCGTGGGAGCACCCGTTCTTTTTGTACCTAAGAAAGATGGGACAGTGCGCATGTGCATCGACTACAGAGCATTGAATACAGTGACAGTGAAGAACAAGTACCCATAGCCGCGTATAGACGATCTATTTGATCAACTGAGTGGAGGCAAAAGTATTCTCCAAGATCGACTTACGATCAGGCTATCACCAATTGAAGGTTCGGAAGGAAGATATTGCGAAGACGGCTTTTCGATCAAGGTATGGACACTACGAGTTCTTGGTCATGCCTTTCGGTTTGACCAATGCACCCGCAGTTTTCATGAATTTAATGAACAAGATCTTTCACCAATTGGACAAATTTGTAGTAGTCTTTATAGATGATATCTTGATTTACTCCAAGAGTCAAGAGGAGCATGAGCAGCATCTACGGATAGTTTTGGAAACACTGAAGAACGAGAGACTTTTTGCGAAGCTTAGCAAGTGTGATTTCTTTCTCAAGGAGGTATCATTTCTCGGTCATGTTGTTACGTGTTATGGTATATCAGTGGATCCAGAGAAGATCACAGCAGTCGAATCATGGCCCGCTCCCACATCAGCTTCAGAGGTGAGAAGTTTCCTCGGACTTGCGGGTTACTACCGAAGGTTCGTAGAAGATTTCTCTCGAATAGGGGGACCCATGACTAGATTAACTTGCAAGGATCAGGAGTTTATGGACAGATGGTTTCAAGCCGCCTTCGAGAGTTGAAGAAGCGATTGACCACAACACCGATCTTGACACTACCATCAGGCCCGGGAGGATTTGTGATCTACAGTGACGCATCCGGGAAAGGATTAGGATGCGTATTGATGTAGCACGATCGTGCAGTAGCATATGCATACGACAGTTGAGGGTGCACGAGAAGAATTATCCGACCCACGATCTAGAGCTTGTAGCGGTTATCTTTGCTTTGAAGTTGTGAGACACTACTTGTACGAGAAGGTTGATATCTACGATGATCATAAGAGCCTCAAGTACGTGTTCACACAGAAGGAGTTGAATATACGACAGCGACGTTGGTTGGAGTTGATGAAGGATTATGAGATCGAGCTACATTATCATCCGGGCAAGGCTAATGTCGTGGCAGACGCATTAAGCCGTAAGCCCATGGCACACTTTTTGACTACGCAGAAGGAGTTGATTAGCAACTTGGAGCAGCTTGGTATTGAGGTAGTATTGCCTGGAGCCGATGGCGTATTAGCCAATCTCCAAGTACAATCATATTGGTAGAGCGCATTAAGCAGCATTGCCTAATGATGCTAGATTTCGACGGCTCAGAGAGAGGACCGAAGCAGGAGAGCAGACGGGATTGAGGATCCACCCCGATGGGACATTGCGATGTGGTGATCGCATTTATATTTCCAATGGAGAGTTACGACAGGAGCTGATGGCAGAGGCTCACAGTTCGACTTATTCTATTCATCCCGCGGAACCAAGATGTACCGCGACTTACGACAGTATTATTGGTGGCATGGAATGAAGCGAGAGATAGCTCATTTTGTTGCCAAGTGCTTGGTATGTCAACAAGTGAAGGCCGAGCACCAGAGGACAGCTGGACTGTTGCAGCCGCTACCCATTCCCGAGTGGAAGTGGGTGCACATTACTATAGATTTTGTCACGGGTTTTCCTCGGGTCCGAGAGGACGTGATGCAGTATGGGTGATTGTTGATAGACTTACGAAGTCAGCCCATTTCTTACCTTTTAGAGTGGGCCAGTCGACAGAGGTATTGGCAGAGATGTATATGGAGCAGATTGTGAGATATATGGTGTGTCTGTTAGTATTGTGTTGGAACGTGACTCGAGATTTACCTCACACTTTTGGAGGAGCATGTAAGAGAGTTGGGTACTCGATTGAAGTTTAGCACATCATACCATCCGCAGACAGATGGCCAGTCGGAGCATACTATTCAGACGCTAGAGGATATGTTGAGAGCATGCATGCTCGACTTTGGCGGTTCATGGAAGGACCATCTTTATCTTGTTGAGTTTTTCTATAACAATAGCTATCAAGCGAGCATTCAGATGGCTCCGTTTGAAGCGTTGTACGGTAGGAAGTGTCGGTCTCCTGTTTGTTGGAGCGACATAGGAGAGCGACAACTATTGGGTCTCGAGTTAGTCTTGAGCACAGTAGAGACAGTGAAGAAGATCCAAGGCCACCTGCGAGCAGCGCAGGATCGTCAGAAGCAGTGGGCAGATAATCGTCATCGACCCTTGGAGTTCAAAGAGGGCGACCATGTGTTCTTGAAGATATCCCCTACTAGAGGCACGATTCGATTCGGAGGGATGTGGCAAGTTGAGTCCAAGGTACATCGGGCCCTTCGATGTCTTGGAACGTGTTGGAGAGGTTGCCTATAGATTGGCCTTGCCACCGTCGCTGGAGGGAGTGCATGGCGTATTCCATGTATCTCAGCTAAGGAGGTACGTGGTGGACATCAATCATGTACTTGATCACTATGAGATCACAGTTGGACCAAGTTTATCGTATGAAGAACACCAGTAGGTATCCTCGATCGCCGAGTGAAGGTGTTGCAGAATCAATATTCCATTGGTTCGCGTGGCATGGAAGCATCACTCGCCAGGGGAGTCTACTTGGGAGCACGAGGACGACATCCGAAATTGCTACCCGCAGTTGTTCGAAGACGAAGGTATGTGTATTTTTAGCTCTTAAGTAACAATTAATTACCTTGCATTGCATTTGATCCCCCGACCTTAGTTTAATTTCGAGGACGAAATTTTCTTCGTTGGGTAGGATGTAAAACCCCAATATTTCTAATTATTTAATGCTTTAAAAGTATTTTCATATTATTTAGAATTAATTGGTATATGTAATTATAGACGTGAATATATGTAGGTATGTGTGCTTGATTTTTATACTACTAAAATAGCCTATCCTTGTTACAAATATTTGTTACTTAATTAAGAATTTTAGAATTTTCTGGTGAATATATACATATATATATATATATATTATATATATATAATATTATTTATATATATAATATAATATATATATTATATATATATATATATATTATATATATATATATATATAATATATATATATATATATATATATATATATATATATATATATAATAATATATTATATATATATATATATATATATAGATTGTGTTAAAAAAATACAAAGCATGTGGTGGCCGGACCCCCACATCAGCAGCAACTAAGCTGCGGGGGCCCGACCCCACCCCCTAAAGCTTTGAAGCAGCTACAGCTGCTAATACCAAAAACCCGACCCCCACAACAATTTAGCAACCGAGCCCCATACTTTAGCAAAACCGAGCCCCTTCCATATTCTAAGTACTAATAGAATTAGACAAGTCGGCAGCAGTATATATTACACCTCGTCAAAACCGAAACCCTAATCCTCCATAACCCTTCACCCTCCATATCTCCTCTCTATCTAGAATCCCAGGCGAGCTACCCAGGCCGTTGGCGGCACCGCACCACCGCGCAAACTCTGCCGGACAGCCCCGGGCCAACAACACTTTCGAACGTTCTCAGTTTTACGAACAGCAAGGTACCCTTCTTCCAATCCTCTTTTCTTCACGCACGCTCGATGATTTCTCGAACTATAAACTCCGGTGTGCAGCCCATATGAACCCCTCCAATCTCCTTTTGATAGAATCCTGGGAACCCCAAGGGATTGCTCGAGAAATCGAGGCATAGTTGCCCCAAAAACTGTCGAAAACAGAGTTTGAATCCAGTTTCAAAACCACAACTTAGAAGCCAGATTTTGATCTGTAGGTCGAGATTTTTTAGAAACTAATTGAACACAACTGAAGACAACATAACCACGATTAAAACGCAACTTGTAGATCTGTATTTTATTTCTGTGCAAGATTAAATCTGTGTTAAAGTTGTGCGAAAAACTATTTTCAAAAGAGTAAATTTCAGAAATTACTCCGATACGACGTGCACCCCCACAAACCGAGCGACATGGTCGCACGATATACACATCGAAAGACGCGTATGGTCGTTGCCGACATATGGGAACTGACGGAACTCAGTTTCGTCGCGTGTGTGCGACAAAATCAACGCGTATCCGTCGAGATACCCCCGTATCGGCATTTTGCAAATTTGCCCATTACTTCGTGTACAGTCATCAATTCGAGACAAAACTTGCGCCAACAGGTCCGGATCGAAATTTTGGTCCTGTATGCCAAGTTTGGTTCGATTCTGAGAAGGTCGAATCGGAACTCCTTTTTGGCGGGCCCGCGACCCACTCAAACGGGTGATTTTGTACACGGCTCATCGAAATCCAAAACTGGACATACCGTTGAGTTTCTTTCCTCAAACTGAATCCGTAGACATGTAGTTTGACAACTTTAGAGACCATAGACTTTGGCACACGTTTTAGTACAAAACGGGTCCAATGGCGGACATCGTTTTGACCAAAAATTACAATTTTACCCCTGTTCCAGAATTGGACTTTTGGATTGGTGTTTCCTTGGTATATCTTCTTCACCAAGATCATTTTTGATGTTTGTTTCAGCATTTGGAGTCATCTGTGATTTGTGAGTTTTGGTGCTGACACTTGCTGCTCTTGGATTACCGTTCTCGCACCGCAGGCAAGTATACCTTGCCATAGATTCTTATTGTGCTCATTTATTTTTAGCATATTTTATTATTACATATTTCTTTCTCTTATTTGTCATTTTGTTTCTATTGAGCGTCCAAGTCACACTTGGGTGCAAGCGGCTACATTTAGTCGTTATATTTATTTATGTCTTATTTGCATGTCGACCTTGGGTCAGTTGACTACCCTATGAGTATGTGGGGGTATTTTCATATCCCCTATGGCCTTGACACATGTGTATCACGTGATGAGTGAGTTATACTGCGTACTCGACTGGCCATCGATACGTACGGGACGTGCGACGGCTAGGAGGTAACTGCTACTAGTGTGTTGAGTTAGAAGCCGTAGCAGTTGCCAACTGGATAGGCTGTGGATACATCTTGGACATGAGCAGTTGGAGGAAGGGGACAGTTATTAGCGTAGGGGCTACATGTTCAGTACACACATAGATTTGGGCCGATAGTGTCTCGGATGAGCGCTACTTACTGCCCCGGGGCCGATAATTCTCGTATGAGAACTACTTTCTGCCCATAGTTGATAGTGTCTCTTATGAGCGCTACCTACTACTATTCTCTCTCCATCTATGCTGAATACCTAAGCTCCTGCGTAGAACTTTGTCCTCTAAAGTGCATCTCACATAGATGGTTAGGAGATCCTGTAGAGTCATAGTTGCATATTTTTACACATTCAGTTACTTGGCATGTTTTCTGTATCTTGTTACGTCCCTCTGAGGATCTGGTGATCTCTCCAGGATTAGACGAGCAGGACTATCCAGAGGAGTATGGTGCCGCATTGGATCCATCATACATCGGTGATGAGGCATCTCCCGCGCATACTTAGTTTCATTCTTTATTATCCGAGACCATGTATTGGACATCCTTTTATCATTCTTTCTTGCTGTTTGAGGAGGTTGGACTCCATTTAGTTAGACTATTTTTCCATAACTGTTTGGGTGGGAGTGTCTACCCGGCTATATTTTAATATTATCATTTATCTTATTTAGTGGACTTCTTATATTCTCTGTGTTGAGTTGTGGATGAGATTTAGTTATATTATTGTGGCTTATCATGTACTATTATTACAGCTTATGTGCTAATACGAATTACCATATATTGGTGTATTCTTATAGTACAGCTGGCATGTCTACGTACTTAGTCCTACGTATTTTAGGACTGGGGCGTTACACACTGATACTAGCTCTCGCAACATGGACGTCTTGCCTAACCGCTAGGCTATGTCTTTCCGTCAGTATTGGAATTAAATTCCCAAACAACATTATCAACACTGACCCCATCCTAAGGTCAAACCAAATTGATAGTACGGGGTTTTCTACCCAAGCTCGTATCACTTTGATTTCTAAACATCGAGCATCGATTTCCAACACACATCCCAACGTTCGTTGCACGGGGTCCGAGTCATTCAGCAAAGCCATCCTACGATAACTCATGTTCAACCAATTTTATGACATATCAAATCGCTCATTCAACAAGTCATCGTGTATAGTCTATCCCTTCAAACACGTTCGACATAGATCGTCTATCAATATTTCTCAAATCAAGCATGCTACACACAATTCATCGCTAACCAAAATTTAACATTCCACATTTCCTAAGTCATCTATCCCAATTCACGAAATCGATCACAAGGTCATCTGACTTAACAATACGTTGTGCCCCGATCTCATGTGAGTCAGATTATCCACGGTGGGCATGAATCACCATACACGCTCCCGCGGAATAATTATCCTCATCGAGACGTAACTCTTGTTTTGCGTCTAGACTAATTCATTCTCGATGCGTGGATTGGACCTACTCAATCCTCAAGTCAATCGCAAGTCCTAACATCCTCAAATTTTCCTTCGCATCAAACCGACAAGTCGAGACAATCAAAGTTGCCGCGTCGTGATTTTTTTTGAGTTCGATCATTCCCGCGACATGAATCACTATGTCAGCGCTCACACGAAACGATCGCCCCAAATCTAGTACAACGCATGTGCGACGCTAGAATTGCGCTCGCGCAAGACAAGATCGTCGACGTTGTGGTAACGTAACCATCAAGACACAATCATTTTCACCCAACATTCCTCTCAATCAAAATCCTAAGTATTGCATCCAACCGAACAATAACACTTGCACGATCGTCATTCGTCGAGTTAGAGTACCCCCGAGTTATCGCACATCGGTCTTTGATACGCCTCAATACCATCGACGATATGCGTAACCTGACGATCTTCCTTTGCAACCAATTTTGAGTCGTACGAATGATGCCATCGTCTGACTGGATAATCTCCTCGACATTCAAAACCAATTTTGATCATTATCGCTCGAATCATTCATAACATCAATTTTCTCAAACCCAATTTTGCATATTATTCATCTATCTATCTTAAGTCATCGACCAACATATTTTCTCAATTTGTATCGTCCCTTGCTAACTCAAATCATCGAGCAACATTCAACCCAATCCTTAGAGTCATTCGCGTAACTTCAAAATCAAACCCTTCATGCACGCTGTCTACCTGTCGTACTAACTTTTCGTATACGATTATATCTATTTCCTCGATCAAGTCATCCATTTGTACATTCTAACTTTTTTACTCGATTCGAATTTGCCTACTCAATCGTTTTCACGCTTCACCTCCGCACAATCCTCAATCCCGTACACGTTCTGTGTGCGTCCATTTTTAGGTTGTTCGAATCGACTCATCAAAACTCAAGACTATTACTTCTTTAACGATACTCAATCTATGGCTTTGCACACACGCGACGCTTGCTGATAGACTCGTCGATACCCCGCATCCTCAATCGATCGATCGACATCCCTGAGACTATCGCATACACCACTCAGGGATGAAGTCATTCAATAAATCCTCAAAACTATCATTCAAATCAAAATCAACTTTTATCAAGTTTTTCGCCCAAACGATTCCTCAAATTTCAAGCACGCACACCTTATATCGCACCGACGTTATCGTCGCTCGATAGCACCCCTATCGATAGTCATCTCACTTTACTCAATCGAGTTCAATTCATTCTCGTCCGACACAATTCAATTCCGTACTCGACTTTTCTAAGGTCGACGTAACTTTTGGTGTATATGTCCAGCCCGACTTAGCCAACCGTGCTTACGCAACCATCTTTTTGTTTCATTTCAAAAACTGTTCTCCTACGTTTTGCAAAATAGATAGACTTATTGTATGGACATCCCGTGGGACATTTGAGAGAGAGCGCACCAACGATATCAACATTACGAAAGCAATAATTCAGAGTTTGCAAAAACATCGAAGTTAAAGAATTCAATCGATAGTCCAAGGACGTAAAGCCGTGCTCTGATACTATTATGTCACACCTCGCTCCCATAGCGATCGTCCTCGCTAAGGCGTGATGCCGCACGAGCCTAGATTTCGCTCGTGCAAGGCAGGTTCTATAACGGCCAATTTCAGCGGCTGCGACGGGGTCGTCGCACAGAAGTCCCATGTAGAGACATTGAATAATAGCAGCGGAAAGTAGAACCAAACACAAGTTATTCAAAAGAAGCTCTTTATTGATATTGAAACAAAAATTACAATGGGCGCAAGGTGTCACGACCCGCACCCGCTATAAGGGTACGTGACGTGACAACGCCTAGCCCTCACCGAAAAAATGGCGTGGAACGCTGTAGATTTTCTAGTCTAACAGTTTATATATATATATATCAAAAACCTGTCGAGAATATGGTCAACTCCGAACGGAGGACAAGCAATGAATATATATGAGTGCTCAATCACAACTCTAAGATGATAAAGTAAGGACTGAAAGAAAAGATAACAAGACGATAAAGTATAACCTGTCAAGTCCAAACACAAATAATATACAAGTCCAGTCTCTAATACAATCCAATGTAATACAGTCTCAAAAGTAACTGGAGACAAAGTCCAGTACAAAAGACCTACTCTAACTAAGCAATAGGTAAAGTCTCGTCAGGCGAGCTAAGCCCTGCGGGCCAAGTCTAAGCCCACTACGTCATCCGGACCGTAGTAGGTACTGCAATCTCCCTCATCGACATCTGTAATATTTTGTCAACAATCCAGTCAGGATGGAACGAGTACATATCTCATAACAGATCTCAAGATAGAATAAAAGCTATAAGACTGTAAATAGAGCATATACAATAAAATCATGGAGTGTACATGTATGTATCATGGCATGGTAAGCTGTAGAGCTAGAGCTAGAGCAAAAAAAAGAACGGGATCATGGTATGTACACAAGTAAAAAAAGCCATATGTCCAATATGTGTGAGTAGTAGTTTCAGCTTGTGATCGGCTTGGGTACCTGTCAAGAACTGGCCTTGCAAGTCATATATGCGGTATATGACTCACACTGTTCAGGAATGCGGATGGATCTGATCACAGGCATACGCTACTACTCCCCCTACCCCAACTGGTAGAATGGATCCAAACAAGACACGTCACTGCACGAGATTCTAATGAGAAGGTCGCGAACCTTCTCTAGAATCAGTGACCATATATTGAGCAAGAGCTACAAGGGAGCTTGCACAATACATCCCAACCTAAGAAGGAGAAACATCTCTCGTCGGGATCCAGGAATACCAATCCGTGGGAACCATGTGTCAGAAATAAGCATATCTACACTAAGTACATAAATCGTAACAATTATCATAAATTGAGAATAAGTATCAGAGAATGTACTCGCCTGTAAGATGATAAAATATGTCAACCGGATCCACTACAGTGTCTCGAGGACCTATAGAGAACAAGACGTATCAATACTAAGTTTAGGAAGTAAAGTTAAATCAAATTAAATTCTATTTAGTCATTCTAGGTCAAGACATGTCTAGTTGGGTCAATCTTGGTCATGGGAGAACATTGGAAATCAATCCGAATCAAACTAGGTCAAAAATTGGCTTACCGTTGACTTTTGGTCAACGGGTCAACTCTGGTCAACTCTAGGTCAACTCTAGGTCAACCCTAGGTCACTGGTGACTAATAGTTGATTTTTGGTCAACTTTCCAAGTTTAATGGAATCTGGGACTAAATTGGGTAAAGTGTTGACCCATAGTTGACTTTTGGTCTAAAAAGTCAACCGTGGTCAACCGAGGTCAAGGCTAGGTCTAGACGGCTATTTCTACTCATTACCAACCTCTACAACCTATATCCAAGTCCATCTTGGACTTGGAAACTCAAATTTTGGCTGTGGGCCAATATCCTATTTTACCCTTTAAAAAGGTAAAATTCTAACTTAGGCAATTACCAAGTTAGCCTACCTACGGTTGGTATTTTGACCCGAGCTCCCTAGGGTAGTATGATACTAGCCTATAGGTTCATTACCGAAAATACCTAGGTAGAGTGGACGTCTAGTCCATCTTACGGCCCATTGCCGATATCTTGAATATTTCAAGATACACAATGGTACGGCGCGATACCGGCGTCCTACGACCCCGATTTCCACTCGGAAACCTACCTGCAAAATCTAATTCACGTATTCTAGGCCTACGCCAAGTTTCGTCGCATTCCGATGCTCGGAGCTCCGTTTCACCCTCTAACTCAAAATTCTCTTAATCCTATTCTAATTCCTTTCTACCTAATCTTCCCATTCCTCTAATCCTTCTTCTTCTAACTTCTTCTTCCTATTCTTCTAACTCTAACTCTTCTTCTTAACCTCTTCCTTACTCTCTCCTTCTAATCTTTTCTAATTCTCTTCTTCTCTTTCTTACTCTAATCTCCTCTTCTTTTAACCATCTTCCTATCTATCTACATAACTATCTATCTAACTATCTATCTAACTATAACTATCTATCTAACTATCTATCTAACTATATAACTATCTATCTATTACCTTATAACATATATATACATATATAATATATATATATATATATATATATCTATATATATATATATATATATATATATATATATATATATATGGGGGGGGGGTAGATAGGGGGTAAAATGGGCTAAAGGGGGGTAGCTGCCATTGCAGCAGCTGCTGCAGGGCTATGCTGCTGCTGCTGTGTGGCCTTGTAACACCCTGTTTTCTGAAAATTGGGTATTTTTGAAAATTTATTATTTTATTATTTAAATATGGAGTTATAGTCATGATATGATTTTTGATTTTAGATTGATTAAAACTATTTTGTTAAGTCATGACTTATGACTTTGTGATTTTGACTAGTGTAACTATAGTGTAACCCTATAGATTATGTGACCTAGAGACTAACCATGACCATATGAGCTTAACCATGTGATTAGGATGTCAAATTATCCCTTTTTGATCAAAAGGGTATTTTGGTAATTTTCTAGAATTTTTTTAGAATTAATGTGATTTATTAGGTGAATAGTGTCATGTTAGTTACTAACCTAGTTTAGCCTTAATCTAGATGTTAGTCATGACCTAGAGACTAAGTTAGAGGGTTTAACTAAAGTAATGTTAAGCCTATAGAATATCTAGATATTTCCATTTAGAAAATATCTCATTTAGATATTTACCTTGATTTTAGTAAAATATCAAACCTTTACCCTTAAAGTCCTTGCCTTCTCCCTTAAGCAAGGCCATAGGACACCCCCCCCTTGCTTGGTCGGCCAAGGAGACCCCCTTGGCTGCCATGACATGCCCCCCCCTATATGTACACCCCCACCTTCACAAACCTTCATTTTCAATACCTAGTTTTTCCTCTACCTTCACCACTTCATAACTTAGTCATTTTAGCTCCAAATTGGACCAAACTTGTTCCATTGGAACCCCCTACACTTGAGGATGCTAAGGGAGGCTTAGTAGCAAGGTTGCACAAGGATTTGGACACCCCAAGGTGAAGAAGAAACCCCCCCCCTTGAAGTGGTTTACATTGATTTTGGCCAAATAGGTAAAGTGCCCTAAACCCTACTAAAATAGTGATTTCTCTTCATGGTTGCATGCATTAGGATACCATGGTCATGTAGGTCAAGTTTGGTAGGATTTTGATATGGTTTGGTGTCCGTATCGGACACGTATCTAGGTTTTAATTAGGGTGTTTGGTGAAATGCCACTTAGGAATTAATGTTCTGTTTTTGTAAAACAAATTAATATTTGGGTAGCCCTAGATGGGTAGGACACATTTTCCTAGGTCTGAGCACAAAACAGGACACTGTTCGTGTCCAAATCGGACACGAACTCACTGGGTTTACACTCACTGACACACACTGTTTACACTGGAAACACGTAGGTGTTTGACACCTTGTTTCGTATCCACACATGTTGTGGACACGATGCAGTGACACGGACACGAACCTAGACCCTAGGCCGACCCACTGACACGAGCACGTGGCCCCACGTGCCACGTGTGAGGCACACGAGGCCCCGTCCTCACTGCACGACACGTGCACGAGCCACTGTGTAGCTCCCCTGCTACTCGGGGCTCCTAGCGGACACGACACGCGACGTGGACACTTGAAACTTGGTCTGAGGGTCGGGGCAGTGTCTGACACACCCCTCCCAAAGTTTCAGACACGCTGGTGTCGTGTCGAGGGAGAAAATCCACTCGCACTGATCACACACTGTTCTGACACGCACACAGAACACGCACTGATACGTGCGTGTAACTCGGACACGGACACACTTGGACACGAATTAGGTTTTGGGATACCTAGTAGACCCCTAGGCGCACCTTGGGGCACGAGCACGAGGCCTGTGTCGTGTCGTGTCGTGTCCTAGATCGATTTAGGTTTTTCACTGATACACAGCGTATCAGTGTATTTCCAGTTTACCCGAGTGACTTTAGACCCTCGTGGACACGCCGTGTCGTGTCGTGACACCGTGTCAGGCCATAGGATCCTAGACTAACCTAGGGGCTTCAATTACCAACCAAGATTAGGTTGTCTTAGCTCGGTTTAGTTGGTGTTTGGTTTAACCTAAGTCGAGGGTTTACAGTCCTATTTCCAGTTTTAATTTTCCAGTTTTCAAAATGAGTTTTATTATTTTTGATGATTTTTGCATATATGTATGTTATTATTAGGTTAATGTTGTATATGTGTATGTGTGTGTGGGTGAGATTTGAGGGTAATTGGTAGTGTATAGGTGTAGTTGTGTGTGTATACATATGTATGTATATATGTTATCTGTGTGTGTGTGTGGGGAGCATTTCCTGTCACAGGAAATCTGAGACACTCCCCTTCCTGCTTTCTATTTCACCCTCTCTCTCACTGTCTATGTCTCTCTCTCTTTCACTTTCTCTCTTCTCTCTCATTCTATGTCTCTCTCTCTCTTCTCTCTCTATATATATTGTATATAATATATATTAGGTATATTATACATATACATTATGTATGTATATATGTTATAGATATATATTAGTGTATATATATGTTTTATATATGTGGGGTTATGGGTATATTACATAGTGACCCTTTATATATAGGTTATATTATATTGTATAGATTCTATTGTAGGTATAAACCTATGAACCCTATGACCATTGACCTAGGTTACTAGCCTATGGGCTATAGAGATAGCCTATGGCCCATGACCCATGAGTCTAGACTTGACCTTAGGCCTATTGGGCCTAGTTGACTACAAGTTTGACCATGGTTGACCAAAGTCAACTATAGGTCAAACCTTAACCAAATTGACCTAGAAATAGTTTGGATGGACTCTAAATGACTTGGTGACCTAAGTTTGACTAAACCCTAGACTATTGACTAGTTGGTTTAGACTTTGACCTATATAAGGGTATTATTTATGACTTGGTTATATAGATAGCCCTATGTAGAGTGAAGATATGTATGGGGTTAAGTAGGATACTTAGAGTTGAGTCTTGATTGAGTTAGACTATGGTTTAGCTTGATTATAAGATTAAGTTTGGTGTTGTACTATATATATTTATATGTGATGTACTTGTATAGGGAGTTGGTTATACCTTAGCTTTGTAGAATGGTATCTTAGGTATCCTAAGACAGGTTAGCCTATGGTTAGTTAAGTAACCTTATAGAGTTTGACTTAAATAGTTGACCCCTGGCTTAATTACCTGACTGACTAGTCTTTGTTTGACCAATACCTTAGTTGGTCTAAGTTTGACCTAGACTTGACCCAGATTGATCATGTTGACTAGTATTTGACTAGTTTGATTAGAGTGTTGACCAGGAGTTGACTTTAACCTAGATTTGACTAATTTTGACTTGTTGATCTGTTGACCTTGTTTGACTCTATTTGACTTAGTTTGATTTCCTGTGACCTAGTATGATTTGATTTGACTTAGTTTGACTGTAGAGTTGACCAAGTTGACTTTGACCTAGATTGGCTTAGAATTCATATAGATTGTATTGTAGATTTCATTTACCTTCATTATGGACATGTCATAACTGTATTACTCAATTTTAGGACATTGTGACCCTGGTACAGACATCTGATATTACACTACTCATCCAGAGTGTCAGGCGAGTACATTCTCTGATAGTTCTTTCATTACTTGTCATTTACTGTATTTCAGTTCTAGATAGCTATATATGATTCTCTGTACAAACACGATTGGTATTGCTGGATCCATTACATGCGACACTCATTTATTCATGTCTGGCCTCTATATCTGGAATCACTACTGGCATCACCCTACTGGAATCATTTCTGGAATCATTGGCTGGACTCATACTGGTTGTAGTGTTGGATTATGGATTCATTTGTGGGCGGGGAAATACTTGAGTAGACATGTGAACATACCTAAAATCTGGACCACCTCCCTTGGAACTATTCTGGAATGCTAGCCATCCCACACTTGGCCGAGTGTGCGATGTGCCTGATTACCCCTAGCCGTTTACATGTTGATCTCAGTATTTTAAAACACACTGTTAGAGTATAGTCTGGACTTACCCTGGAATCATGGATCACTTCTGGACTCATTTTTACTGGACTCATCTTGTACTGGAATCATCTAGTATTGGATTATATGGATTGGACTCACACTGGGATTACATTTTATACTGTCTGGACTTATACCATGTTATTCTAGTTCAGCTAGTTTACTACAGTCTTCTTTGCCATGATTTCTTCTCTTGTTAGTTACTTTACTTTTCTTGTACCCTCACTGTTTCTCTACATCATTATCTGTATAAAATTGCCATACTCATCTGTATAACTGTCTAAAAACTGCTTTATAGTCTTTGTCATTTACTTGGGATTTCTAGATGAGATGTGCTCGTTCCTGTCCTGATTGGACCTGTTGAAAATATTACAGATGATACCCCTGACGACACATGCCCTTCTTACCATGGACCTGGCGAGGGATTAGCTACCTTTGGCTCCGACTCTCAGGAGTGATTCAGGAGATTAGCTAGTAGACTTACTTAGCTTTCATGTTTTGAGCTTGTTGTATTAAACTTGAGATATTGAGTTGTATTAGAGTTTTGTTTGAAATCATGTTGTTATTATTTTAGTAGTTTAAATTTCTGTTGTTGTTAGTTGTATCTAGATTTTGTGTTATCTTATCGTGCTTAGATTGTGATTGAGTATATCATATCTTTTACTTGTCTTCCCTCTCGGAGTTGAGATCTTGGCAAGTACATTATATACACTGCATGAGATTAGTTAGCAACCTAGGACAGCGTTCTACCGCCGACACTGCGGCGTAGGCTGGACGTACCCACTTCTCGTGCCCCTACACAGGGTGCGGGTCGTGACAGGCCTGCTGCCACAGCAGCAGCTGCTGCTGTTGCTTCACTTCTTCTTCTTCTTCTCATTCTACTTCTCCTTCTCTCTCTCTCTCTCTCTCTCTCTCTCTCTATATATATATATATATATATAGATATATATATATATATTTTTATATATATATATATATATATATATATACACCAACACACACCTCATCTATATATATATATACATACACCACACATATCCATATACATATAATACATACATAATCTATATATATCTATTAGATAAAAAAAATATCTATATATCTATATATAAATACATACACACATAGATATATATAAATACACACACACACACACACTCTCTCTACCACACTAACACACACTTACTCTCACACACAACCACCACCACCCTCATGACAACACCACCACCACTCTCATTCCTCTACACACACACAAATTTAAATTTAAATATATAATACATACATATATATATATATATATATATAATATATATATATATATATATATATATATTATAATATATATATATATATATATACAATTTTATTTGGAAAACCCCCAAATTATCCCTAACCTAGATTTTTAGGGAATCCTACAAAGTTTGTGGGCAAAGTGTAGAGAATCTCCCCCTCTACAATAATTGTGAAGACAATAAATGGAAAGGAGTAATAAATATAGAATTAAATTACTTACCTAAGTTGGTTTTCTTGAAGGAAAGAAAGAAGCTTGGGAAGAAGAAAGAGTTTAGAGAGAGAGAGAGTTTAACTTAGTGTAGAAGAAAGAGGGGGGGGGGGGACTCTTACTTGGCCGGCCATGGTGTGGGGGGTTATTGGGTTTGGGTGAGATCCAATAACCCTCCAAACCCATTAGACTTAGGTTTAATTGGTTCGGGTTTGGTTCGGTTCGTTTCGGTCTAATTTAATTTACTAATTAAGCTCTAAAATGACTAATTAAGCCATGGAAATAGGGTTTATGGTTTCTAGCCAAATTAGGATGGTATGTGGGCCAAGCCCAGCTGGTATGTGGGTCCCACTAGTGTTCGGACTACCCGGGTCTCCAACTTAAGTCCAAATTGGATAAATTCAAACCGACTCAAATAAATCCCTAAAAATCATATAAAATTAAATAAAATTCCTAAAAAATTATAAAACTTGAAAATGACAAAAATACCCCTAATTCGAAAACTGGGGGTGACAAATCTATCCTCCTTAAAAATTTCGTCCTCGAAATTGAATGAGTACTAACACAACAATCATGAACAGAACAAGGAAGTAAAAAGATAGAATTTTACCTCAAGGCTCGAAGAGATATGGGAATTGCTCCCGCATGTCGTCCTCCTCTCCCAGGTGGACTCACCTGGAGAGTGGTGTCTCCATGCAACGCGAACTAAGGGAATGACCTGGTTCCGGAGCACCTTCTCTCTTCGGTCCAAGATCTCAACCGGCTTCTCTAGATAGCTGAGTGTCGGTCCCATCTCGATCTCGGAGTGGTCTAAGACGTGACTGAATCTATCACATACCGTCTCAGCTGCGATACATGGAACACACTGTGCACTCCCTCTAGTGCGGGCGGTAACTCCAGTCGGTAAGCCACTGCACCGATCCTGTCCAAGATACGGAATGGTCCGATGTATCGTGGACTAAGCTTCCCGCCGCCACCAAAATGAATCGTACCACGCGTCGGAGAAATTCGCAGAAAGACAAGATCATCAACCTAGAACAAAACACAAGACTTAGAGCTTGATCTAAAACATCACAATCAGACTCAAATACTAGAAAAATCTAGATTATACCTCAAACTCCAATGGCCTCCAGTAACTATCGGCCCAATGCCGCTGCCTATCCTGCGCCACCCGAAGTCTATCTCTGATAACCCTGACCTTCTCTGCAGCATCCACTACCATCTCAGGGTCAAGCAAAGCCCTCTCGCCGACATCATCCCAAGACAAGGGAGTACGGCACCTCCGTCCGTATAGAGCCTCGAAAGGTGACATCTCTATACTGGCTTGGTAGCTGTTGTTGTAAGCAAACTCTACCAAGTGAAGGTGGTCCTCCCAAGATCTCCTGAAGTCCAAGACACAGGTACGCAGCATATCCTCGAGGGTCTGAATCGTCCTCTTCGACTGCCCGTCTGTCTGGGGGTGGTATGTGGTACTGAACTTGAGCGATGTGCCCAAGCTAAGCTGCAAACTCCTCCAGAAGTGGGAAGTGAATCGGCTGTCCCAATCCGAGACTATACTCACTGGAACCCCGTGCAATCGGACTATCTATCGTACGTACATCTCGGCCAACCTCTCCGTCGACAAACCCACCTTGAAAGGCAAAAAGTGGGCCGATTTGGTCAATCGATCAACAATGACCCAAATCGCATCCTTCCCTCCTGGAGAGCGCAGAAGCCCAGATACAAATTCCATAGTATATGCTTCCCTTCCACTCAGGAATGGGTAGTGGCTGGAGCAATCTACCGGGTCTCTGCTCCCGGCCTTCACCTGCTGGCACACCAAGCATCTAGAAACGAACTGAGCCACCTCACGTTTTATGCCATACCACCAAACACACTGTCTCAAGTCTCTATACATCTTGTTGGCTCCCGGATTCATAGAGTACTGAGAATGGTGCGCCTCCTGAAGAACCTCCTCCCGAAATCCTCCGCTCGGCACGCACAATCTGGTACCATGCCTCAACGACCCATCCCCTGCTATAGAGAACTCATCCAACAGTCCTGCCTGGACCTGCTCCCTGATGACTCTCAGAGCCTCATCCTCAAACTGAGCTGTCCTGACTCTGTCCATCAGCTCCGACTGCACCTGGAGACCCCACATCTGTGCCTCGAACCCAGGAACTATCACCTCTATGCCCAAGCTCTCCACATCTGCCAGAAGGTGACGATCCATCGTCAAACAAATGGCCACGGAATACCTGCTCAAAGCATCTGCGACCACGTTGGCCTTCCCCGGATGGTACTGTAAGGATATATCAAAATCCTTCATCAGCTCTAACCATCGCCTCTGTCTCATATTCAGCTCCTTCTGGGTAAACACGTACTTCAAGCTCTTGTGATCTGTATAGATCTCAACTCGCTCTCCGTACAGATAGTGTTTCTACAGCTTCAAAGCAAAGATGACTGCTGCCAGCTCCAGATCGTGGGTAGGGTAATTCCTCTCACAAGGACGTAACTGCCTAGATGCATAGGCAATCTCCTTCCCGTGCTGCTGAAGCACACAACCCAAACCCCGTCCTAAAGCATCACTGTAGATCGTATAACCACCAGATCCAGATGGTAGCGTCAAGATAGGAGCTGTAGTCAACCTCGCCTTCAGCTCCTCGAAGGCGGCCTGGCACTCATCGGACCAAACAAACTCCTCGTCCTTCCTGGTAAGGCGGGTCATCGGCTGGGCAATCCTGGAAAAGTCTTGTACGAACCTCCGGTAGTAACCTGCTAGACCCAGAAAACTCCGAACCTCTGCTACTGAGCTCGGCATAGACCAGGACTCCACTGCAGAAATCTTCTTCGGATCCACTGAAATCCCCTCGCCAGAGACAACATGGCCTAGGAACTCCACGCGATCCAAGAAGAACTCGCACTTTGACAGCTTCCCATACAGCTGCTTCCTCCTGAGAGTGTCCAACACAATCCTCAGGTGCTCCTCGTGCTCCTCTGGTGTCTTCGAATAGATGAGAATGTCATCAATGAAGACCACCACGAACTTGTCAAGGTACTGATGAAATACCTTGTTCATCAAGTTCATGAATACCCCGGGGCGTTGGTCAACCCAAACGGCATGGCGGTATACTCATACTGGCCATAGCGGGTCCGAAAGGCAGTCTTTGGAATGTTATCCCGCTTCACCTTCAGCTGATGGTACCCGGTACGCAAGTCGATCTTCGAGAACACCCTCGCCCTGCTCAACTGGTCGAACAAGTCATCAATCCTTGGCAAATGATACTTGTTCTTGATGGTAAGGTTGTTGAGCGCCCTGTAATCAATGCACAGACGTATCGTACCATCCTTTTTGGGGACAAAAAGAACTGGTGCACCCCAAGGTGAAGAACTAGATCGAATAAAGCTCTTGTCCTCCAGCTCGTCGACCTGTCTCTTCAGCTCCGCTAACTCACTGTTGTTGATTCTATAGATGTGATGGGAGATAGGCTCAGCGCCCGGTACTAGATCTATAGAAAACTCAACATCACGATCTGGCGGCATCCCGGGCAGCTCCTCGGGAAAGACATCCAAGAACTCAGCAGTGAGTGGATGTGGCAACACCGACCCTGCCAACAACGCTCCGCAGAAACCATCTTCCTGCTCCGCTGTACCCCTGGTGAACTCATACTCCGGCTCTCCCGGCGGCCTAAACAGAATCCTGTCCCCTCTGCAGTCGATGCTAGCGTGGTGCATGCTCAACCAGTCCATACCGAGTACAACATCGTAACTCGAAAGTGGCATTACGAGCAAACACGCACTCAGCTCCCGGCCTCTCAAAGAAACTCTCCGCCCCTTGCAAACATTATTAACTAGGATGATGCCATTCCCAGTCATAATCTTACAAGTCCTACCAAGATATTCAGCAATAATATTGTGCCTAAGAGCAAAAGAAACAGACACAAAACTGTATGTAGCACCAGAATCAAATAAGGCCAAAGTTGGAAAAGAATCGAGCAGAATAGAACCTGCGACAACATCCGCAATAGGCTCCATCTCCTCGGCTGCAAGAGCAAAGGCTCTACCCTGACCACCCCACTGCTGGCGGTGCTGAACAAACTGCTGCTACTGAGTCGGAAGTGGACCTCGCTGCTGAACTACCGGCACACTAGCTGGTGCCCTCTGAACGGGTGCCCTCTGAGCTGCTCCAGTAACACGGGGATTCTTGGGACACTCCCGCATCTGATGCCCAGCGGCACCGCAAAAGAGACACAGCCCCAGCCTCCTCCTGCAGAACTCAAAGAGGTGACCAGGCTTCTTGCAGAAGTGGCACGGTGGATCATCCTGCCCCGGACGCTGCTGACCCCGCTGGACAGACGCTCTGGCCTGCCCCTGCTGCTGGTGATGCTGGAACGACTGGTGCTGAAGCTGAGGGCGCTTAGCAGCCCCAGCGCTGCTACTGGCCCCCGAAAACAAATCACGATCCCTCTTCGGCTTCAAGCCCCACTCCCTCTCCACCTTCCGAGCCTCCGCATAAACCTCCACATATGTTGTAACACCCAATTTTTTGAAATTAGGGTATTTTTAAAAATTTATTATTTTTATTATTTATTAATGGTGTTTTAGTCATGATATGATTTTTGGTGATTATTAGTGTAATTAAAACTATTTCTAAGTCATGACTTATGACTTTGTCATTTTACTAGTATAACCCTAGTGTAAACCCTAGTTATTCCTTAACCTAGAAGTTGTCATGACCATGTGAGCCTAGCCATAGGCTTAGAACATCAAATTAGTAATTTTAGCCTAAAAGGGTATTTTGGTAATTTACAAGATTTTATTTGGAATTATGTGTTTTTAATGTTATTTAATTATTGTTAAGTACCATGATTAGTCCCTAACCTATCTTACCCTAATCTAGAGGTTAGCTACTAACCTATAAGCTTTAGGATAGATAATTAGTCATGGGTTAAAGTAATGTAAATATCTAGATATTTACATAATAGATATTTTGCTTAAAACCCTCAAAATATCCTTGTTTTGGTGTGAAAGTCCTTGCCTTCACCTTGAAGAAAGGCCAAGGACACCCCCCCTTGCCATGGCCGGCCATAGGACACCCCTACACTACCCCCTTCCTATATAACCCCATCATATTTATTCATGATCATTTTACATGAATTAAAATATAGAAAAATTCCCTTTTCTTCAAACCTCCATAACTTGATCATTTTGATCTAATTTCACTCTAGTCTTTTGCATTGGGACCCTACAACATCAAGGGTGCTAAGGGAGGCTAGCAATCCAGATTTCACAAGCTTTGGGCATCACCAAGTGGAAGGACAAACACCCCCTCTTTATTGAGTTTCCTTGGAATTTGCATCAATAGGTAAATACCCATAAACCTAGCTAATATTCTGTTTTTTCTTCATAAATACATGCATATAGGTCTACCCTAGCTGTAGGTCAAGTTTGGTGAAATTTAGGGTTGGTTTGGTGTCCGTATCAGATACGTATCCTAGGTTATAAAACCATGTTTGTTGAAATGCCCCAAAGGTTTTGATTTTGTTAAAATGTAGAATTAATTACATATTCATGTAGCCCTAGACTTGTTGTTTACAACTACACTTGACTGAGCACGACACTGTGTCGTTTTGTGTCAAAAAATTAACACGAACACGCTGCACACACTGCACTGCACAGTATGGCAGTGCCCTGCTACCCCACTGTTCGTGCACACTGCACAGGAAACTTCGACACGCCAAAATTGGCATGGACACGGGGGCAATGTCTGCGAACATGCCCCTAAAGTTTTACAGTGTCTCGTTTGTATCGGACACGCAATCACCCACGCACTGGACACCTGCACGCACGTTCAGTCGAATTTTCGACTAGGACACGAGCCTCGTGTCCCACGCACACGAGTCGTGGATACGTATCAGCTGACACGTGTGTAGCCCATCATTGGGCGAACACCAGGACACAAGCACGTGGTGTGTCATGTCCTGTGTCGTGAGCACGAGACACTCGACCGCGTGCACGACGCGGTCTGAAATGCACTATTTCGACCTCTGATACGCACACGTAGCTCAGACACGACATGTTTTGGATACATTTCAGGGTGTCTAAAAGCTAGCCCTAGACCTAGGCGACCTGTGTGCATGACCACGAGACGTGTCGTGTCTCGTGGTGTGTCCACGAGAGCGAGGAACACGACGCAGTGTACGTGTGTGTGTGTCAGTATTTACCCAATTGGGTTTTTGTGAGAGTTGACACATCAAATCGTGTCGTGGTATCGTGTCAGGTACCTAGGACACTAGAGGACACTAGGGGCTAGTGTTACCAACCTTGGGTTTCGAGCCTTAGCTCGGTTTGGGTCGTGTATTTGGTTTACCCATTTTCCTGTGCACAGTGCCATTTTTCCAAAATTGGGATGTTTTTCCAGTTTTCAAAATCGAATTTCAAAACGATTTTTGTTATGTTTTATACATATAATTGTATGTTTTCAGTGTATGTATACGTAGTGTATATATATGTGTGTGTGTAGGAGAATTAGGGGTATATACATGTGTGTACATGTGTATATACATATATGTATATATAGGTGTGTGTGTGTATCTGTGTGGTGTGGTGTGTGTTGATTCTGTTTCCAGAAATCTGGAAACACACCCCCCCTCCTGTGTCCAGTTCTCTATCTCTCTCACTCTAATTCACTCTCTCTCATTTTCCTCTCTCTATATATATGTATTATATATAATTTTGTATATATATATATATATATATATATATATATATATATATATATATATATATATCTATATAATATATAATAATATATATATATATATAATTTTGTATTAGATTATGTATTGTGTCTATATATATATATACTATATATGAGTATTACATAGTCTATAGGCCTATGGAGAATGTTGTATATATATATATATATATATATATAGATATATATATATGTAAAGTTATATATATGTGTATATATATATATATATATATATATATATATATATATATATATATATATATATATATATATATATATATATATATATATATATATATTGTATAGAGATAGATACCTATAAGTTATTAGCCTATGGCCTAAGTTACTAGCCTATGGCCATTAGGGGCTAACCCTAATTGACCTAATGACCCATGACCTAACTAGTTGACCCTTGTTTGACTAGAGTTGACCAAAGTCAACCTTAGGTCAAACTTGACCTAGTTGACCTAGATTGAACTTGAATTAACCTAAAATGACTAGTTTAACTAGTTTGACTAAAACCCTAACTAGTTTGACCATGGTTGACCTAAATTTGACTAGTTTGACTAGAGAGTGACCAGAGTTGACCAAGAGTTGACTTTTGACCAGATTGACCTAGAATCATGTAGTATGCATAGTAAACTTCATTTTTACTATTTAGAATACATTGTGACTTATATTGCTCTGATTAGGAGCCATACACCTCTCCTCAGGCAAGTACATCCTCTTCAGACATTCAGTTATCAGGCGAGTACATTTTCTGACCGTTTCATACTTGCCAGGATTTATATTCTTGCTCTAGATTACTTTACTTGATGCTGACACGATTGTTATCACAGATTGGTACTATATGGATCTTTTCATGAGATGTTATCCCCCTTGGAAGCATCAGATACAGCATGTTTGTACGTTTCACGAATCATCATGTATCTCTATGCTTCCATAGATTCACGAATCGCTTGTGACTCATGTACTCTCATGTTCACAGAGCCTCTCATGAATCACCCATTTATGGGCTTATCACGAATCTTAACATAACTTGAACGGATCCTTGTGTATTGATTGGGGATGGGAGAGTGGAAATAGTCATGTGGATATTACCCCAGTAGCTGTAGTCATGAATCACTCTTAGCTGCAGTCATGAATCTCCTATGCCATTCACATGTCTATATTTTTACTCTGACTCACTAGTCACTGCTAGTTCTCTATTATAGTAGATATTTCATTACAGTTATCTTTTTACTACATGTATCTTCTTTCAGCAGTTCCTGTATTTTACTCTATTGCATGCTTTATATTTCCTATCATACTATGCACTGCGTGAGATGTATTGTGCTCGTTCCTGTCCTGACTGGAACTGTTGAAAATATTACAGAGGATGAGGATGAGGCCCTGGTGTCTACCTATTATGGAGCAGGACTAGATGACACTTATGTTGTGGACCCTCAGCAGGATCCACCTGCAGCTGAGGATGTTGCCCCAGTAGTCTAGGCTAGTTTAGCTAGACAGTCATTTCTATATTATTATTTTGTCTCACATTCTGAGTTGTATTTTGAGATGTTGAGATGTATAGACCCTTAGACTTATTTTGTATATTGGGTTGACATTCTGGATGTTATGTTATCATAGACACTTAGATTTTTCATCTATGCTACTGTTCTCTTTGAGTTACTGTCTATCTATCTATCTTTCATTCTTCTACCCTAGATGTGATTGAGATTGCATTCTCTTATGTCACCTCCATTCGGAGAGTATATATGTACAGGTACCTTTATATTGTTAGATGATTGACCTAGGACAGCGTTCTACCGTCGACACTGCGGCGTAGGCTGGACGTACCCACTTTCATGCCCTATACAGGGTGGGGTCGTGACACATTTTTAGTGGTGGCCCATGCAGGTCGAGTTTATAGTAGTATTCGAACTAGAGTACCACTAAAGCCTGCGATAGGATTTGAGGAATAGGCTTAGAGAGAGTAGATACTCAATCACAATTAGGAAATTTCCATGGATTGAACCTACTGACTTTTGTTCAAATTGTATAATCTATTTCATATTGTCCTTGATACTATCATCCTTGCACCGTTATTGACTTCCTTGTTGATCTGTCTTCAGGATGGTGGTGACACGATCACAGCGTCTCGGTCCAGGTGACACCACTGAGAGGTCTGCTACCTCTCGTCCAGCTCACCAGGACCCGGGGACCACAGCTCCCCTTACTCCAGCTCATGTGGGAGCTTCTGCCACATTTGGGGGTACACCTCTACTTATTGGGGGACCATCCCAACTACCCCAGACATACCTCCCCCGCAGTTTCGTCAGCCACAGTTTCAGCAGCACCAGCAGCAGTTCCAGCCGCCGATGCCATCTGGATTAGTGGATGCTGCACAGATGTTTTCATACTTCCAGCACTTCCTAGAGACGCAGTAGGCCCAGCAGTAGCGTCGACAGTAGAGCAGAGTTAGCAGGGACATAGATGAGGCCCATCAGCTGGCTAGAGCGACGGTGGAGAGGTGGCTGTCCAGCCACATGTAGGATTGGGACAGCCGCGACAGCAGAGGATTTGGGCATTCAGGAGTTCAAGAAGATGAACCCCAGGGACTTCTTGGAGACAGAGGGGATTCTTTATGCTGATGACTGGATTGAGCACATTGAGGAGATTTTTCGACTGGCGGAGATACCAGCTGGACTACAGATAGAGGCAGCAGCCAGCCAGATGCGGGATCTTGCCCGTACCTGGTATCAGACGGACCCAAGAGTAGGCACTCCAGGGCAGACATGGGGAGCTTTCAAGGAGCTCTTCAAGGGGAAGTTTTTCCCGGATCAGGCAATCGGTGCTTTGGAGACCCAGTTCGAGAACCTGGTTCAGGGGAACCAGACTGTAGAGGAGTATTCCGGTGAGTTTTGTCGGTTGAGCAGATTTGTAGAGGGCCTTAGCGAGACAGCGAAGGCGAGGAGGTTCAGGAAGGGGCTTGGTCAAGGAGGTCAAGTCCTTGACCAAGAGTGACAGGAATGCCACTTTTGAGGAGATTCTGGCAGGAGCGATGGCAGCTGAGGATGATCTTGAGCTGAAGCTCAAGAGGGGTCGTGATACACAGAGAGCCGGCAGTAGTGGAGGTCAGGCCAAGAGGCCTCACTATCAGCATCAGCAGAGACAGCCACAGCAGTATCAGCAGCCGAGGCAGCAGCAACAGGCCCCGAGATAGCAGACTACCAGTTGTCCCTACTATAAGAAGCCGGGACATGGATGGGGAGAGTGCAGAAAGAGGCTGGGCTGGTGCCTACTATGTGGGGCAGCGGACCACCAGCTGAGAGAGTGTTCCCAGTACACAGACAGAGTAGCACAGGGAGCAGTACCAGGAGCAGGAGCCAAGGCTCCGGTAGGGCAGCAGAGGGGACCGTTACAGCCACAACAGCAGAGATTTATACAGTTTCAGCAACAGGCTGGAATAGGTCAGCAGGGGCAAGCTTACGCCATGACAGTTGAGGATGCTCATGCAGTTGGCGATGTGCTTGCAGGTTCTGTTCTTCTAAATTCCATTCCCACCTTATTTATTATATCTATCTTGAAATCTAATTCCATCTGCTCCTACCTGTTTCTTTATTAGTGATAAGTTTTGACCTGGCAGTTCTTTTGATTTTTGTCGATTGTTTGTTTATTTCTTTATCTCTTACTTAGGAGTAGGAGTAGGAGTAGGAGTAGCTTTAGCTATTAATATAATTCTTGAATAACTTCTTTGTTAAGAAATTTTTTTCCCCTTAAATGAATTAATTTATGTGTTATGCCTTTTGACTTAGAATTGATAGAGTAGCTCTGACCATAGAATGGTAACCCTTTTAGCCCTGTGATTTATTGTTTCCTTATCTTCCCAGTCTATACCCATGACCAGGACTGTCCCACTTAACCTGCCCCTTATACTACTATTCATCACGATTTTTGGTTCAATTTAGGCCATAGACCTTTCCCACTCTAAATTATGATCATCGTAGGCACATTACCGTGACTTTTAAATTAGGAGCACAAGACTAGTTGTTTTCTTAAAACTAACTTCACATACATGACCTAGACATGACACTCTACACCCACGACCTTAGTGTCCCACTCAGGCATACCATCGTGTGCTTCATTTGCTTAGTACGATTTCCCTGACCCGAGACTCCATCCTGATTTATCCCATGGAGTTACTTTTGATTTCGATTTGAATTAAGGACACCTTATGGCCTAAAACTACCAGCCAATTTTGGACATGACCCAGTATAGGTCTACTACCCATATTTTACTTGTTGACTTTGTATGTTGCTAGGTAGTAGCTTCGACCCTGATTGTTGGAGGTTGACCTAGGAGGAGTACGACCATCTAAATTTCGAGGACGAAATTATTTTAAGGAGGGTAGACTTGTAACACCCAGTTTTCTAAAATTGGGGTATTTTTAAAAATTTATTATTTTTATTATTTATTAATGGTGTTTTAGTCATGATATGATTTTTGGTGATTATTAGTGTAATTAAAACTATTTCTAAGTCATGACTTATGACTTTGTGATTTTACTAGTATAACCCTAGTGTAAACCCTAGTTATTCCTTAACCTAGAAGTTGTCATGACCATGTGAGCCTAGCCATAGGCTTAGAACATCAAATTAGTAATTTTAGCCTGAAAGGGTATTTTGGTAATTTACTAGATTTTATTTGGAATTATGTGTTTTTAATGTTATTTAATTATTGTTAAGTACCATGATTAGTCCCTAACCTATCTTACCCTAATCTAGAGGTTAGCTACTAACCTATAAGCTTGAGGATAGATAATTAGTCATGGGTTAAAGTAATGCAAATATCTAGATATTTACATAATAGATATTTTGCTTAAAACCCTCAAAATATCCTTGTTTTGGTGTGAAAGTCTTTGCCTTCACCTCGAGGAAAGGCCAAGGACACCCCCCCTTGCCATGGCCGGCCATAGGACACCCCTACACTACCCCCCCTTCCTATATAACCCCATCATATTTATTCATAATCATTTTACATGAATTAAAACCTAGAAAAATTCCCTTTCCTTCAAACCTCCATAACTTGATCATTTTTGATCTAATTTCACTCTAGTCTTTTGCATTGGGACCCTACAACATCAAGGGTGCTAAGGGAGGCTAGCAATCCAGATTTCACAAGTTTGGGCATCACCAAGTGGAAGGACAAACACCCCCTCTTTATTGAGTTTCCTTGGAATTTACATCAATAGGTAAATACCTATAAACCTAGCTAATATTCTGTTTTTTCTTCATAAATGCATGCATATAGGTCTACCCTAGCTGTGGGTTAAGTTTGGTGAATTTAGGGTTGGTTTGGTGTCCGTATCGGACACGTATCCTAGATTATAAAACCATGTTTGTTGAAATGCCCCAAAGGTTTTGATTTTGTTAAAATGTAGAACTAATTAAATATTCATGTAGCCCTAGACTTGTTGTTTACAACTACACTTGACTGAGCACGACACTGTGTCGTTTGTGTCGAAAAATCGACACGAACACGCTGCACACACTGCACTGCACAGTGTGGCAGTGCCCTGCTACCCCACTATTCGTGCACACTGTACAGGGTACTTCGACATACCAAAATTGGCATGGACACGGGGCAATGTCTGCGAACATGCCCCCAAAGTTTCACAGTGTCTCGTTTGTATCGGACACGCAATCACCAACGCACTGGACACCTACACGCACGTTCAGTCGAATTTTCGACTAGGACACGAGCCTCGTATCCCACGCACACGAGTCGTGGACACGTATCAGGCTGACACGTGTGTCGCCCATCATTGGGCGAACACCAGGACACAAGCACGTACTGTGTCGTGTTCTGTGTCGTGAGCACGAGACACTCGACCGCGTGCACGACGCGGTCTGAAACGCACTGTTTCGACCTCTGATACGCGTACGTAGCTCGGACACGACACGTTTTGGACATATTTCAGGGTGTCTAAAAGCTAGCCCTAGACCTAGGCGACCTGTATGCATGACCACGAGACGTGTCGTGTCTCGTGGTGTGTCCACGAGAGCGAGGAACGCGTGCACGATGCAGTGTACGTGTGTGTGTGTCAGTGTTTACCCGATTGGGTTTTTGTGAGAGTTGACACATCAAATTGTGTCGTGGTGTCGTGTCAGGCACCTAGGACACTAGAGGACACTAGGGGCTAGTGTTACCAACCTTGGGTTTCGAGCCTTAGCTCGGTTTGGGTCGTGTATTTGGGTTTACCCATTTTCCTGTGCACAGTGCCATTTTTCCAGAAATTGGGATGTTTTTCCAGTTTTCAAAATCGAATTTCAAAACGATTTTTGTTATGTTTTATACATATAATTGTATGTTTCAGTGTATGTATACGTAGTGTATATATATGTGTGTGTGTAGGAGGAATTTAGGGGTATATACATGTGTGTACATGTGTATATACATATATGTATATATATAGGTGTGTGTGTGTGTATCTGTGTGGTGTGGTGTGTGTTGATTCTGTTTCCAGAAATCTGGAAACACACCCCCCCTCCTGTGTCCAGTTCTCTATCTCTCTCACTCTAATTCACTCTCTCTCATTTTCCTCTCTCTATATATATATGTATTATATATAAGTTTTGTATATATATATATATATATATATATATATATATATATATATAATATATATATATATATATATATATATATATGTAAAAATTATATATATATATATAATATATAATATATATATATATATATATTATAATATATATATATATATGTTTGTATTAGATTATGTATTGTGTCTATATATACTATATATGAGTATTACATAGTCTATAGGCCTATGGAGAATGTTGTATATATATATATGAAAGTATATATATATATATATATATATATATATATATATATATATAATATATATATATAATATATATATATATATGTATATATAGTATATATATATCTATATATATATATATATATATATATATATAGATATATATATATATATATATATATATATATATATATATATATGTATATATATAGATACCTATAAGTTATTAGCCTATGGCCTAAGTTACTAGCCTATGGCCATTAGGGGCTAACCCTAATTGACCTAATGACCCATGACCTAACTAGTTGACCCTTGTTTGACTAGAGTTGACCAAAGTCAACCTTAGGTCAAACTTGACCTAGTTGACCTAGATTGAACTTGAATTAACCTAAAATGACTAGTTTAACTAGTTTGACTAAAACCCTAACTAGTTTGACCATGGTTGACCTAACTTTGACTAGTTTGACTAGAGAGTTGACCAGAGTTGACCAAGAGTTGACTTTTGACCAGATTAACCTAGAATCATGTAGTATGCATAGTAAACTTCATTTTTACTATTTAGAATACATTGTGACTTGTATTGCTCTGATTAGGAGCCATACACCTCTCCTCAGGCAGTACATACTCTTCAGACATTCAGTTATCAGGCGAGTACATTCTCTGACCGTTTCATACTTGCCAGGATTTTATATTCTTGCTCTAGATTACTTTACTTGATGCTGACACGATTGTTATCACGGATTGGTACTATATGGATCTTTTTATGAGATGTTATCCCCCTTGGGAGCATCAGATACAGCATGTTTGTGCGTTTCACGAATCATCATGTATCTTTATGCTTCCATAGATTCACGAATCGCTTGTGACTCATGTACTCTCATGTTCACAGAGCCTCTCATGAATCATCCATTTATGGGATTATCACGAATCTTAACATAACTTGAACGGATCCTTGTGTATTGATTGGGGATGGGGGAGTGGAAATAGTCATGTGGATATTACCCCAGTAGCTGTAGTCATGAATCACTCTTAGCTGTAGTCATGAATCTCCGATGCCATTCACATGTCTATATTTTTACTCTGACTCACTAGTCACTGCTAGTTCTCTATTATAGTAGATATTTCATTACAGTTATCTTTTTTACTACATGTATCTTCTTTCAGCAGTTCCTATATTTTACTCTATTGCATGCTTTATATTTTCTATCATACTATGCACTGCGTGAGATGTATTGTGCTCGTTCCTGTCCTGACTGGACCTGTTGAAAATATTACAGAGGATGAGGATGAGGCCCTGGTGTCTACCTATTATGGAGCAGGACTAGATGACACTTATGTTGTGGACCCTCAGCAGGATCTAGCTGCAGCTGAGGATGTTGCCCCAGTAGTCTAGGCTAGTTTAGCTAGACAGTCATTACTATATTATTATTTTGTCTCACATTCTGAGTTGTATTTGAGATGTTGAGATGTATAGACCCTTAGACTTATTTTGTATATTGGGTTGACATTCTGGATGTTATGTTATCATAGACACTTAGACTTATTTCATCTATGCTACTGTTCTTTTTGAGTTACTGTCTATCTATCTATCTTTCATTCTTCTACCCTAGATGTGATTAAGATTGTATTCTGCTATGTCACCTCCATTCGGAGAGTATATACTGTACAGGTACCTTTATATTGTTAGATGATTGACCTAGGACAGCGTTCTACCGTCGACACTGCGGCGTAGGCTGGACGTACCCACTTCTCGTTCCCCTATACAGGGTACGGGTCGTGACATATGTCGCATAGAAGGAAGGGATCACGATCTTGATATCCCATGTCAATCCCTCCCGGAAGCGCTCTGCTCGGATCACCGGGTCGCTCACCATGTACTCGGCGTATCGGCTCAGCGGCCGAACTCCGCCGTATACTCTTCCACAGTCATCCGCCCTGCTGCAGGTTCTGAAACTGCCGTACTAGGCCGATCTTATGAGGGAAAAGAACTTCTCTCTGAACAGGGCCAAAACTCAGCCCAAGTGTGGCCCTCTCTGCAAGAGCCGGCTCATTCTGGAACCATGTCCGGGCAACATCTAACAACTGTAAGCCAACCGCCTCGACCTTCAGGTCATCTGCCAGGCGGAAGGCCCTCATCTGGCGCTCGATCCTTGAGCCAGTCATCAGCATAAATAATGCCCTCGGTCCCCTTGAAATCTCTCGGACCCAGCTTCTTGAAAGCCTGGATATCCCCGATCTTCTGCTGCTGCTGCTGTACCTCCCTCTGTGGAGCCCCACGCACTGCCGCCATAGCCAACCTGTGTGCATCCTCCATACCCTGGCGCATGGCCTCTGTCTGCCTCATCTGAGCCTCGTGCTGGGCCCGCTGGGACTCCAACACCTGGTGAAAGAACGTGAGCATCTGCTCCATATCTGTGGGCAGAGAAGGCAACTGAGGAAATAGCTCCACCATCACCGGGGAGTCCCTGCTGGAGGAAAGAAAGCCCCGGCAGCTCCCGCCGTAGCCCCCGGCACTGCGGGAAGAGCACCCGCAATGGCCCCAGGGACGGTCATCGAGAGCGCTGGAGGAGTACCCCCGAGAGCCCTAACAGAAGTCCCATCTGCAGGAGAAGTGACCGGAGCCTGTCGCCAGAGGTAGCGGACCTCTCCGTCTTCCCGTGCTCCTCACCGGGAGAATGAGTCATAACCATCCTGGAGACAGATTGAAAAAAGATATCAATATGGCACATGAAGGACAATATCAAAGGAGGACAGCTAGAATGCAGTAAATCAATATCAAAGACGGTAAGCAAGATAAGCAAGAAAAGATCCTACTGTGATTGAGTACTCTTAGCCTACTACCTCCTATATGTAACACAGGCTCGTAGTCAACACTCTAAGACGAGTGCCGCTACGACATCGCACTAATGACTTAGGACCTGTGTGGGCCACCACTAAAATATGTCACAACCCGCACCCGCTATAAGGGTACGTGACGTGACATGCCCAGCCCTCACCGAAAAAACGGCGAATGCGTGTAGATTTCTAGTCTAACAACAGTTATATATATATCAAAAACCTGTCGAGAATATGGTCAACTCCGAACGGAGGACAACCAATGAATATAATGAGTGCTCAATCAGAACACTAAGATGATAAAGTAAAGACTGAAAGATAAAGATAACAAGACGATATAAAATATAACCTGTCAAGTCCAAACACAAATAATATACAAGTCCAGTCTCTAATACAATCCAATGTAATACAGTCTCAAAAGTAACTGGAGACAAAGTCTAGTACAAAAGACCTACTCTAACTAAGCAATAGGTAAAGTATCTCAGGCGGAGCTAAGCCCTACGGGACCAAGTCTAAGCCCACTACGTCATCCGGACCGTAGTAGGTACTGCAATCTCCCTCATCGGCATCTGTAATATTTTGTCAACAATCAGTCAGGATGGAACGAGTATATATATCTCATAACAGATCTCAAGATAGAATAAAAGCTATAAGACTGTAAATAGAGCATATACAATGAAATCATGGAGTGTACATGTATGTATCATGGCATGGTAAGCTGTAGAGCTAGAGCTAGAACAAGAAAATAGAACGGGATCATGGTATGTACACAAGTCAAGGAAAGCCATATGTCCAATATGTGTGAGTAGTAGTTTCAGCTTGTGATCGGCTTGGGTACCTGTCAAGAACTGGCCTGGCAAGATGTGCGGTATATGAGTCACACTGTTCAGGAATACGGGATGGATCTGATCACAGGCATACGCTACTACTCCCCTACCCAACTGGTAGAAGATCCAAACAAGATACGTCACTGCACGAGATTCTAATAAGAAGGTCGCAAACCTTCTCTAGAATCAGTGACCATATATTGAGCAAGAGCTACAAGTGAGCTTGCACAATACATCCCAACCTAAGAAGGAGAAACATCTCTCGTCGGGATCAGGAATACCAATCCGTGAGAACCATGTGTCAGGAATAAGCATATCTACACTAAGTACATGAATCATAATAGTTATCATAAATTGAGAATAAGTATCAGAGAATGTACTCGCCTGTAAGATGATAAAATATGTCAACCGGATCCACTACAGTGTCTCGATGACCTATAGAGAACAAGACGTATCAATACTAAGATTAGGAAGTAAAGTAAATTAAATTAAATCCTATTAAGTCATTCTAGGTCAAGACATGTCTAGTTGGGTCAATCTTGGTCATGGAAGAACATTGGAATCAATCCGAATCAAACTAGGTCGAAAATTGGCTTACCGTTGACTTTTGGTCAACGGATCAACTCTGGTCAACTCTAGGTCAACCCTAGGTCACTGGTGACTAATAGTTGATTTTTGGTCAACTTTCCAAGTTTAATAGAATTTGGGACTAAATGGGTAAAGTGTTGACCCATAGTGACTTTTGGTCTAAAAAGTCAACCGTGGTCAACCGAGGTCAAGACTAGGTCTAGACGGCTATTTCTACTCATTACCAACCTCTACAACCTATATCCAAGTCCATCTTGGACTTGGAAACTCAAATCTTGGCCGTGGGCCAATATCCTATTTTATCCTTTAAAAAGGTAAAATTCTAACTTAGGCAATTACCAAGTTAGCCTACCTACGCTTGGTATTTTGACCCGAGCTCCCTAGGATAGTATGATACTAGCCTATAGGTTAATTACCTACCAAAATACCTAGGTAGAGTGGACGTCTAGTCCATCTTACGGCCCATTGCCGATATCTTAAATATTTCAAGATACGCAATGGTACGACACGATACCGGCGCCCTACGACCCTGATTTCCACTCGAAAACCTACCCGAAAAATCTAATTCACGTATTCTAGGCCTACGCCAAGTTTCGTCGCGTTCCGATACTCGGAGCTCGTTTCACCCTCTAACTCAAAATCCTCTTAATCCTATTCTAATTCCTTTCTACCTAATCTTCCCATTCCTCTAATCCTTCTTCTTCTAACTTCTTCTATTCTTCTAACTCTAACTCTTCTTCTTAACCTCTTCCTTGTAACACCAGTTTCCAGATGAGTGTAATTTTGAAATTTTATAATATAATTATTATTTAATAATTTATTTCATATTATGATTTTTAGTAATTTTTAAATATTTTAAACTATTTAAATTCATGACTTGTGGTTTTGACGTTTTGCTAGTGAAACCCTAGAGACTGTTTGACCTAGAGCCTGACCATGTGCTTATTTGATTTTTAATGTCATTTTTGGCCTAAGGATATTTTTGCATTTGACCTCTTTGAATTATTTTGATATCATTTTATTATTTATGATATTGTTTTGGGGTATTTGAGTCGGGTTCGAATTTCAACTCAATCCGACTTGAAACGGGGACCCGGGGGTAGTTTGACTCTAGTGGAACCCACACACTAGTTAGGCATGGCCCACATGATATTAAATTTAGTCCACATGATAGAAATATTTAGTTAGAGGTTAGACTAATTATTATGGATAAGGTTAGTGTGATTAGAGACTTTAGAATGACTAATTTAGCCCCAACCAATTAGCCCTTTCCTAATACTCATAGAATAGGTTAGTGGGGGCATTTTGGACCTTACCATAATAGGACAAATAGCCCCATATGGCCAGCCACTTTAGGAGAGGATAGGCTCAAGTTCATTTCATTATTCTCATCCACACTCTCTCTTGTTCTTCCTCAAATTTCTAGGAGCAATCCCTAGCAATTTCTCCACCAAATCCTTCCATTTCGCCACCAAATCTTCTTCTTTCCTTCTCTATTCTAGCCAAGGAGGAAGCTACCCAAGTTTGGGAGGATTCGGAGCTCGTTCGTGTCCTTTTGGAATCTCTACGTGTCGGTGTCGCTCCGGGAAGGCTTTTCTTCGATTCGATCTACCGGGAGGTATAAATCCCTTCTTATTTTCATTTCCTCATACATATAGGTCTATTTTGAACCCATAGGAATGACCCCCATGGTTGTATCTCCATTTGTGTCCATTTCGTGTCTATTTGGAGGTCATAGGAGTGTCCTTTGTGTTGTGGTTGTGTCCATGTGGGAAAATCCCAAATTTGGACACACTATGTGTTGTTGTTATGTATGAATGAATTATTACATGTTTAATCTCATATTTTTGTATTGGAGATGTGTTCTATAGTGTCTCATATATATATATATATATTAGTGTAGAGAGTGAGTTCTTGATATATTATGTTATATACTTGTGTTCTTTTGTCTCAAACTACCCAAATCCGTCATAATTTTTATCCACGTTTTAATTTCAGTTCTAACTTAGAAATATCATAACTTCTAGCTCAAAGCTCGGTTAATCTCCCGTTTTTTTAAAAGAAGCATATTGAAGTTAGCTTTCCAAAAACATATATTAATAGGCCTAATTCTTTCTGTAACTTTCTGGAGAATTATTTGAGTGTCAGCTATACGAAAGACAAACGCGTTTTCGGTGTTTTCGCAATTTTGGGGGTTTTCGGAAACGAAAACGCGATCCGTTTGAAGTTTCGGAAAGCTAACACATAGATCTATAACATACTTTAATCCTAGATTTTAATTTATGCTGAGATGGTACAGTATTGATTATTAGTAGGAGTTACTATTCGACATATGCATTTTGTGCACCCTTGTGTGTAATATAATGTTCTATTTGATTTTAACCCATGTTAATGTATATACATTATGTAATTAAATAGAGAATGCAAGCATGAGTAAATGTTTAAATAAATAATGTATGAGGTGTAAGTATTCTATCTAATGTAAGCATGTATAAGTATGGCTTGTAATGAATATGTAGGTTCTATAGTATGTAATGTATGGTGCATATAGTGGTGCAAGAGAATAAATGAATGATAAATGAATACAAGCATGAATGTAATATAATAATAGATGTAATATATGTAGCCTTGTTTGGAATAAAACTGGAATTTAGTTTTGTTTTACTAAATAAGAGATACATGAGAACTCATATATGTGAATGTTAACTTCCTATTGACACTTTGCTACACAACTGTCATGCCTCACTATCACTCCACACACAATGTACACTACACTATATAACCCTCACACCCTCACTCATTGACACTCTCACTCACACATTGCCTAACACTCATTCCATGATAACACACACATGTTCTTGTGCACTTTCATGACACACACACACACCCATGAACACATACACATGCTCTTCTCTCTCTCTCTCTCTCTCTATATATATATATATACTATACATGGCTAAATGTGTTAATGTGGTAAATAGAGTTTTTCTATAGTTATATATACATATATGTGATATAGGGCCTAGTGTTGAATTCTCTTTTCATGTACACCTCCATGTTCACACACACACATTGCTTTACATGTTAGCTTCCTTTCTCTTATGTATAATATTGAATGTGATGGCTTGTGTTTGGCTTGTATAGCCTTGTGATTGGTGTGTGATTGCTAGACTAGGCTTGGTTAGGCCAAGTGAGACTTATTAGACTTGTTGGGCTAGGATTGACCTAGTTGACCTAGTTTGACTAGTCTAGTTGACTGGAGTTGACCAAGTGTTGACTTTAGTCTAGTTTGACCTAGACAGCATGCAGATGCATTGTAGATTATATTTATTATTCCCTGTGTACATCTTGACTTGTGTTGCTCTAACTAGGAGTCAGGTACCTCATCTCGGACAGTACATTTACTTCAGACATTCAGATACGAGGCAAGTACATTCTCTGACCGTTTCATACTTGTCTGGATTTATATTCTTGCTCTAGATTATTGTACTTGATGCTGACACGATCATTATCACGGATTGGTACTATACGGATCTTCTTCTGAGATGTTATCTCCTTGTATTCACTAAATACATATTGTGATGTGCGTTTTACTTACATATTGTATTTATTGAATACCCATATCCTTGTATACTCCTTGTGCATATTGTACTCTCAGTATCATATGAGTTCCAGGGATAGACCATTGTACAACTATTGTATAACATTGTACATCTATTGTATAATATTGTACATCCATTGTATAATATTGTACATCCATTGTATAACATTATACATCTATTGTATAATATTATACATCTATTGTATAACATTGTACACTATTGTGCAAGATAACGTAACCGGAGTAGATCCTTGTGTATTGATTTGGGGAGGGGGAGTAGAATTGGTTATGTAATCAAATCCTATCGTACAATATTGTATAACTATTGTATATGTCTATTGTACACCCACGTACAATAGAGTTACCATTGCATTTTCCTAGACCGTTTACATAACCATATTGTACTCTAAATCACAGTAGGCTTACAGTTCTTATTTATCATATTTAGATATTTCCTGTTATCAAATCTCTACTATTTTTCATATACTTCATACTTTCAGCGTTTCATGTACCTTACTCTATTGCATGCTTTATATTTCCTAACATGATATGAACTGCGTGAGATGTTTTGTGCTCGCTCCCGTCCTGACTGGACCTGTTGAAAATTTTACAGAGGATGATGAGGCACCCTGCACCCTTACTTGGAGTTAGCCTAGTTGACACTCGCGACCTGGACCCCAGGGGAGGTTCAGGCAGCTGCTGAGGACGATACCTTGCTTAGTATAGATAGTTTAGACTGTTTTGCTTTTTATGTTTAGTTGTTGTTCTTGATTCAGAGTTTGTATATTGTAGAGATATTGAGACTTGTATTTCATTTCTGTTGTACCTCGGTTGAGGATTTTCTTATCTATTTTATCGTGCCATATTCTATCTCTAGATTGTGATTGAGTTGTACCTCTGTGTTGGCCTCCTTATGGAGAGCATTCATATTATGTTAGTTATAGTTCATGACCTAGAACAGCGTTCTATACCGCCGACACTGCGGCGTAGGCTGGGCGTTGTTACGCTCTCGTACCCTCACAGTGGGTGCGGGTCGTGATACGTTTTTAGTGGTGGCCCATGTAGGTCGAGTTTATGTAGTGGTATTCGAACTAGAGTATCACTACAGCCTGCAGCAGGATTAGGATTACTTTTAGAGGTACTCAATCACATTAGGAAAAACTCTTAATCAGATTCCTTTGTCTAAAATTGTTGCTTATTGACTTCACTTGAATATAACTGTCCTCCTTTGAATTTTCGCTTTATTCTCAGAAATTGCTCCTTGTTTTGATCTATTTTCATGATGGTTATGAAGACAGGATCTCATCACTTCGGTTCGGGGGATACTATCGAGAGGCTGGCCACCTCTCGTCCTGTTCATCAGGGCCTCGAGATCGCAGCTCCTGTTGTGCCGACTCAGGTTGGCGTATCTGCTACATTGGAGGTGCACCTCTATCTGTACAGAGATTTTTCTTCCGTCATTTCTGATTTCTCTCAGCAGCGGTGATTCATGCAGCATCAGCAGCAGACCAGGAGAAACCAGCAGGGCGAGCTATCGTCAGGGCAGTCGAAGATGCACAGACCGTTGGAGATCTTGCAGCAAGTTCCATTTTTCTCAATTCTATTCCCGCAATTATCTTTTATAATTACCTTAAAATCCGATTCCATCTGTTCCTTGTTGATTGATTAATTTTGTCATGTTACTCTTTTGTTGTGTTTGTTTTTTTTTCCTGAGAAAATCATATGGGCTAGGTCGCCTAAATCATGGGATCTAGAATCCTCGATAGTCATGTTAGTTGGCATAGTGAGGACATGTAGTCAAATTTCAGATGTATTTCTTGGGTATAGGAATTTAAGGTTTTCGCCGTCGCATGCGACTTTACGAAAATTTTAAATACCATGAACCTAGAGGTACGTACCTTAGTCAAGGACTCTGTGATTATCGTAGCCTTGCTCACTAGCATAATGAAGACTCTGGACAACATGATTTTGGACAGACGCATATGATTAGCAGATTGTATCTTGAGAAGGTTTAAAACATCATACCCTTTTTGTTGTTATAAATGACTTAGGAGTAGGGATATTTAGATTGTAGAGCTTATTCATAGGTAGTTCCTTCATAGTATATAGATATGGTGACTTGTAGAGTGTCTGTACCCTAGAGGTGATAGTTAGCATTAGTGCTAGAATAGTAACCTATTGCAGATAATTCCCTGTTATTATGATACCAACCAGTTACGTATAGGATGTTAGTATGCCATACAACCTTGATGATTATTTATTGTTTTCCTTTACCCTTCCAGTAAGGCACCCAGTAACCAGAGCCTGCCCTTGAGCATAGTTGTAGTTTCACCTAGGACTAAGAGGTCTATATATATAGATGATATACTTAGGATATATGTGATGGGTTGTTGTTCTTGAGCATATATATATATGTGGTATTTGGGATTGGTGTGCTTAGCTTGTGGGTAATTAGTTATGGGTGACTTGATAGGATTTGGAAGTTAAGAGCTAGTCTATTATAGAGTTTTCTTTGCTAATCCCTAGTTGCCAACACTAGGTAGCTAGCATAGGTAAAAGTCCTAAGAAGTTGACCAGCTGATGACCAAGTACTAGGATGTTGAGAAAATTGACTAGTGATTGACCCTTGTCTATGTTCGGCCTAGAAAAGGGTACGATCATCTTAATTTCGAGGACAAAATTTTTATAAGGTGGGTAGGATTGTAACACCCAGTTTTCCAGATGAGGATAATTTTGAAATTTTATAATTATAATTATTATTTAATGATATTTATTTTATATTATGATTTTTAGTGATTTTTAAATTATTTTAAACTATTTAAATTCATGACTTGTGGTTTTGACGTTTTGCTAGTGAAATCCTAGAGACTGTTTGACCTAGAGCCTAACCATGTGATTATGATATTTTAATGTCATTTTTGGCCTAAGGATATTTTTGCATTTGACCTCTTTGAATTATTTTGATATCATTTTATTATTTATGATATTGTTTTGGGTTATTTGAGTCGGGTTCGAATTTCAACTCAATCCGACTTGAAACAGGGACCCGGGGATAGTTTGACTCTAGTGGGACCCACACACTAGTTAGGCATGGCCCACATGATATTAAATTTAGTCCACATGATAGAAATATTTAGTTCGATGTTAGACTAATTATTATGGATAAGGTTAGTGTGATTAGAGACTTTAGAATGACTAATTTAGCCCCAACCAATTAGCCCTTTCCTAATACTCATAGAATAGGTTAGTGGGGGCATTTTGGACCTTACCATAATAGGACAAATAGCCCCATATGGCCAGCCACTTTGGGAGAGGATAGGCTCAAGTTCATTTCATTATTCTCATCCACACTCTCTCTCTTGTTCTTCCCCAAATTTCTAGAGAGCAATCCCTAGCAATTTCTTCACCAAATCCTTCCATTTCGCCACCAAATCTTCTTCTTTTCTTCTCCATTCTAGCCAAGGAGAAAGCTACCCAAGTTTGGGAGGATTCGGAGCTCGTTCGTGTCCTTTTGGAATCTCTACGTGTCGGTGTCGCTCCGGAAAGGCTTTTCTTCGATTCGATCTACCGGGAGGTATAAATCCCTTCTCCTTTTCATTTTCTTATGTATATAGGTCTATTTTGAACCCATAGGAATGACCCCCATGGTTGTATCTCCATTTGTGTCCATTTCGTGTCTATTTGGAGGTCATAGGAGTGTCCTTTGTGTTGTGGTTGTGTCCATGTGGGAAAATCCCAAATTTGGACACACTATGTGTTGTTGTTATGTATGAATGAATTATTACATGTTTAATCTCATATTTTTGTATTGGAGATGTGTTCCATAGTGTCTCATATATATATATTAGTGTAGAGAGTGAGTTCTTGATATATTATGTTATATACTTGTGTTCTTTGTCTCAAACTACCCAAATCCGTCATGATTTTTATCCACGTTTTTAATTTCAGCCCTAACTTAGAAATGTCATAACTTCTAGCTCAAAGCTCGGTTTAATCTTCCGTTTTTTTTAAAAGAAGCATATTGAAGTTAACTTTCCAAAAACATGTATTAATAGGCCTAATTCTTTCTGTAACTTTCTGGAGAATTATTTGAGTGTCAGCTGTACGAAAGACAAACGCGTTCTCGGTGTTTTTGCGATTCCGGGAGTTTCCGGAAACGAAAACGCGATCCGTTTGAAGTTTCGGAAAGCTAACACATAGATCTATAACATACTTTAATACTAGATTTTAATTCATGCTGAGATGGTACAGTATTGATTATTAGTAGGAGTTACTATTCGGCATGTGCATTTTGTGCACCCTTGTGTGTAATATAATGTTCTATTTGATTTTAACCCATGTTAATATATATACATTATGTAATTAAATAGAGAATGCAAGCATGAGTAAATATTTAAATAAATGATGTATGAGGTGTAAGTATCCTATCTAATGTAAGCATGTATAAGTATGGCTTGTAATGAATATGTAGGTTCCATAATATGTAATGTATGGTGCATATAGTGGTGCAAGAGAATAAATGAATGATAAATGAATGAAAGCATGAATGTAATATAATAATAGATGTAATATATATAGCCTTGTTAGGAATAAAACTGGAATTTAGTTCTGTTTCACTAAATAAGAGACACATGAGAACTCATATATGTGAATGTTAACTTCCTATTGACACTTTGCTACACAATGTAGGATCGTTGAGCACCTCTAGAGGGGGGTGAATGGAGTGCGTGTGTGCAGCGGAAATAAAATCACCAATTAAAAATTAAACTATGGCAATGATGTAAGAGCAGTAAATAAAGATAGGAGATTCAAACTCAGTAACACAGCGATGTATACTGGTATCCCTCTGAGAGGACTAATCCAGTCTCGAGTACTCTTGCTCGATGTTAATCCACTAAAGGCACAAGCTTTAACTGAGTGCTTGCAACTCTTACACCACCGTGCTTGTTGACGAGTGCACGACCAACTCTAACATACACCGTGCTTGGTGACGAGCGCACGACCAGCTCCACAACGAGAACTTGTTGTTGAAACTTGACGACCTCTTTACAACTCTGAATAACCAAAAGACTTCTAAATCAAATCTGATAGTACTGGCTTTTGGCTAAGAGAAGTATAGGTGAGATTTGAAACTTTTAGATCACTAGAAAACACTTGAATGGATAGAGAAGAGATGAAGAATGAATTGATGTTTTGAAATGAAAGTTCTTCTCTATTTATAGGTGTTTTCAACCAACCGAACTCGGCAAACTCGGACAGTTCGGATGCATATATCCGCAAAATAGACGTTGCTCACAGATTTGGAGGCAACTAAAGTTTGAATACAAACTGACCGAACTCGGTCAGAGTTCGGGCCGAACTCGGGCCGAACTCGGCTAGGAGTTCTGTCAGGAGATATAATAAAATTCTTTGT
>JANAVB010025198.1:19602072-19970892 GCA_029216955.1 Iris pallida | reverse complement strand
TGGATTCCAGTTCTTTGTTAGAGCCCTCAGCACTTTCCTGATTTTCTCATGGTTGCTATAATCTTTACCAAGAGATTGAAGGGGATTAGTTATATCAAGGAAACGAGTAAACATCTGTGTAATTGACTCACCAGGTTTCATTTTAAAAGATTCATATTCCTGAGTCAGTCTACTGATTTTGGATTCCTTGACTTGGGAAGTCCCTTCATGGGTTACCTCAAGGAGTTTCCAAATTTCATGAGACGTCTTGCAGGTAGAAACTCTATTGAACTCGGTTTTGTCAATTGCACAGAATAGTGCATTGATGGCTCGAGCATCAAGACTAGCCTTTGCTTTTTCAGCATCGGTGTACTTGTCATGCGTCTTTTCCATAAGAATACCTTCAACCACAGTAGGTGGTGGTTTCTTATACCCATCAATGACTATTGACCATAAATCAAAATCTAGAGACTTTAGAAAGAAAGTCATACGTGTTTTCCAGTATGTATAGTTTGTTCCATCAAATAGGGGAGGTCTATTTGTGGATTGCCCTTCACCGTTGAATATAGATTTCACGGCTGCCATATATACTCTCTAGGATATGTTATATAAGAATATAACCCGCTCTGATACCAATTGTAGGATCGTTGAGCACCTCTAGAGGGGGGGTGAATAGAGTGCGTGTGTGCAGCGGAAATAAAATCACCAATTAAAAATTAAACTATGGCAATGATGTAAGAGCAGTAAATAAAGATAGGAGATTCAAACTCAGTAACACAGCGATGTATACTGGTATCCCTCTGAGAGGACTAATCCAGTCTCGAGTACTCTTGCTCGATGTTAATCCACTAAAGGCACAAGCTTTAACTGAGTGCTTGCAACTCTTACACCACCGTGCTTGTTGACGAGTGCACGACCAACTCCAACATACACCGTGCTTGGTGACGAGCGCACGACCAGCTCCACAACGAGAACTTGTTGTTGAAACTTGACGACCTCTTTACAACTCTGAATAACCAAAAGACTTCTAAATCAAATATGATAGTACTGGCTTTTGGCTAAGAGAAGTATAGGTGAGATTTGAAACTTTTAGATCACTAGAAAACACTTGAATGGATAGAGAAGAGAATGAAGAATGAATTGATGTTTTGAAATGAAAAGTTCTTCTCTATTTATAGGTGTTTTCACCAACCGAACTCGGGCAGAACTCGGACAGAGTTCGGATGCATATATCTCGCAAAATAGACGTTGCTCGCAGATTTGGAGGCAACTAAAGTTTGAATACAAACTGACCGAACTCGGTCAGAGTTCGGGCCGAACTCGGGCCGAACTCGGCTAGGAGTTCTGTCAGAAGATATAATAAAATTCTTTTGTAAAACCAGTTTACAAACATGTTTTTGGTAATTTGTAAAATCATTTGTAAAGGAATATTTTCGAAATACATTTTTGAAATATTTGTAATCGAAAATATGAAGGGTAAAAATAGGTTTAGAGAAGGAGACTAATTTTAACCCTAAGCCAGTAATACCATACTTGATTTTACAAGGAAATTCCTAGACTCAATAAAGTGTAAAAATACAGAATAAAAGTAGAAAAGAGTCTTCAGAATTTTTGATGACTTTGACGCTTGGATTTATGCAGTACATCGTCCGTTGAATAAGATTTCATGTATCCTGAAATAGTTAGCAGCATTTTCTATATTTTGTGTATGGACTAAAGTATAAGTTGATTATCGAAATCGGGTGTGACCATGGAATGGGCCAACACACAACTGTCATGCCTCATTATCACTCCACACACAATGCACACTACACTATATAACCCTCACACCCTCACTCATTGACACTCTCACTCACACATTGCCTAACACTCATTCCATGATAGCACACACATGTTCTTGTGCACTTTTATGACACACACACACCCCCATGAACACATACACATGCTCTTCTCTCTCTCTCTCTATATATATATACTATATATGGCTAAATGTGTTAATGTGGTAAATAGAGTTTTTCTGTAGTTATATATACATATATGTGATATAGGGCCTAGTGTTGAATTCTCTTTTCATGTACACCTCCATGTTCACACACACACACATAGCTTTACATGTTCGCTTCCTTTCTCTTATGTATAATATTGAATGTGATGGCTTGTGTTTGGCTTGTATAGCCTTGTGATTGGTGTATGATTGCTAGACTAGGCTTGGTTAGGCCAAGTGAGACTTATTAGACTTGTTGGGCTAGGATTTGACCTAGTTGACCTAGTTTGACTAGTCTAGTTGACTTTAGTCTAGTTTGACCTAGACAGCATGCAGATGCATTGTAGATTATATTTATCATTCCCTGTGTACATCTTGACTTGTGTTGCTCTAACTAGAAGTCAGGTACCTCATCTCGGATAGTACATTTACTTCAGACATTCAGATACGAGGCGAGTACATTCTCTGACCGTTTCATACTTGTCTGGATTTATATTCTTGCTCTAGATTACTGTACTTGATGCTGACACAATCATTATCACGGATTGGTACTATACGGATCTTCTTCTGAGATGTTATCTCCTTGTATTCACTAAATACATATTGTGATGTGCGTTTCACTTACATGTTTTATTTATTGAATACCTATATCCTTGTATACTCCTTGTGCATATTGTACTCTCAGTATCACATGAGTCCCAGGGATAGACCATTGTACAACTATTGTATAACATTGTACATCTATTGTATAATATTGTACATCCATTGTATAATATTGTACATCCATTGTATAACATTGTACATCTATTGTATAATATTGTACATCTATTGTATAACATTATACACTATTGTGCAAGATAACGTAACCGGAGTAGATCCTTGTGTATTGATTTGGGGAGGGGGAGTAGAATTGGTTATATAATCAAATCCTATTGTACAACATTGTATAACTATTGTATATGTCTATTGTACACCCACGTACAATGGAGTTACCATTGTATTTTCCTAGACCGTTTACATAACCATATTGTACTCTAAATCACAGTAGGCTTACAGTTCTTATTTATCATATTTAGATATTTCCTGTTATCAAATCTCTACTATTTTTTATATAATTCTTACTTTCAGCGTTTCATGTACCTTACTCTATTGTATGCTTTATATTTTCTAACATGATATGAACTGCGTGAGATGTTTTGAGCTCGCTCCCGTCCTGACTGGACCTGTTGAAAATTTTACAGAGGATGATGAGGCACCCTGCACCCTTACTTGGAGTTTGCCTAGTTGACACTCGCGACCTGGACCCCAGGGGAGGTTCAGGCAGCTGCTGAGGACGATACCTTGCTTAGTATAGATAGTTTAGACTGTTTTCCTTTTATGTTTAGTTGTTGTTCTTGATTCAGAGTTTGTATATTGTAGAGATGTTGATACTTGTATTTCATTTCTGTTGTACCACGGTTGAGGATTCTCTTATCTATTTTATCGTGCCATATTCTATCTGTAGATTGTGATTGAGTTGTACCTTTGTGTTGGCCTCCTTATGGAGAGCATTCATATTATGTTAGTTATAGTTCATGACCTAGAACAGCGTTTTACCGCCGACACTGCGGCGTAGGCTGGGCGTTGTTACGCTCTCGTACCCTCACAGTGGGTGCGGGTCATAACATTCCTTACTCTCTCCTTCTAATCTTTTCTAATTCTCTTCTTCTCTTTCTTACTCTAATCTTCTCTTCTTTTAACCATCTTCCTATCTATCTACATAACTATCTATCTAACTATATAACTATCTATCTAACTATCTATCTAACTATATAACTATCTATCTATATACCTATATAAACATATATATATATATATATATATATATATATATATATATATATATATATATATATATATATATATATATACATATATATATATATGAGGGGGGGGGGTAGATAGGGGGTAAAATAGGCTAGGGGGGTAGCTGCCATTGCAGCTGCTGCTGCAGGGCTATGCTGCTGCTGCTGTGTGGCCTGCTGCCACAGCAGCAGCTGCTGCTGTTGCTTCACTTCTTCTTCTTCTTCTTCTTCTCATTCTACTTCTCCTTCTATATATATATATATATATATATATATATATATATATATATATATATATATATATATATATATATATATATATATCTAGATATCTATATATATATATACATCCATATATTTATCTACACCAACACACACACTCATCTATATATATATATACATACACACACACACATATCCATATACATATAAATATATACATATATCTATATATATCTATATATAAATATATACACACATAGATATATATATAAATACACACACACACACACACTCTCTACCACACTAACACACACTTACTCTCACACACAACCACCACCACCCTCATGACAACACCACCACCACTCTCATTCCTCTACACACACACAAATTTAAATATAAATATATAATACACCCATATATATATATATATATATATATATATATATATAAATATATATATACCATTTTATTTAGAAAACCCCCAAATTATCCCTAACCTAGATTTATAGGGAATCCTACAAAGTTTGTGGGCAAAGTGTAGAGAATCTCCCCCTCTACAATAATTGTGAAGACAATAAATAGAAATGAGTAATAAATATAGAATTAAATTATATACCTAAGTTGGTTTTCTTGAAGGAAAGAAAGAAGCTTGGGAAGAAGAAAGAGTTTAGAGAGAGAGAGAGTTTAACTTAGTGTAGAAGAAAGAGGGGGTGGGGGGACTCTTACTTGGCCGGCCATTGTGTGGGGGGTTATTGGGTTTGGGTGAGATCCAATAACCCTCCAAACCCATTAGACTTAGGTTTAATTGGTTCGGGTTTGGTTCGGTTCGTTTCGGTCTAATTTAATTTACTAATTAAGCTCTACAATGACTAATTAAGCCATAAAAATTGGGTTTATGGTTTCTAGCCTAATTAGGATGGTATGTGGGCCAAGCCCAGCTAGTATGTGGGTCCCACTAGTGTCCAGGCTACCCGGGTCTCCAACTTAAGTCCAAATTGGATAAAATTTAAACCGACTCAAATAAATCCCTAAAAATTATATAAAATTAAATAAAATTCCTAAAAAATTATAAAACTTTAAAATAACAAAAATACCTCTAATTCAAAAATTGGGGGTGACACAAGGCCAAGATTACAAGTCTCTCAAGCTCACTCATCTCATATTACAAGTCACTCAGCTCTCTCTCATCTCTCAATTACAAGTCTTGAGTCGGCGGAAGCTTCAGAAGGCGATGTCCATACATTATGTCCCGTATAAGTCTTGACTCCATGCGGCCGCCTGCATCGAATCGCCAAGAAACTCCGTACCTCGACGCATCCAAGCGAGCCCCGCGCCACGAGCTTCTACCTGTGCCTGTACATGTAAACTATGTGGATGTCAGTACTCAACTGTACTGGTGGAATGAGCTTCTCGCCCACCCATACAAAACCAACACGTTTACTTTACTTTGTGCAACATAGTCCATTCTTATCGATTGTCTTTCTACTCTTACCTTAGGATCAGTTTTAGGACAGACACCTTGGCCTATTTTGTGTTTCAAGACTATCCCGTGCTTACAACATCGACGTTAACCTATCGAGTCATGTTTGCCTTACGACACTTAATTAGAGACGCAACTACGCGATGAGGCTCCATTTCCATATGATCGTGCTAGGAATCCATCGTGCCGTGCCTCGCAACTCAGGGTGACTAAACCATGTCGCCGCCTCGCGGCCCTTGCTACTTTGATCACCAACTAACCAATTAAGACTTGTGAATGTTAGTATCACTCGACCAACTTTGCCTTACGGCAGTTTTTTGACTTAAACTCAAATAACTCAACCAACTTATGCAACTTATATGCCGACAACTCAAGACTCGACGCCATATCTCGTGCTGAAGCACGTCGCCTACGTTGCAGCCAAATCTTAGACCTAACATTTTTGTGTTCCAACTGTACACACACATTCAACTCAACTTCTTTGATATACTACACTCAACACTCGACTCAATCCAAAGGCATACACGCGGATCGCCGCCCAAGCCGACTCATCTATATGAACTAGTCACTAGGGCCCAGCCCTATAATGGACTCCTTTTGAGCTTTTGATTAGACGGATGCTCCTTGCCAGCACGAGTAGCTAGCTCCGCTGCAAGTCCCCGTCTAACCCGTGCGGTCATCCATCACAGCTACGAATGTCTCCATCGCAACGGTTTCCCTGGGCCGTCGGGGTCGCCGTCCGAGAAACAGATTTATTTTACCTTGTACAAGTTGTCCAATGACCATACAAGACTCGACTCAAACTGACGTATCATACAGTCAAAGCTACTTCTAGTGTTACCATCTCTTTCAGGGCTAAGTTCAATACATCTCACATCTGAGATCTTGTCTCGACGACCCGTAGTCGCGAGCATTCTTCTTTCTTGCCTCAACGACCCAGTCGTGAGCATTCTTTCTTTCTTGCCTCGACGACCCAGTCGTGAGCATTCTTTATTTCTTGCCCTATTATTTCACTCACTCAAGAACAACAATCGAAACACTTTCTAAACTCAATGACTCAACCGTGGCCCGTGCCTTAAAATACTAAATCTGTGCCATCATGTCTCAAACCAACTTGAAACTCTATGTGACACCACCGCCCAAGTCATACTCTATATGACGGACCTTACGATCGTGAGACAATGTGGTTATACCCGGCCGTAGAACTCATAGGGCCGTGCCTGCTACTACTTCTGATAGCTTGGCATAACTTGCATAACTTACTTTACAACAACTTGACGAGCAAAGGCTGCGTCAAGGCTTGCGCCGTGGGAATGTGCCGTGCACGCGTTCGACTTCGAACAACCAAGTTATTTGGAGTGCCTAGACTTATGCCACAAGCCGTGTAATACAACTTAACCCGTCGGCGAGGAGAGGCTACGCCACGCCTTGGGCGAAGAGACCGTGCATGCTTCATGAAGCATTTATGCGGGCGAAGCCTATGAATTTGGCTAACTCTTAGCTTGTGGCGAATACCAACTTTTCCTTTTCCCAAGCCACGGGACGAAGGACTGAGTGTTATTTTCAAAGCACGCCGTGCAGCAACTCTAAGACGACCGTTGGACTTTCCATATTCTATCTCAATTTGACCCGTCGGGATTTCTCCCTTTAGCTATGTGGATTCGTCTCTTTTATTATTAAGCCTACTTGTGCAAGTTGAAAATATGCGATTTATTTTGTGAAGGCTAAGATGAGGCAAGTTCACCGAAACTACCCCACCTGAGCGAGCGGTCGCCTCGACCAAGCGATGTCTCTGAGCAGCCTTTGCAAGGCTAAGTTCGAACGTCGTTGGCGTTCCTATTCCTCTGATTGACTGAGCGGGACGGGGCACTACAATGTGTGCCTAGCGGGGAGCTCAGGGAGCAGATCATACAGGAGGCTCACAAATCGCAGTACTCTATACATCCTGGTGCCAACAAGATGTACAGGGATCTGCGATAGCATTTCTGGTGGTACGGGATGAAGCGGGAGGTAGCTCGCTTCGTAGCTAGATGCTTGGTCTGTCAGCAGGTCAAGGCAGAGAGGCAGAGGCCCGGAGGATTATTGTAGTCGTTGCCCATTCCAGAGTGGAAGTGGGAACATATCACCATAGATTTCGTATCTGGGTTGCCATGTACACCAGGAGGAAAAGACGCAATTTGGGTCATCGTTGACAGGTTGACCAAATTGGCCCACTTCTTGCCATTCAAGGTGGGTACGTCTACAGAGAGGCTTGCAGAGTTGTACATGCGGTAGATAGTCAGGATTCACGGAGTTCCCGTCAGCATTATCTTAGATCGGATAGTCGCTTTACTTCCCATTTCTGGAGGAGTCTACAGACTAGTTTGGGCACTCAGCTCAAGTTTAGTACTACATACCACCCCCAGACGGACGGACAGTCAGAGAGGACTATTCAGATGCTTGAGGACATGCTACGGACGTACGTCCTAGATTTTGAAGGTTCCTGGGAGGATCATCTACATTTGGTGTAGTTTGCTTACAACAACAGTTATCAGGCCTGCATTGAGATGTCACCTTTTGAGGCTCTGTACGGGCGTTGGTGTCGTACACTTTTATCTTGGGATGATGTTGGAGAGCGAGCTTTACTGGAACCAGAGATGGTTGTTGACGTAGCCAAGAAGGTGAAGCTCATCAGGGATAGACTTCGCGTGGCGCTGGACAGACATCGACACTGGGCCGATAGCCACCGGAGGCCGTTGGAGTTTGAGGTACAGATTTAGAGATAGGATTAGAACTAGGTTGTATTTTTGTTTTGTTTGATTGATCGTGTTTGATTTTTTTAGTAATTTGAGACCTTGCTTATGATTAGGTTGGAGACATGGTTTTTCTGCGGATATCTCTGACTCGTGGTACGATACGTTTTGGTGGAGGTGGAAAGCTTAGCCCGCGCTTCATCGGCCCTTTCGTTATCACTGGAAGAGTCGGTGACGTGGCATACAGGCTAGACTTGCCACCTGTACTAGTTGGAGTTCACAACGTATTCCACGTATCACAGTTGAGACGGTACATAGCTGACTCTATCCATGTGCTTGATCATTCGGAGATTGAGGTTAGACCAACTCTCAGTTATCCAGAGCAGCCTGTGGAGATTCTGGATCGCCGGGAGAAGGTACTGAGGAACCAGGTGATACCCTTGGTACGCGTCGCATGGAGACATCATTCTCCAGGAGAGTCTACCTGGGAGCGGGAGGATGAGATGCACGAGCGGTACCCCTATCTTTTTGGACCTTGAGGTATACTTTTCTATCCTTCTCAGCAGTTAGTTTCGCCTTTAATTTCGAGGACGGAATTATTTTAAGGGGGGTAGATTTGTCACTACCACTTTTCTAGCTTGAGGGTATTTTGGTCATTTTTAAAATTTTGGAATTATTTTGGAATTATTTAGTATTAATTATAATTATTAGAATTTTAAATGATTTTTAGTATAATTGATTTGGTGCTATTATTGACTTTGACTCATGGTGACTTAGAAGACTGTCCTAGAAGCTAACCTAGATCATGACCACTTGGTTAGGTTATGAAACCCTAGCTTGACCTAAGTTAGTGTTATCAACTCATTAGAATTTATTAGGAGGAAATAGGAATTAATTTGAATAGAGAATGGCTTGTGATTTCACAAGTCATGGTTTATGACTTAAGCCCATAGAGGCCCAACCCAACACTAGTGGAACCCTAACCCTAGCCCAACAGCCCATGGCCGGCCACTTAGGGATTCCCCCACCTATTTAATCCCTCCTAGAAGTTAGGGCTAGCCTCCTTTAGAAATTTCTCAAGTTTAAGAAAGAGGTAAGTCCCCAACTTCAATAATTCCTAGAAAATTCTATTTAATTCCTTTTCCATCCAAACAAATTGCATTAGGTTCTAATTCACCTGTTCTTCCTGTTTATCGAAGATTATTTCAGCTTGGGAGCAATTTGGTGAAGTTTGGCTATCAAGAGGAACACCCCTCTTTGGAGTTTTTTGAGGATTTTGACACCTATAGGTAACTCCTTCAAAACTTATTAAAATTGCTATTATTATTGCATTTTAGACTAGATCTAGGTGTCCCCTAGCTAACCCTAGATTTCTGTAGGATTTCGTGTCCAATTCGTGTCCCATTTGGACACGTATCAGTCCTCTCATGTAGGTGTTTGATGAAATGCCCCAAAGGGCATTTCGATTTATTTTGTACAAAGTGTTTGATTGGAAATCTTTATTGGGTTGTGGCTTGTCGATTCCTATTCGACTGAACATGTATTCGTGTCGTGTCGTATCGGATTGTGGACACGAACTCACTCGAATCTGTCCGCGAGCAGTGTCCTGCTACTCGGGTGTGATTGCATAGTGAATACGACACTTGGACACGTGATACTTGACACACACGAAGGGACACTGACTGACACCATGTGTGTCAAGTTTTATGACCTCTCGTGTCAAGTCGGACACGTATTTGGGCCCGTACTGGGTTTACACTGACACAGTTCACGTGGATTTTGGGTTCGAATACGCGTGTTTTGACAGGACACGACGGCACGGCGACACGAGTCAGGATGACATAGTCGTAGCCTGACACTTGGTGAACTCGTGGGTGAGTGCACGTGACACGAAGTGTCATGTGTCGTGCTCTGGACACGGCTGAACGTGTGCACGAGGAGTGCACTGTGTGTGTACGTGCTGTGGGTTGTTCTGTGTTATTATTTCCCTTTACATATTTTAATTCATGAATTAATCTGCTAATTTAGATCCTAACATGTCTAATTATCTATGATAAATTAGTTTACATGATTAGTTAGGTTGTTGATGTAAATTTGGATTCGATTTGGGTTAAATGGCATGCTCGACTGACACTGTTAACTGATACTGTTCTGATACATTGGGTTTCAGGTTTTCTGAACATTTTTAATCTTATTCAATAGATGTTTTTCATTGTCAAATGTTTTCCACATAACTGTTGTTCATGTTTAGCTTAAAATTTACATTCGAATTAGACTTTTGGTTTGAGAATGGGATTTAGTTAGAACTGTCAAATAGTTCATTCTTTATCTGAGTTGATTCCTTCTTAATGCAATCATTCCCTGTTTCCTTAAACACATGTACACTGTTTTGCAAACCACATGAACACTTCACTGAGTTGTGTTATTAGGGACTGTTCTCCAGGAATTCCTATTCCCTGAGATGTAGTTCAGTTCCTACTATCACTGAATCCAGTTTTATTTCCATATATATATATATCACTGTTTGATTCTTGATAAAAACCTGTCATGTAATTCCAGTTTCCCTTTACTGTTTTTCTAGTATTCACTGATTGATTTCCCTGTAAACTGTTAAAACCTGAGTTCATTCCCTTTAATCTGAGAATTGATTCCCTTTCCAAATTCTGAAATTTAGAAATGTATTCACTGTGATTCCTTTTCCTAAAACCTGAGATTTTATGAACTGAAATGAACTGAATTGTTCGTTGGGTAACTGAATTGAATGGTTATTTCATTCTTAATTTACTGAATAGCCTATAACCTGAGAAGAATTCCTGTTCCCTTCTTTAACCCGAGATTACTTTATTCCCTTTTAACTGGAATGGTTTACATGTAACTGTTAACTATTTTTTTCCATTTGCCTCACACCACTGCCATGTCTCACTAGCACACACACATTTACATGTATATGGACACTCTAGTATACACTTCACTAGACACTTGGTTTCTCTCTTTATCTATGTATATGATGTATAGTTTAAGTATAGGCTAATGTATGTTACTATATTTAACATGGATAATGAATATATGTAGGTATGTACCATGTATATATCTACATATGTATTATGCATGTTGAATGCCTATTTAGTAGGCCTATATGCATATATTGGGTGGTAGCCTATATACATAATGTATATATCTATATGTGATACATATATATCTATATGTAATATTGATTGCCTATATGTTAATGATGATTTTATATATATATATATATATATATATATATATATATATATATATATTGTCATGTGTTATGTGATTTGGTTTGGTTATAGGCATGATATAGCCTATGGCCTATGGGTGTATTTGTTTGCCTAGTGAGTCTAGATTGGACTTGTATAGCCTTGTTAGACCTAGAATAGACTTACTAGACTAGTATAGACTTGTTTGACTTAGGTTTGACCTAGTTGACCTAGTTTGACTTTTAGGGTTGACCAGAGTTTACTAAGAGTTGACTTTGGTCTAGATTGACCTAGATTCATGTATAATGCATTGTAGTACATCTTATTACCATTCTGGACTTGTTGTGACTTGTACTATTCTAAATAGGAGCCAGGCACCACTCCTCGGATAGTACTTTCATCTTGGACATTCAGATAGCAGACGAGTACATTTTCTGATCTTTTCATACCTGTTTGGACTATATTCTTGCTCTAGATTACTTTACTTGATGCTGACACGTACCTTTACGAATTAGTACTATAAGGATCCTTTCCTGAGATGTTATCCCTCTACGGGTGCATCGGGTATTTCATGTTCATGTACTTTATCATGGGCTTTAGGTACTCCTTGTGCTCGTACTAGTTCATGTATTTACATGTTCTCATGTGCTTTTATGTACTATCATGTGCCTCATGTACTACTCATTACATGAGTTCACGTATCTTTAGCTGTATTCATGTGCCAATAACGTAACTTGAATGGATCCTTGTGTATTGATTGGGGCGGGGTGAGTAGAATTGGTTATGTGATCACTATCCCCAGTAGGTATTCATGTGCTTCTTAGTTGTATTCATGTGCCCTTAAGCCGTTTACATAACCATATTGTACTCTAAATCACTTAGCCACTTACAGTCTTTACTTATCATGTATTTACTTTCAGTTACAAAATATCTCCTGTTTTTATGTCCTTCATTTCCAGCATTTTCTGTATTTTACTCTATTGCATGATTTATACTCCTAACCTGTTATGAACTATTTTGAGAGATATATGCTCGTTTCCGTTCTGATTGGACCTGTTGAAAATTTTACAGAGGAGGAGGAGGAGGCCTGCTTAGATACTTTCTATGGGACAGCCTTAGAGGACACTTGCGATCCGGACTTCCAATCGGATCCCTTAGCTGTAGAGACTGTTGCTCCATAGATATCTTTATCTTATTTCATAGTATTGGAGATTGAGTTGTATATTTGGATCTGTATTATTTCTGGATGTTAGTAGAGTTTATCTAGACACTAGCTTTCTCTCTATTTGTATTTCCTGTGGATTTGGATCTTGCATCTTTTATATCATTCTATCTTATCGTATTCTATCTTAGATGTGATTGAGATATATTCTGTTATGTCACCCCCATTCGGGGAGTATAACTGTTATTACCTTAAACTGTTAGATGTTGTGACCTAGGACAGCGTTCTACCGCCGACACTGCAGCGTAGGCTGGACGTACCCACATCTCGTGCCCTTACTCTAGGGTGCGGGTCGTGACACATTTTGCGACGGTCAAGCGTCAGTTACACGAACTCCTGTAATGGCACGAGCATCGAATTAGAACCCTTCCTTCAATTCTTTCTTCTAAATTCTGAAAGATGTATTCAGAAATCGACGCGAAAGCACACTATCAAATCTAGACAATAATTCGTTAAGAAAGCCAAGAAAACCAATAAAACCAACGGCAGACGGGTTGCATCGCTCTCTTTAAAGTTCCTTCGCCAAGACGCCGCCTGCCGCATCTAGGACTTATTCCAACAGTAGTCTATCCATTAGTTGGAACGGTACTCATATCACTCGTCCAAATCGATTTTATTGATGCCATAGTTTTTGTATGCCAAACTCGTCGCCGAGTCAGACTAGCCATCTTTGTTCCCGACCATATCTGACTTGGCACGAGCCTATTACATAGTGCTTCACCCCAACGGGAGCGGGGCACTACAGAAGACATGGGTATGCTGAGGTCAACCTAGATAGTGGAACTAGCTGACTTTACTATTCTGTGAGACATTGTATTTTCTTTCAAATATAAATATTCTAATAAATTTAGAAATGTGAATGAGCAATAAAGTTTATTTTGAGCTTTTATTCCTTGCGGGCTTGACAACGTTCTACCGCTGACTCTGCGGCGTAGGCTGGCTTAGACACGTCTCGTATCCGAAAAAGCGGGAGCGGGTCATGACAAGTTTTTGTGGTAGCCCATGCAGGTCAGTTTTCGTAAAATTATGCAAACTTGTGGTAGTACCATATTAGTCGTACTACTGCGAGCCTGCGACTTGGAAATGCTCATTCACAACTAGGAGTAAATCAATTTTAAGAGAATGGTTAGGACTAGGAGTCCCTAGTTTAATCTGACAGTTGGGTTGTTAAGGTTGCTACATAGGCCTCATTGAATTCTAAATCCTGTTAGATGATTTTCATAGAAGGATACACTATTGTATTCTGAATCGATAGTATTTCTGAAGTAGGTAGATTCGTAACCCCTTTCCGAAAGTTTGGAAAGTATTCTTTTATTTATTTGTTTGAATTAAATGTGATTTTTAGAATTTTATAAATATTTATTATAAAGGGCCTTAGTCACGGTTAAGTTTTGGAGCGCAAGATAACCAAAAAAATTGGCACTGAATGTGTAGTCGAGTGCCTTGACTAGTGTTCTAGCCATGGTAAGGAAGACCGAGCTATAAGAGTGTCTGAACTAGAAAAATCAGGCTAAGTTGTGACTTGATCCCTATAATAATTTAATTGGTTATTTAATAATAATACAACTTTTAGAAGGCCCGGTTGTTCCAAACTAGCCCGAATCCAACCCAAGTCCTAGTGGTCATGTAGTGCGACCAACGACGTCCATGTAGATATGTAGATGTGTATATATATTGGTAGCATTGTGAATACTTTCTATAAATTACATATTGAATATAATATATATATTATTGCTATTTATATTTTACTTGAACATAGGATAACCTTCTCCTAGAATGACATTTTAGGACTTTTGGGATTTACTTAGGCTATACATATATATTTGTGTATAAATATATTCATAATAGGTAGACATAGTGCTTTATACATAATTACACTCAATCTTGAGTATTAGAGGAATATAAATTTAAGTTTATATTTCCTTTGCCTTCAGTCATTTTCTTCCTAATCATGATTATTTGTATAACGTTATCTTATGTCCTTTCTAAACATCGCCATATCATAAGTTCGTATCACTTATATTCTTTCCCTTGACCTAAGGATTTTAAAAAAAACTTCTCCCTCATTTGTCTACTAATCTCGAGTTAAGTTTTTAGTTTCAAAAGTTTTTCTCTCGTTGAGTATTGAATATCCGTAAAATATGAATTATAAGATTTACTCATTTTGACTTCGATCATTATCCTTCCGAACCAATTTTTCTCCTTTCAAGAAGCTGATCTTATACTTGAAGAACAGATACTTGCATTTATTTCTACCTTTATCAACTTGTATGGTATTTTAAACTCATTTGATATTCTTGGAGATATAGTTGGAATAATTTTGATGGCTTGCGATGACAGGACAACAGCGCATTGTTGTCACTTATTTGAATTATCGAGACAACGCGTTCACTGCAGCCAGCAGCGCACTGGTGTGGCATGACCCCTAAGTTGAAATAATTTCAAGTAAGCATGGGTGATCGAACATTATTAAAATTATGTCTTGATCGTCTTACTTCATCCTTGAGTTGTTATGTCAAGATTAGATAGAGTTGATAGGGTATTTGTTATTGCAACATGGCTTGAGTTGTGGAACCAAGGGTTTAATACAGCTAGCTGTGTTTGCCATGAAATATAAAAGAGCAGAACAATTATCGGAGGACTGGACTTTTACTTCACGTTACAAACTCGCTTGTACAAAGAAAGCCTAGGGACGAAAGCCTAGGTACAACAGTCTAAGTACAATTGTTTATTTTAGATTCTGGAGGGTGACGATAGAGGCTCGAAAAAGCGACGGCAGCTCTGCCTTACTCCTTGGACGATCGGTATGCAGCCTTGGCTCCAGAAGATTGCTCGGTGTTGAAGAAATGCTCTCTTTTCTCTCTCTCCGCTCTCTCTCTCCAAGTATTTTGGTGCTCTCTTTGATCTCGAAAAGTGCTCCTTTCTGTATGTATGTGTGCGTATATGTGTCTCTCTTGCAAGGGAATGGCACCCTGCTATTTATAAGAATGGGGGGACCTCATTAGGGTTCACAATGATTGCCTCTTAAAGTGGCGACGGCCTGTTGATCGATCAATCTGGGCCATTTATTTGGAGTGTAATGGATCTGAGCCATCTAGTGTAGATTGTATCAAATCCTATCAGTAATTAATGCTGATTAGAATAAATCTCCACGATGATGATCTGCTGATGTTTGCGAATCTGAATGAATAAATTTAATTTATTCTCCTGCCACGTGTCCAAGATTATTGGGATTTGACCCAATCTTTGATTACGGTAAATCTGGGAAATTGATTGAATTTATGACACGTGTCCTGGGAGTCCCTGAGCCGCATAAGGATTGGACCGCATAAAGTTTGAGCCGCATAAGACTGGCCACGTATCAGGGCAGCTTGGGGAGTGGACCCCAAATCTTCGAACCACATGATAATCTGGACCATATAATGGGTAGTGAGCCGCATGGAGATGATCCTTGTGAGCCGCATAGGGCTGATCCTTGTGAGCCGCATAGGGCTGCGTCTGCTTGAGCCGCATAGGGCTGTCTCGATCTGGGCCGCATAGAACAACTTCAGCTTGAGCCGCATGGGGGGTCTCCGCTCGAGACGCATATGGCTGTCCACGTGTCTCAGCTGCGTGGCATTTTCTGGATCTCGGAGGGGGGGTTATGTCAGAGATTTTCTTTGATTCCTAGGATTCTGTCATTATGACAGAGTCATAATTGCCTCTTTATGTCAGGCCTGTCGCTTCGTCAGAGTGGTCAGTCGTCCAAGCAATTAATGCAGTACAGTGCGGAGGGGAGAACTGCTTGCAAGCCACGTGTCTTTTCTTCTGAGCCGCATGGAGATTATAGAGCCGCATAGACTCGTTGAGCCGCATGGGTCTTCTGAGCCGCATGGGGTTTCCTGGCCGCATGGCTCTTTCTTTATTATTTTTCATGCTTCTACAAGACCCCCTTCAAAGTTTTCAATTTACAAAATTGAAATACTTTGAATAAGAAGCATGGCCGTGTGGGAGTTCTTTCTAGCCGCATAGATGTCTTGGCCGCATAGATGTCTTTGGCCGCAAGAAAGTTTCAGCCGCATGAATATTCGAGCCGCAGAATTGTTTGAGCCGCATGGCCGTTTGAGCCGCATGAGCTCTTTGCCACGTCATTATTGCCACGTATGGTAATCTTTTGCATTAAAAGTGTTGTTGATTTGCTGTCAGTCTCAAAGGCCACTTTTTGGTGCGGGATCCCAGGGGTTTGGCCTTTATTTTAGGCGGCTTACCTTGGTAACCGTTGGGTCGGTCCTAGTGTACGCACGGGAACCGAAACATATTGCTCTTGTTTATAAATAAGGATGGGTTCATTCGGAGGGATTTTTTTGCTTCCTCTTTCGTTCCAACTATTGTTGTCTCCGTTTTCTTCCCTCATTTTCTTTCTCCGATCGTCAGTCATGGCCCCCAAATCCTCTAAGGTCACCTCTGCTGCTGCGAAGGGCAAGAAGGCGGCTTCCTCATCAGCCGTCGTGCCCGAAGTGCACCCTGATGTCCGTCCTGCCCTAAATGGTAAGGGTTGTATTTGGATACTTTGAATCCTAAGAATCCATGGCTCTGTTGCATATTTATGCACAAGACTTCACCCAAGTTCAACTATGATAGAGCCGCATATGCTGCATGGACTGCATGACCCTCTCATATCCGAACCGCATAGGAGATGCCCTATGTTTGAGCCGCATGAGAAGGATTTGAGTCTCTGGATATAAACCGCATGAAGTCTCATTTGAACGGAGCCGCATAAGCTTCTGACAGACTGATCCGTATAGCATTTAGCACCGCAAAAGCTCTTCTGCTTAGAACCGCATATGTTCAATTGATCCGCATAAGCTATCGAACCAATGTTATATAGAATTCTCGACTGCTTTGGACCGCATGAAGCGGTGTTGGCCGAACCACATAAGCTCCTTTGGGGGCGTGCCACCTGGAACTCAATTGAATTTGAGCCGCATAGGGCTTCATTTGATCCGAGCCGCATAGGCTTGCCGGAACTTGAGTTCAGTAACCATCTTTTAATCCTATTTCTTTTTGTCCTTTTTTTCAGTGAACCTCCTAACCAACCCAGCAGGAGAGCTTCTTGTGGGTTCAGCTCAGTTTGTCGTGGGCGTGCGGCTCGACGGCTTAATCCGACATATAGTGGATCAGCTTCCCACTAACGAACCTAGGGAGAGGGTAGCTGTCATTAACAACCAACCTTTTCATTTTCTTTGTTCCATGATGAATTCGGGGAAGTTGGACGGAGAATATCTGAAACCGGCTTTTCTCTTTGGGGATGCCTTTTCCATAAAGAACTCCCGATTGCTGGATGTTTTTGAGAACTGGGATTTTTCTGTAGACGGAGTGGAGATCCATATCCCCGAGATGGAGCGGCATTATCCCCTCTCGTGGTTTAACATGGTACCGCTGGGCAGGACAAAGGTGGGCGCCCTGACTCCCACCCGACCGGGAATGTTTATGGGCAACATCCACTACAACAGGCGCACGAGTTCAGCATGTGCGGACAAGGATTCAGTTAGTCAGAGTATGATGGGGCTGCTCCCTGGCACTTTTGTAAACGTGACTGGTCCTAACTTTACTTTCACTCGAGCTGATACCTTTCTGAATCAGCTCGCTCGCAAGGTGTCTTATCCCGTGGGCAGGTTGTCGCTGCTGAATTGGATAAACCCTATTCCTACATGGGCCAATCTTACCTCATGGAACCTGAGGAAATATGGAGAATATCTTCGGGAAATTGACCTTTACTATGCCGTCCGAGGCACCTGTTACGGGTTGCCTATTAACAAGCCTTTGTTCATGGCCCTTTTGGAGCTGTACAACTGACGTACGGGGACTTTCTTTGCCCCCGGGGGAGAGTTGGGGCTTGCTCTCCATGAGATGCATGCTGTTTCCAAGCTGCCATGGGGAGTCGAGGCCTTTGAAGTATATATCCCGACGAACGAGGAATTTGATGACCTGGATCAACGATTTCCTGGTTTCGTCGCCGTGTACCGAGAACTATTGTGCCATCATAGCATCTGCCACCAGATTGCTATCAAGAAAGAAAATAGCTCAGAAGGGAACGCCCCTCACACAACGGCCTGGGTTGCGTATCTTTTCAAATTACGTCCTTTCGGTCGAGTTTCATCTCGAGGTCCTCAAACCCCGGAGGAGGTGAAGGACATGATGTTGAAGGCCAAAAGGTCGAGGTCCAGCCGAGGCAGGTTCGGGAGCCTCACTGATTCCTTCAGTTACTTCCACTACGGTACCCGGGAAATGTCCGATAAAGCAATCTTAGCCGGGTTCTTGATGGTGTGGCTACGAAATTGCGTAGCCTCGAGAGGAACAGGTTCTATGGAAAGGATCAGCCGCCATTTTATTCTCCCTGCTGTGAAGTTGGTCTTCAAAGTAATACTGGCCCTTCTCCGGGCTATGGTGTATAGCATACACCACGGCCTCCACGCCTTTTCGTCAAAAGTCATCGCTCGCGAGACGACGCTGGACTTTGAACGGATAGAACTACCATACCACTACCTCATGGGCTGGTTATTAATGTACTATCGGTCGTTGATGAGGCCAGGAACTGAAGAAGATGTTACTGCTGATGACGCCTTCCTTTTCCGATACCGTCACCAGCCTTGGGAGCACGATACCATGCCGGCCTGCCGGAGGACGTTGGCGAGAGTTGACGGGCCTGAGTTCTTTGTCTCTCTTCCTCAATTTACCCTTAAAGAAATAAGGGGAGTACACGTTGACGGCGTTGACCCTCCCCAACTTTTATCTGAGAAGATTCTTCTTTGGCTGCACAACATCCGCCCTGCGCACCTGGTATATCGTTACCGAAATAACGTATACCTGGAGCCTTATCTGCCCAGTAGATTTTCTCATCAATTCGGGTATAGTCAATTGTTTCTGGATTGTCCTAGCGCTTGCTTGAGCTTTGAGGGCAATGTACTCGATGGTGTCCGGGCCTGGCATTATTACAATGCGGTCTATACCCGGGCCAGCTTCTCGGTCCCCGATGCCAAGACGGCAGGAGATATTTTGTATATAGCGGCCCTTTATCATGTCACAGCGAGCAAGCCTCCTGTCGACTTTGATATAAATACTAGCTTTATCGCTGGCACTGGTTTGGCTGAGAAGCCAGAGGGATCCAAAAAGAGGAAGAGGGGGGCGAACAGGGTCCCTGCGCCGGACTCAGAGTCCACTATGGCGGACGAGGAGGATGGTGAACAAGACACCGATGACTCGTCGCATTCTTCGGGCGAGGAAGTTGGGAATCAGCCCCCTATTATGCTAGATGAAAGGGTGGCGGGTCAGCCGTCTACCTGGTCTGACGAGGTGGTAGAGGATCAACCATCTGCAGTACCTGGCTCTTCGCGTAAGCGAAGCAGGCGCGTGATTACCGCTGATGGTCAAACCTACTCCACAAAGCACACTGCGATAAGACGTCACAGGCTGTTTATTGATGATGTTGATGTTGTTTCTGAGGTGATTTGAGTTTCAACTACCTCCTTTCTTCTTCTTCTATGTTATGCCCTAATCGTTTTTTTGCTCTTTATAGGCGTCAGATGAGTTCGCTTTTCAGGACCCGATTACCGAGGCTGATCAAGTCCTGTCCCATTTGGTCAGTGATATGTGCACTGCTATCATTGCTGTTGGGGTTCTTCCGGTTGCGGTCGAGGAGCCCCACCTTGCTGGGACCTCAACTCAGGGGGATGGGAGTTTTACTGCGCCCGTTCCTGAGACATTTGAACCCCAACAGGATAACACTGTCCTGGCTGGCTCCCTTTCAGGGATGGCCGTGACAGAGAAACCAGTTGAATTCAGATCAAAAGCTGTGGGTGGGGAAACTACGCCGGCTGTGAACGAACCGCAGCCTCCATGCTCTTCTCCTGGTACTACAAGTCAAATCTTAACTTGTGAATAAGCCTATGTACTCCGTCATCCTATCCTTCAGATTATGTCGATTAATGGTTGCTTTGGATGTTCAGGTCCCAACCCTTTATTGCCAGTGACAGACATTGCTGGGGCGGACCCTACCGGAGAGGGTCTGACGGAACCTCCCTGTATTGAGGGGCCTCCATCTGGGTCGAGTTCGGGAGCCCAGGTAGCAGTACAGCTGGGATAAGGGACGATGCTCCCTGTGCCCTCTTCTGCGAACGTAGTTTCGGGGGTTAACCTTTCCGCTCTGCCAAGCATCCAGGCTCTTCGGGCGGCGGAAGAGGAGCTGGCCGCCATTCAAGCATCTTTCCGTACGGAATTTGCTTCCTTGGTGGCAGGGACGGCAACTTCTGAGGCTACTCCTTCGGTACTGTCTGCCACCCTCCCTTTAACGCCGTCCTCTACAGAGGTTTTGGATGAAGTGTCCCGGGATGTGGTCGACAGTTTCCACCGCCACCTGAAGAGGGGGATCGAGGCAGCTGTGGAAAGGGGGACTCCCTTTACTCTGGCCCGTCAATGTGCCGGTGGCCAGATCAATATCCTTAGGATACTCCCTGGTAGAGGGGAACTGGCCGCGCTTCTGGAGCCTAAGTTGTTAGAGGCTGATCGTCTCGTGGTCCAGTTTTGCATGCTGCAACAGGCTGATTTACCCGCGGTCATAAATCAAGAGCGCAACTTCCTCGTTACCGCAGTGGAGAAGGTGATGGCTACCCGAGAATCGCTCAAGCCGGCTATATTGAAGGACCGCCGGGATTTGACTCGGTTGTATGATCAGTGGAGCCGTCGGACTGAAGATTGTATGGCCCGGGAAGCGGCTGCCTCCCGTGGGGTAACCGACACCCGGGAACAAATCCTCGAGCTCCAAAGAAAGCTGGCCTTCTTGGAGTCCGAGTTGGAAGCTGCTTGTACTGAGAAAGGGATTGCCATCCAGGAGGCTGACAAGTTTAGCAAGGCTTCTGCCAATCTAGAACTTGCCCTGAAGAAAATAGAGAACGACTGGCAGGCGTATATGTATTTGAATGATGCAGAGCAATTATCCCAAGCGGCCGAGCATCGAGCTAAACAGAGGCTTGAGCGGGGGACCGCCTTGGTGAGAAGCCGTCTTCTGGAGTTGTGTAATGCTGAGCTATAGTCGGCATTTTCTTCTTGTTTTGTTCCTGTTTCCTTTTTGAAAGGGACGTGGTCCCAAAAGATGTAATGCTTTTTTCTTCTTTCAAATAGAGAGTACTTTTCGTTCTACCCTTCATTTGCGTTGCTTGTTGTACCTGTGATATTGTGGTGATGTTCTCCCCGCATAGGGGGCTTATTTGTGGACCTGTTACCCATGGCATACCTTAGTTTTAGGTACGGATAACAAGTTTGGTTAGGATATCTGAAACAACCATGGCAAAGTGGTCATGGGTGCTCTTGGTATCGGAAAAAAGAATGCCGTAGAGCAGCTGGGCTTCCGGGACATGATGAGATGGTGGGCTTATGCTAAGAAACTTAGCAGAGGATCTTTGTGGGCCTATTATCCTTGGTGTACCTTGGCTTAGGATACGGATAGTAGGATGAAATGGAACCGACATATTTGCTCAGAGGTTATGAGGACATGGCAAACATGGGGGTTTTATCGTGGAATCTTCCTGCTCAGAGGTAATGGGGACGTGGCAGGAGTGAATTCACGGAGGATATTTGTGGTCAACAGAGGATATTTGTGGTCAACAGAGGACATTTGTGGTCAACAGAGGACATTTGTGGTCAACAGAGGACATTTGTGGACCTATTATCCTTGTCGTACTCCGGTTATGGGTACAGATAATAGGTTGAAAGGGAATCGACATACTTACTCAAAGGTAATGAGGACATGGCAAGTATGAAGGTTTCTTCTACGGAGCCTTCCCACTCAGAGGTAATAAGGACATGTCAGGAGTGGGCTCAATGAAGAGGGGGCACATAAAACGACTCAACGGTAATGAGGACATGGAAGTTCTATGTAGGGGTGGTTTGTTTTTGGCGGAAGTGAAACGACTCAGAGGTAATGAGGACATGGCCGTTCTGGTAATTTGTGGATCGATTACCCTTTTTGTGCACTTGGAGTGCGGGTATTAGATCATGAGGGAGGATCTCTTCCAGGAAAAAAATTCAGAGGTATGATCATACAAGACTTGCTATCTGAAAGAGTGACCGGGATGTGAGTTCAGAGGCACCAGCGGGTACATGACTCGGTATTGTGAAAGTGTGAGTTCAGTGGCACCAGCGGGTACATAACTCGATAATCTGGAATATTGTGGATGTGAGTTCAGCGGCACGAGAGGGTACATGACTGCAAAATCTGGAGAATGGTGAGCGTGAGTTCAGCGGTACCAGCGGGTACATGACTCGAAAATTTGGAAAATTATGAGGGTGAGTTCAGCGGTACCAGCGGGTACGTGACTCAAAAATCTAGAAAATTGTGAGGGTGAGTTCAGCGGTACCAGCGGGTACGTGACTCGAAAATTTGGAAAATTATAAGGGTGAGTTCAGCGGTACCAGCGGGTACGTGACTCGAAAATCTGGAAAATTGTGAGGGTGAGTTCAGCGGCACCAGCGGGTACGTGCCTCGAAAATCTGGAAAATTGTGAGGGTGAGTTCAGTGGTACCAGCGGGCACATGACTCAAAAATCTGGAAAATGTCGTTTAGACATAATATTTCTTCAGGAACTTGCCGTTGACGGGCAACATGAGTAAATCCCCATTCTGTTTTGCGAGGCGGTAAGCACCGTTGGAGAATACAGCCTCGATGATAAATGGACCTTCCTATTTTGGCTGGAACTTGCCGGCGGTCTTGTGAGTCATGACCATCGGCCTTCGGACTGCCAGAACGAGATCGTCCACTTGGAATGTTCTAATTTTAACCTTCTTGTTGAAGGCTCCAGCGATGCGTGCTTGGTATAGTTCGATCCTTTGCTGAGCTAGGAGGCATTTTTCATATAAGGCCTCCAACTCTTGCAGTCGGCGTCGGTAGTTATCATCCGTCGTCAATTGATAAGTGAAGGCGACGCAGAGTGAGGGTATTTGAGTCTCTAATGGAAGAACTGCCTCACTTCCGTATACCAGGAAAAATGGTGTATTTTTTGTGGCTGTTCGGACTGTAGTACGGTATGCCCATAAACATTTACCGAGCTTCTCGTTCCAGTCATATTTGTTGGAAGAGACAAACTTCTTGAGGAGTTTGATGATTGTTTTGTTGAATGCCTCTGCCAACCCGTTCGCTGTCGGGTTGTACGGTATCGAAGCAATATTCTGGATGTGATGTTTGTCGCAGAACCGATAAAAGGTGTAGCTTGCAAACTGCGAACCATTATCGTGGATGATCCTCCGGGGCAGTCCAAAGCGATAGATGACGTGATGCTTGAGGAAGCTGATCATGTTTGAGGTTTTGACTTCTGTAAGTGGAACAGCTTCTGCCCATTTGGAGAAGTAATCCGTGATCGCAAGTATGAAGCGATGTCCACGGAAGGAAGGTGGAGTAATTGGACCGATGATGTCCATTCCCCATGCTTCAAATGGCCAAGACGCCACTGTCGGATATAGAAATTCGGATGGCTGGTGAATAAAGTCTGCGTGGACTTGGTGTTTTCTATAAATAAATTCACTTTATTTATTTTGAATCTGAGAAAATTACAACTGTAGGAATCTAATCTAGAAGACGATTACTTTATCCCTTGGACGATGCGATGAAGAAAACTCGAACTTCGAAGAACTTGGACAGCAACTGGGAAATCTTTTTGTTCTCTCTGAATTAATTATAGTATCTGATGAAGATGAAGAAACTCTCTTTTATAGAGTTCTGGATAACTGTTCTGAAGCATACGCTTAGTCAGTTACTTGACGTGTGCATAACTGCAGGGACGCGTGGCAAATTCTGATGGAGACACGTTGGAGTGCGGTTGAAAGTAGTAGAATATATCTAGGAGAGATTGGTGGCATGGATGCCACGTTGCATAACTTCTGAATAACTGAGTAACTGAGTACAGGACACGTGAGAACGTGTGTTGACTGTACGTTGAAAGTCATCCTGGATGCATTTGCTGTGATACGCTGTCTTTAAAGAGGAGTCATACGCTAGCTTTTGAAGGCACATGTCTTGCATACGCTGACTTGGGCAGCATAGAACCATATAAGGCTGATACGCTTACTTTATTGATAAAAAGTCGTATGGGGTCCATATGCTCACTTGGTTGGCAAAGAGTCGTATGGAGTCCATACGCTCACTTGGTCGGCAAAGAGTCATATGAAGTCCATACGCTCACTTGGTTGGGCAATGAGCCTTATGGAGTCCATACGCTCACTTGGTTGGCAAGGAGTTGTATGGAGTCCATACGCTCACTTGGTTGGCAAGGAGTCGTATGGAGTCCATACGCTCACTTGGTTGGGCAATGAGGGAGTAGACACGTGGCTGTCCTCAATCTTCTCAAATACGCCATATCTTCAAATACTGACAAATATCTCTCGAGCGTCGTACTGCAGATATGATGGCTGACAGACTGTCAGAAATGACAGTAATGATGGCTGTGCATTTATGATGGCTGCTGAGCTATCCTCGTAAGAGACAAAATCATTTCTCGAAAACCTATACGACGGCTAATCTTCATAGAACAGCTGTCTTTGCACGAAAGACGAAGTGTCAGATTCATCCTTCATTAAATACATGCTGTGCTGTCATCTCAGGAAATAATAAAATATTCACTAAGCGTACGGCCTTTAGATGAGCGTATGGCTTTGGCTGAGCGTAGGGTCTTGAGCGTATGGCTTTGACTGAGCGTATAGCCTTGAGCGTATGATTTTGGCTGAGTCTCATGTCAGCGTGTAATAATTTTTCACACCCTACAAGACCCCCTTCAAAGTTTTCGAACTTTATGAATTTCAAAAGTTCGAAATTACTTTGAACTTAAAGTGGGAATAAGTCCTGACATGCTGGCATGAGTTTGTTATCTTCCTCAATATCAGTGCAAATCTTTAGGGATTCTGTTTAAAGAATAGCCGCCGTTTGAACTTCTTCTTTTCTTCTATAAATAGGTCTTCCAAAACATAATTTATTTCTTTACTTTTGCATTCGTCTTCGAGAGAGAAAAAAACTCAAGACTCAACTTCTTCTTCTTCGACTCAAGCTTTATCAATGGCGCCCAAGGTTGATGCTGCTCGATGATAAGGTATCAAATCTTGATGACGAACTTCATACGTTCCTCTGATCTGATTGATGATAAGCTTGGAGTCTCCATAAACTTCTAAATATTGAATATCTAGATGTTTAGCAAGTTGAAGACCGATGAGCAATATATTGTATTCGGCTACAATGTTTGAACATGATTGATCCAGAGAATAAGCCCTCTGAATAGTTAATCCTTCTGGGGATACGAGAACAATCCCAACTCCGGCGACAATATTGCCATTAGGACCTATTCTAGATGCTCCATCAAAGAACAGACGCCAGGTAGGAATTTCTTCAGAAACCAGATTTGAATCCAGAACTTTATCTGGAATCTCATCATATAATTTAGAATCTTCTGGAACTGCATGAGCTGCCAGGAAATCAGCAAGAGCTTGTCCTTTAACTGACTTCTGAGGAATTTAATGCATGTAGTATTGAGCTAACAAGATTCCCCAATTAGCTAGTCTGGAGTTAAGAATACCGGGTTCCTTCATCATAATTCTGATAGGATTCACTCTGGAAATGACATGAATCGTTTGACCGATAATATAATGTCGTATTTTCTAAACAGCAAACATTAATGCTAGGCATTCTTTCTCGATTGGAGAATAACGCGGTTCAGCGCCTGTCATTGTACGACTGAGATAATAAATAGCCTGTTCATGGCCATCTTTATTTTTCTGGGCGAGTAATGCACCAAGAGAATGATCCATGGCTCGAACATATAGAAGGAATGGTATTCCCGAGACGGGAGGTACCAAAACCGGAGGGTTCATGAGATACTGTTTGATATCGTCAAATGCTTTTTGACATTCTTCGTTCCAGACGAAAGATACACCTTTCTTCAGATGTTTGTTGAATGGTCTGCAGCATCCTGATAAGTTGGAAATGAATCTCCTGATATAAGCAATTCTTCCTTGAAATCCTCGTAGCTCTTTTAAGGTGCGTGGAGGACGCATCTCTTGAATGACTTTGATCTTCTCGGGATCCACGTGTATACCTTTAGCGGTAATGACGAAGGCGAGAAATTTGCCACTAGAGACGCCCAGGAAGAACTTAGTAGGGTTCATTTTAAGTTGATGCTGACGCATTAAATCAAAGATAGTCTTCAAATCTTGGATATGATCCTCCTTTCGTCGACTTTTGACTGCAATATCATCAACATAGCATTCAACTATTTTCCGGAGATGTTCGCGGAATATAGTGCTCATTGCTCGCTGATATGTTGCTCCTGCATTCTTGAGACCAAACGGCATCACTGTATAACAGTATGTACCGATCGGTGTTCTGAAGGAAGTATGTCTCTCATCATCTGGAAATATTTTGATTTGGTTGTATCCTGAATATCCATCCATGAATAACATTCGTTCGAAACCACATGTGTTATCGATCCTGACATCGGTAATTGGAAGAAGAAACTCGTCTTTAGGACAAGCTACATTGAGATCGCGAAAGTCTATACAGACTCGGATCTTGCCAATCTTTTTGAGGACAGAAACAATGTTAGCCACCCATTCAGGATGTTGTTCCTCTCGAATAAATTCGGAAGCCATAAGCTTGTTGACTTCAGCTTCAATTGCATCCATAATGTCTGGACGAAATTGTCGCTGTTGTTGTTTGACTGGTTTAGCATTTGACATGATATTAAGTTTGTGCATTGCGATCTTTGGATCTAGTCCTGGCATATCCTCGTAACTCCAGGCAAAGTCATCGATATAATCATGAATAAGCTTGATCATGTCTTGCTTATCTGTTTCTGAAAGACTTTCGCTGATAAATATTAGTTTAGGAGACCCTTCTTCCCCAACATCAATTTGGATCAGTTTATCTTCAGTAGGAGGTTCCCTCTGCTCGAACCTGAATTCCCATTGATTGTCTAATCTTTGAGCCCATTGTTCTGATTCGGGTAATATTTCAAAATCATCCTCATCTTCATCATTTTCTTGTGGGCCATCAACAGAGACCATATTGATGGATAGAATAGAGCGATGGAGATCGCCAATACTTGTGTCAGAATCCCAAGAAAGGGAATCGAAAGACTCAGATCGTTCATCTTCAGATCGTTCGTTTTCATCGAATTTTGAATCTTCATGGATTATGTTGATAAAGGAGGTAGGAGCAATGTAACCCAAACCACATTTTGTCCTTCCGTATTTTAATAGAGGAATTCGAACAGGCATTCTTCTTCCTTTTCCATTATTGAGGCTGGTTCTAAAGTCATAGCCCATATTCTTGATGATATTTTTGGACTGTTGACTGTAGCGACGTAATTGTAACCTTCCAGTATCGTCGTTTTTGTCATCTTCTTCCAGATTAGAAGGATTCTGGGGTCCTTTATAGAAGAATATTGGATTCTCTCCCTTCTTTCGAATAGGAACCACGAAGTACAATTTTTGTATAGACTCTAATGATACATCTGTATGAAGAGTTTGAACAATTCCTATAGTTAGTGGCTCTAAGCTATCTAGCAATTGTAAATAACTTTGTACATGATTACAGACATCAATATACTGCAAAGGAGATGCTTCATTAATATTAGATACTGTATTTACAACAGAAGGCTGAGCCTTATCAGATTTAGTCAAATTAATGACAAAAGGGGGAGAGGAAGAGCGATCAGAAGTTTTGTTTCGATTAAGATCGATAACAAAAGGCTCAGAAGAGGTGAGCTCCCTTGAAGAAGATCGTGGATAAGTAGTACGTCCACTGACTGGAATGACTAGAGTATCTGGTCTAGCCGGAGAAGATGGAGGGGGAGTGGCACGTCCACTGACGGGAATTATCAGCGAACTTTATGGAACTTGGGAAGATGATACAGTAGTACGTCCACTGACAGGAATTATCAGTGAGCCTTGTGGAGCTTGGGCAATTGATGAAGTAGTATGTCCACTGACAGGAATTATCAGTGAGCCTTCTTCAGATGATTTAGCAGACTGCGGAGGAGTGATACGCCCTTTTACAGGAATAACAAAAGTATCGACTTTTGATATCTCATCATCATTATCCATAGCTTGCAAGATTTTTGAATATTCATCCTTGTACATGCGAGCGTCATTGAAGTAAGCTTCGACTCCTTTAAATGGATAGAGATCTGCAACCTCCTTTTGAACTTCTCCATTATCATCAACATATTTGAAGCACTGATGAAGAGTCGAAGGAACGACATTATGTTCATGCAAGAATGGTCTCCCCAATAGAGCATTATATGAGCAACCATGATTGTCGATGATGTAAAAAGTGACTTTAGTACGAAGATTGCCTATTTGAAATTTGAGGCGAATCTTGCCCAAAGGCTCACTTTTTCCTTGATTGAATTCCAAGATAGTAGTGATAGTGCTGGACAGACTATGCACAGGTATCTTCAGTGCATCTAGCATAGCCTTTGGCATAATACTGAGAGCGGATCCTGGATCAATTAGTAGACGATCAACCTTCATAGAATCGATATATCCTGTATGATATAAAGGACGGTCATGTCGATTATCCTCTAGCAGCATATCGTCCTGCGTAAAGTAATGTTTGGAATAAATTCCAATACATTATGGCAATGAGAGACAGGTTCTGTTTCCAACTTCTTGAGGAAAGTTAGGCAATTTTCTGCTTGCAACAGTGCTTCACTCAGAGTTTCTCGAGTCTCTTTAGAGAGGCGTAAGAGCTCAAAGATTGATAATTTAGCTGGTGTATTGGCTAGTTGAGCCAATATATCAAAATTATAAGGCTTTTCAAGTCCTGTAGGAGATGACTTCTTCAATGGTTTATCGAAGCGAACTTGTTGTTTGCATTTGTCAGCTGCTGTTGGTTTAGAAGGAACTGTCTCAACAGGATCATTTGAAGGCTCTTCAGTAGAGACTGGTGTTGGAACTGTAATCGGAGGGACATCAAGAGTTTCTCCAGGAATGTCAGCATAATCTTTCAGATATATTTTTCCTGATCGAGTTCCAGCATGAACTTCGACTTCAGATTCCGGTTCAGGGTCTATGGAAACCATGTTGTAATTCTTTATCTTGCTCTTGGTTCTTTTATGCTTGATGAGAGCTTCATTCCAGAAACCAAGGCCAACACGAGATTGATTATGCCTCATAGTGATGGCTAAAGGTGCTCAGAGTCCTTTGCCTGAGTTCAAACCAGGAGCAGTGGCTAGATCATAACCCATCTTCGTCATTAATTCACGAGATTGTGAACTGTATAGATGAAATGCCGGCTTGTACTTATCTTCAGATTGAGGTACAGATTTTATCTCCTTAGGGAGTGAATTTTCTGCCAAGACGAAAGTAGAGGTTAGATAAAAATCGGGTGTGATACTAGAAGTCATATTGCATGACTTAGTCTTTCCGAGCTTTTTTTTAGACAAAGGAGTCTTTCGAGGAGAAGAGGAAGACGTCTCAAATTTCGTCATTAAATTCGGGTGGATCCACATGATCTCTCCCTTCTTAGTTGTGACAGGAACAAGTCCTTCATTCTGTGCGGGTGGGATGTTCACAACTTCGAGAGTTGCTTTAGGGATAGGAACAATCCCACTTTCCACCATTAAAGGAGGGAAGTCACCGAACTGCATTGAAATTACATTTGCTGTGACTGTCTTGTCTTTGGGTGTCAGTATCACAGCTCCTGATTTAATCATCTCTTGGATCTTTTCTTTTAATACATAGCAAGACCGGATTGTATGACCCAGCATTCTATGATATGGACAGTATTTTGGATGATCTGTCTTGTTGGCTTCATCAGGCTTTTTAATTTTTGGCAATTGTATTTTGTTACCTTTGAGCAAGCATTCAAAGATACCCTGAACATCGTCATCGTCGAAAGAATATTCTTCCTTCGGTCGAGGAGGTCTCTGTTGTTGATTTGTTGGAGCTGGGGTAGCTTGGGTAGCCTTTACCTCTTGACTACTGCTTTGGAGATTGACTTCAAGAGCCTCTTTCCCTTTTCGATTATTGGGTCGAGTACTATTGCTAGCACTCTGATTTGATTCCTTGGGAGCTATTTGTACCCCCAGGCCTTTGAAGGTCTCAGCACTGACTTCGGCAGCTTTGGCACTGACGATGAATGAAGGCCAATCTTGGAACTGAGTGGACCCTGTCCACATGCTGATGATTGGTAAAAGATTCGACTTGCAAGTGTCGATAGTAACAGCATCGGGAGTTCCGAGAGGCATTTTAAGGACTTCTCTTCTGAATCTTTCAATGAAGTCCTCAGTAGTCTCATTATTTTTTTTGTTTAATTCTTATGAGGGCTGACATGGTCATGTCATTGAGTCCTTCATAGAACCGTTCAAGAAACATTTGTTTGAAACTGGCAAATGAAGTAATGCACCCATCCGGGAGACTTCTATACCATTCATAAGCTGTTCCTTTGAGACATCCGACGAACACCCGAGTGAGGAGGGCATCGCTTGGTTGCAACTGATCAGTTATTACTTCAAAGTGATTAATGAACTGACTTGGGGAGGTAGTTCCATCAAAGAAAGAGATAGTCGGAGGCTTGTATTTAGGAGGATATGATACTTGCTTCTATTCTATCGGGTAAGGTTGCTTGATACCTAACCTTTATAAACCATCCTTTTGTTTAAATGCCTCAAATTGAGTTCGGAGATTCCTTAACTCTTCAGTAACAATTCCGGAAGATTGTGGAGTTGTAACTTGTTGAGTATAATTGGGAGGAGGGACTGCAGCATATGTACCACCCCCAGCTCCAGACTGACTTAGAGTGGATTGCACAGGAACACTAGATTGTACCCCTGGAATAGTAGAGGGTTCCGGATTTGGGGCAACGGGGGTATTTAATACCACTGGTGGTACTGTTTATTGAACTTGCTGAGTTTGATGCTGAGCTTGCATAAGAGTGTGCATAGCATTCAATATATCTGCCATAGCTCGCAACTGTTGTTCCAAGGAAGAAATCTTCTGCTCATGAGCTTCAGTGCTAGTTGAAGATTCATGATTGCCGTCTACCATGTAAGTGGTAATCATTCGAGGAATAGATGATGAAACAGTCTGTTCTGAATCATCGCTGTGAGAGTCAGTATCTTTCCCGGGGCTATTTACAGGAGTCAATACTGGAAAATTGGACTCTCCAAGGAAGTCCTCTGTGATCTCCGGATTACCACTTGGATGAGAAGAAGCAGAGACCCTGGCCAAGGCTCCGGTCCTGGATCGGGTGCCGAGATAAACACCATCTTCAGAATCTGATATAGCATCAGACCGTATGCTACCCCCAATATTTCTGGAAGTCATGTTGACAGAAGCATAAAGAGGTTCATCTTCTTCCAATATTGGTTCATATTGAATCCGTTCGAAAACAGATCATCTTTTTGGTGAACAACAACACTGAATCACAACCCGAGGTTGGAAGTTGCAACCATGCTTTTTATGGCAAATATGAGCAATGTCATGGCCAGATGGAGTGTCAATTCTCCGTTTATTTTGCAAATATTCCCGGAGATCTGTAGGAACAGATTGGAAAGTACTTAAAGATAGTTTCTGTGTAGAAACTTGTCTTTTGTTCTTCTGTCTTCTCGGTTCTTGAGTGTATAAAGACTGATTAATTTGAGCCACATAGTTCTTAGCATATTCTGCATCAGAGTCTAGTATAATTGTCTCAGTTTGATCAGGCTTCTTAATACCAGAAGTGGAACTGAGATGATTCTGATTAAGCTTGTTATGAAGATCCGTAGGAGATATGACTTTGGTATCAGTCTTGGATACTTGTAATTTGCCTTTCTCAGATCGAGAAATTTTGAGAGAAGGAAGATGGGATTATTCCGACTAGGAGTCGGTAATAATCCATCTTTAGAGGAAGTAGCCAAAAAGCATTTTCCTTTGTTTGATCTAGTAAGAGTACTAGTCAAATTAACTCCAGAGGTAAAGACCTTAGGAGTAGAGGAGTTGACTAAAGAGTCTTTCTCCTTGGTTGGTACAAGATGTGCAAGTTGTGGGGGAATCATTTGTATGTTCTGTGGAAAAGAACCCCCAGCCTGATTTTGAGGAACAGTCAAAGGCTGTATCTGTTAGCATACGCTGACTTCAGTTTGGACTTCTGGTCATACGCTACCTTTTTACTAGTATACGCCGACTTTGGCTTAGCGTACGCTGCCTGCTGTTGGCTTTTGTACGCTGCCTTTGCCGTACGCTGCCCTTTGACTGCCATACGCACAGAGTCATCAATAGCTAAAGAGCCGACTGCTGTCGTAAGAGTAGAAGGAGAAGAGACTTTGACATATCCAGAGATGGTTTTCCTTGGATACACTGACTTGGTTAAAGAACCCACTTTGTCAGCGTGACTAGGAGAAGCCACTGTTGCCGTGTTCAGAGAAGCCGGAGTGTGCTTCGTTGAAGTTGAAGACGTGTTCTTGTCCGCGTGCGAAGTGACAGAAGCGTCTCGGACTGTCGAAGAAGACTTAGGGACATAAACAGAGCGTCCCTTCTTCTTGGCAGCTGGAAGAGCGGAGGAAGCAGTTCGGTCCTCCTTCGCCTTGAGCATTTCTTCGTAAGCAGATTGGTCGAATTGTACGACCATCGTCTTCTTCGTCGAGCCGATCGACGAAATATCGTATTGAGTTGTTGCTATCTCGTTGGAGGAGACATCATTCCCTAGCAGAGTCGCCAATTTGTTTTCCATAAATAAATTCACTTTATTTATTTTATATCTGAGAAAATTACAACTGTAGGAATCTAATCTAGAAGACGATTACTTTATCCCTTGGACGATGCGATGAAGAAAACTCGAACTTCGAAGAACTTGGACAGCAACCGGGCAATCTCTTTGTTCTCTCTGAATTAATTATAGTATCTGATAAAGATGAAGAAACTCTCTTTTATAGAGTTCTGGATAACTGTTCTGAAGCATACGCTTAGTCAGTTACTTGACATGTGCATAACTACAGGGACGCGTGGCAAATTCTGATGGAGACACGTTGGAGTGCGGTTGAAACTAGTGGAATATATCTAGGAGAGATTGGTGGCATGGATGCCACGTTGCATAACTTCTGAATAACTGAGTAACTGAGTACAGGACACGTGAGAACGTGTGTTGACTGTACGTTGAAAGTCATCCTGGATGCATTTGCTGTGATACGTTGTCTTTGAAGAGGAGTCATACGCTAGCTTTTGAAGGCACATGTCTTGCATACGCTGACTTGGGCAGCATAGAGCCATATAAGGCTGATACGCTTACTTTATTGATAAAGAGTCGTATGGGGTCCATACGCTCACTTGGTTGGCAAAGAGTCGTATGGAGTCCATACGCTCACTTGGTCGGCAAAGAGTCATATGAAGTCCATACGCTCACTTGGTTGGGCAATGAGCCTTATGGAGTCCATACGCTCACTTGGTTGGCAATGAGTCGTATGGAGTCCATACGCTCACTTGGTTGGCAAGGAGTCGTATGGAGTCCATACGCTCACTTGGTTGGACAATGAGGGAGTAGACACGTGGTTGTCCTCAATCTTCTTAAATACGCCATATCTTCAAATACTGACAAATATCTCTCGAGCGTCGTGCTACAGATATGATGGCTGACAGACTGTCAGAAATGACAGTAATGATGGCTGTGCATTTATGATGGCTGCTGAGCTGTCCTCGTAAGAGACAAAATCATTTCTCGAAAACCTATACGACGGCTAATCTTCATAGAGCAGCTGTCTTTGCACGAAAGACGAAGTGTCAGATTCATCCTTCATTAAATACATGCTGTGCTGTCATCTCAGGAAATAATAAAATATTTACTGAGCGTATGGCCTTTAGATGAGCGTATGGCTTTGGCTGAGCGTAGGGTCTTGAGCGTATGGCTTTGACTGAGCGTATAGCCTTGAGCGTATAATTTTGGCTGAGTCTTATGTCAGCGTGTCATAATTTTTCACACCCTACACTTGGCAGGATTTGTATTTTCTCGCATAGTCTATCGCATCCGCTACTATCGTGGGCCAGTAATAGCCCATTCGGCGAAGACGGTCTTGCAATTTAGGGCCAGGCTGATAGGCCCCGCAGATACCGTCATGAGCTTTTCGTACGGCTTCTTTGGCTTCTGCGTTCGACAGACACCGAAGCAATACTCCATCATAGGATCGGTGATACAGCATTTGTCTCTGTATCGTAGAAGAATCTGAGAGAACGCCTTCTGATGGAAGTGGCTTCCTTTGGGTTCTCGGGCTGGATGTCGTAGACGACGAAGCCAATGAATGGTTATCTCCAATCTGGGACATCATTGATCGTCTGGGCGGAATAACTCGCCACAAATTGAACATTGTTCTTGGGGCAGACCAGTTCGTGGCCTACCACGTCTACCGATTGATGAGTATGATTTGGCACAGATAGGGAAGCGGCCAGACCTGCTAAGGCATTGGCTTCGATATTTTGGAGTCTGGGGACGTGTTCGATAAAGAACCCCTCGAACGACGAGATGATGTCGATCGCTATTTGGTGATAGGGGATCATGTCTTCGTGGCAAACTTTGTATGAGCCCCGGATCTGATTGACGATTAACTGAGAATCGCCGTATGCTTCAAGGTATTCTACCCCCAGCTCCTTTGCAAGTTGGTGGCCAATAACGAGAGCATTGTACTCGGCCATATTGTTAGAGCAGGGTTCTGTGAGAGAGTAAGCACGGTTGATTACCAATCCGGTAGGAGAAACCAGCACCACCCCGACTCCGACGACGATGTTGCCCTTAGGTCCAGTTCTCGAAGCGCCATCGAAGAACATTCGCCATATATCATCGTGAGAGGTTGCATGCGAGTCGGCGACCTCATCTGGGATCTCTTCATATATCCTGGACGACTCCGAACCCGGGTGGGCTGCCAAAAAGTCTGCCAGGGCTTGACCTTTGACCGCCTTTTGTGGGACGAAGATCATATGGTAGGGGATAGCAATATTGCCCATGTAGCGAGGCGAGAGCTGAGTGCCCCTGGTTTAGTCATGAGGACCCTGAGAGGGTTGACTTGTGAGATCACATGTATCGTTTGTCCGGTGACATAGTGCCGCATCTTCTGAATGGCGAACACTAGGGCAAGGCATTCCTTCTCCACAGCGGTGTATCAGTGCTCTGGCCCAATCATCATTCGGCTGAGGTAATATATGGCTTGTTCATGGCCTGCATCGTTGTTTTGTGCTAGCAGAGCTCCGAGGGAGTGCTCCATTGCTCGTACGTAGAGCAGGAATGGTTTTTCAGCAACCGGGGCCACCAGGACTGGAGGGTTTGACAAATATTCTTTGATGCTGTCGAAGGCCCGCTGACATTCTTCGTCCCATACGAACGAGACGCCTTTCTTCATGAGGTGGGTGAATGGTCGGCATCGCCCAGAGAGGTTAGAAATGAACCTCCTAATGTAAGCTAGCCTCCCTTGGAGGCCTCTGAGTTCGCGGAGATTTCTCGGGGGACCCATCTCCATGATTGCCTTTGTCTTCTCAGGGTCTACATGGATACCCTGGGCGGTGATGATGAAACCCAAGAACTTCCCGCTGGATACGCCCAGGAAGGACTTCGTAGGGTTCATTTTCAAATTGTGTGCTCGCATCAGGTCGAATACCGTTCTCAGATCCTGCAGATGGTCTCCCTTACAGCGACTCTTGACGGCGATGTCATCAACATAGCACTCCACCGTCTTGCGTAAGTGGTCCCTGAAGATGATACTCATGGCTCTTTGATATGTGGCGCCAGCATTCTTTAAACCGAAAGGCATAAATGTGTAGCAATACATGCCAATCGGTGTTCAGAATGATGTGTGCTTTTCGTCTTCAGAAAACATCTTGATTTGGTTGTACCCCGAGAAGCCATCCATGAATGATATACGTTCAAAGCCGCAGGTATTGTCGATCATGATGTCCACGATAGGAAGGGGGAATTTATCTTTGGGGCATGCCTCGTTCAGATTACAGAAGTCGATGCAGATTCGAATCTTCTCATTCTTCTTGAGGACGGGCACTATACTGGCGACCCAGTCAGGATGTTGCTCCTCACGAATGAAGCCGCTGGCTATCAGCTTATTGACTTTGGTTTCGATCGCATCCATGATGCCTGGGCGGAAGCATCACTGTTGTTGCTTGACTGGCTTTGCATCCGGGCGAATGTTTAGTTTGTGAAGAGCAATATCGGGATTTAGCCTCGGCATGTCTTCATAGCACCAAGCGAACACATCAATATATTTTTTGACAAGTTCCAGCAGCGATTCTCGCTCTTCGTCTGTTAGGCTCTTACTGACGAAGATTGGTTTTGGAGAAGATTCGCTGCCGAGGTCGACCTGTACAACCTCATCTTCAGTAGGAGGTTCTCTCAGTTCGAACCGCTTTTTCCATTGTGCATCCAACTGTTGGGCCTATGGCTCTAACTCGAGGATTTCAGGGATGTCTTCGTCTTCTTCATAAGCGTCGGCGAATGCCATGTTGATTGATAAGACTTGCTTGAATACATCTCCGATGCTGGTATCTGAGTCAGAAGTTGGTGACCCGGTTGAATGTGAATGCCAGTCGCATTCTTCATCTGAACTCTCAAGGGTCGTCGTAGGTGTAACATACCCTAATCCACATCGAGTCTTACTATAGTAGTCCCGTGGTTTGCCAGCTGGGACTGGTGGCTTCAAGGATAATCGTCGCCCAGTGCCGTAGTTCAAGCCTGGTGTCGTCTCCAGATCATACCCCTGTTTTTGTATGAGATATTTGGATTGGGGACTATAAAGGTACATAGGCAGTCTCCCGACAACTGACCTGAGGTCGACTTCTTCTATGGTGAAGGGATGCGGATCGTCCTTCCGGCCGATAATGATTGGATGGTCCCCTCCCTCGATTATGCGATAAGCATCTTCCGCTGGAGTAAGCTGGATCGTGGTGTAGACATTTGTCACCTGTGTGTGTAGGTGAGTGCCTATACCATGTTCCATAGCGTACATTGTATAAAGTTTATTAAGCTCGAGGTAGTTCAAAGATAGCCCTTTATTGATGAAGTAAGGTATCTTTTCTAGGGGGATTACATCATCTACGGAGGGAACATCAGTGTGGGCAGCCACATACTTGGCTAGCTCCGGTTCCTCTTTGACCACCCCCTGTGTAAATGAAGACTGAGAGGACGACCTGGGTAGCTTGATCGTCAGAGGTTCAGCTGATGGAGCTGAGGGTGGAGTTGTTGGCAGACTAGCGACCCCCAGTTTGGTACTCGATGTGGGGCGGGGAGTGGCTGGTTCGCTAGAAGTGTCAGACCTTGCATCGGGGTGACGACCCTTCTTGGGAAGGCGTATCGTCAGTGGCTTGTCGGAGGGATTAAGCTTAACCGTTTGGGCATGACCGACTCTCGGCAGTCTGATTGTCAGTGGCCTCGTTGTGGGTCTTGGCACTTGGCCGGACCTTGGCAGCCGGATTATCATTTGCTCTTCTTGTACCGAGAGGCTGATTGTGTCCTTGCACAGAGTGGCAGTAAGGGGTACGGACTTGCCTGTTTTGCGAGCTTGGAGGTGGATTGTCAGAGGTTCTTCTGATCCTGTGGCTGTTTTAGTACGAGCTGGCACATCTCCTTCACCCAGATGCTTCTTCGACTGTTCGTACAGACATGAGTCTGAGTAGTAGGATTCGACCCCTTTGAAGGGATCGATATCAGCAAATTCCGTCCTCACGAAGCCGTGTTTATCGACATACTTGAAGCATTGATACAGTATGGAAGGCACGATCATATAATCGTGTATCTACGGGCATCCCAAGAGAATGTTGTATGAAGTGTCTGCATCTATGACGTAGCAGGTGACCTCTGATTGTAGATCGCCAATTTGACACTTCAGACGAATCTTTCCAATTGGGTAGCTCCTGTCCGAATTGAAACCGCTGATGGCGGTGCTTATAGGTGTCAGGCGATGCATTGGGATACGGAGATGGTGTAGCAGGCCCTTCGGGATAATACTTATGGAAGAGCCAGGATCGATATGCATTCGATCCACCTTTACGTCACCGATGTATCCAGTGTAGTATAGCGGGCGATCATGCAGGTTGGTTTTGATGAGCTTGTCCTGCGGAGTAAAGACAATGTTAGGCATCGCTCCCGTACAGGCGCTATCTTGGAGATCTGTATGCGGGTTTCCTCCCGTGAGGTTGACTTGAGCCAGGTATGCGTCGACATTTTGGAGTGCATCGCTCAAAGCCGCACGAACATCCTTGGAGAGTCTCAGGAGCTCGTATAATGGCAACTTGGCCGGTGTGTTGGCCAATTGTGCCAAGATGTCGAAGTTGTAGGGCTTCTCCAGCCCTTGTGCTGCCTCTTTTCGGAGGGATTTGTCAAAGCGAGTCTCCCTCGGCCTAGGCTTATCGGTCGTCGGAAGCTGAGCCGGTCCCGGAGTATCAGTTGTAGTGGGTTGATGAGCTTCAGCTGGATTATCGACCACAGGTTGGGATTGTGCCCCAGACTGCGTGACGACGGCTGTAGCTTCTTCGATGTCTGCCGAGATTGTGTGGCAGGTCCTGACTTTTCCACTTTTTTTTACAGGTGGAAGATGGAGTGGGCTGAGTTACTTCAGATACCAAGTCTGGATGGATCCACATGACCTCTCCTCGTGATGTGGTGAGGGGCACTAGACCAGCAGCCTGATCTCGGAGAGGTAGAAGATTAGCAATCTCTATTATCGCCAGAGGGATGGGGACCACACCGTCTTGAGTTTCCGTCGGGGGGAAGCTGCCGAATTGTACTGACACCATGTTGGCAGCCACGGTTACCTCTTAGAAATCGATAGCCAGTGCGTTCGAATCGATGAGATTTTGGATGTACTGTTTTAGCTGGTAGTAGTCGTGTGTAGCATGGTGGACGTAGCGATGATAATGGCAGTACTTTGGGTTCTCCATCTCTGCCGGCCGTGGTTCTCGTCTTGTTGGAGGAAGCTGAATTCTGTCTCCTTGTATGAGCATGTCCAATATGGGCTTGACGTGACCGTCTTCGAAGGAGTAAGTAATTTGCGGCCATTGTTTGTCTGCTGGCTTTGGCTCAGGTTTCTGTGCTGTGTCAGCCACCATAGCCTGCTTACCCCTGCTGTCCCGATTGTTAGAGGGATTACCTCCATTGTCGTTGTTGGGACGCTTGCCCTTATTCTCTCCGTCCGAGATGTGCAATCCCAGTTGGCGAGCCTTCTTCAATCGTTCTTCGGTGCTTGTGGCACTAATGATAAACGTCTTCCAGTCTTTGAATTAACTTTCGCCCATCCAGAGACTGATTGTTGGAAGCAGTCTCTTTTGGCAAATTTTAATCAAGGAGGAATCCGGGTTTCCAGAGGGCAACTTCATGGCGGTTTGGCAGAACCGCTCGATGTAGTTCCTTGTCAGCTCTTTCTCCCCTTGAAGGACGTCCATGAGTGTGGATATGGTGATGTCCTGCCCTACTTCGTAGAATCTTTCCAAAAATATGCGCTTGAAGCCGGCGAAGGAGTGGATGCAGTTGTCCGACAGATTGCGATACCAGTCGAAGGCGACTCCTTCCAATGCCCCGATGAATAATCGTGTGAGAATGGCATCGTCATGGGGCAGATGGTCGGTGGTGACCTCGAAGTAAGTGATGTACCGACTTGCTGAGGTCTTGCCATCATAAGGATTGATATTGAACGGCTTATATCTTGGTAGGAATGGAACATCCCTCCATGCAGCAGGGTATGGTTGCCGTATTACGAGGTCTTGAGAGTTTTCTCGAGCGTGGAACATGGCTCGGAGCTCTTGGATCACTCTTCTCGCTTCGTGGGCCTCATCCACAGCGGTGGGGGCCGTTACTTCGGGAGGACTATTGCCCGAGTTTGGTGTCGCTGAGTTCGAGTCCGCATTAACCGCGGGACCCGCACTTGTTTGGCCAGGCGTCCTTCCTTGAAGAGTTGGAAGGGCCGCTTTGATCTCGTCTACAGACTTGACCAAGGCATGCAGTATGGCCTCTAGAGTGTCGATGCGTTGGCAGTCACTGGAGCCTCCTTGGCTGCTGTCTGTCATGAATACCGTCTTCACATGAGGATAGATAGACAGGAGCGGTAGAGGAAGCGCCCTCCGAATCGTACCCCTATAGTGAGAAGTCATCGGGGTATGTGGGTATATTCTCTTCTGATTCAGACTCGGAAGGAACAGTACCCCCAGTCTCCGAGTTCGCCTCGTCTTGGGAATTGTGGACGTCCTCGGGGACGTCGGGGTTTGCTGCATCTGATGGGAGAGTTGTTTCCCCCGGCTCGTCTTCTTGGAACATCGGATTGCTGCGGAGGCTCGGAGGGGTGCTACCCCCAGTCCCAGCAACCCTCTGCATTATGGACGACGAATCTCCCACTGTAGCAGATTTCGTCTTAGAGCGAGTACCTTGGAAAACTCCGGTGGTGGGCACCCGCTTAGACGACAGTCTTTTAGTCGCAGTGGTTGAAATCTTCGGGTTGGGAACATTTTTCTTCTTTCTCCTTCCATCAGCGGGAACTTTCCGAACAGAGTTGCAGGAGACGACGGGGAGTGCCTCGTCTTCTGAAGACGGCTGTTGCAGTCTTTGAATGACAGACTGCCGGTCTTCTCGCACCGTCGCGCTGTTACAGCAGCAGTTGACGATGACTTGGGTGCAGTGACGTCCGTGGGAGGACTCTTTGTACCCCGATGTATCTTCTCTTTCCTTGCGTGTGTGGAGGATGGCCTCACGCAAGTCAGATGGGTCTTGACCGACCATGTTTGCTCCCGGGATTTTGGGAAGACTTTTGCGAACCTCTCTGTCCGTCTGCCGCCGGGGGCTGGACTCGAGTGGTTCTGTACAACTTCCCATCCGAGGCCCGCGTAACAGTATGCGGAACGCTCGGATGGTCAGAGATTAGATCAGCGGACCGAACTCGCCAGGTTCGCGCTGCTTTAGACTTCTTCGCTCTAGTACGTAAGGGCACATAGTAGGAAGAGTCTAAGTAATACTGGAGAGAGTCATGCATATCTTCTTAGGAGCACAAGAGATCAGGACCGTACGAGAGGCGGTCGAAGACAGAGCCGCGTGGAGTAGGCGTCATGCGGCTGTCATCGGTAGTCCGTATGCGGCTGGCAGACGTAGCCGCATAGGCTTTCTTCATGCGGCTGGGAGTCTCAGCCGCATAAGTCTTCTTTATGCGGCTGGATGATCTGACCGCATGGATTTTCTTCATGCGGCTGGTAGACCCACCCGCATGAGCCTCCTACATGTGGTTGGCAGATTTGGCCACAGGAGTGCTCGGCTTCTTCTTGGGGCGCATAGAGTCGCTCTTTGTCCCTGCAAGTCCAGTATCGTAGTGCTTTCCTCTGCCGGACTTGGGGACAGCAGAGTTCTCTACGGCTCGAAGTGGAGCCGTATGAGAATCGCCCTCGCAGTCTTGGATAGCAGAGAGTACCCTCGTCTAGAGCTTGTGGAGGAGCAAATGATTTTGGCCTCCACTCGCAGCGAGCTTTCCTTGTGCGGGTTCGCTTCTGGATCGGGCCAGAACTTCCTTCAGAGAGCATCTCTTCAAACGCCTGTTGGTCGAAACGGACGACCATCTTCTGTTGCGTGGAGCCAAGCTTGGCTGCATCCGACTGCGTCACCAACTCCTCCACCGTGGAGAAGTTTGTCCCCAGCAGAGTCGCCATCGTGTTTGCCATAAAATATAAAATAGCAGAACAATTATCGGAGGACTGGACTTTTACTTCACGTTACAAACTCGCTTATACAAAGAAAGCCTAGGGACGAAAGCCTAGGTATAACAGTCTATGTACAATTGTTTATTTTAGATTCTGGGAGGTGACGATAGAGGCTCGGGAAAGCAACGGCAGCTCTGCCTTACTCCTTGGACGATCGGTATACAGCCTTGACTCCAGAAGATTGCTCGGTGTTGATAAAATGCTCTCTTTGCTCTCTCTCCGCTCTCTCTCCGCTCTCTCTTTCCAAGTATTCTAGTGCTCTCTTTGATCTCGAAAAGTGCTCCTTTCTGTATGTATGTGTGCGTATATGTGTCTCTCTTGCAAGGGAATGGCACTCTGCTATTTATAAGAATAGGGGGACCTCATTAGGGTTCACAATGATTGACCCTCAAAGTGGCGGCGGCCTATTGATCGATCAATCTGGGCCATTAATTTGGAGTGTAATGGATCTGGGCCATCTAGTGTAGATTGTATCAAATCCTATCAGTAATTAATACTGATTAGAATAAATCTCCATGATGATGATCTGCTGATGTTTGCGAATCTAATGAATAAATTTAATTCATTCTCCTGCCACGTGTCCCAGATTATTGGGATTTGACCCAATCTTTGATTGCAGTAAATCTGGGAAATTGATTGGACTTATGACACGTGTCCTGGGAGTCCCTGAGCCGCATAAGGATTGGGCCGCATAAAGTTTGAGCCGCATAAGCCTGGCCACGTGTCAGGGCAGCTTGGGGAGTGGACCCCAAATCTTCGAACCATATGATAATCTGGACCATATAATAGGTAGTGAGCCGCATGGAGATGATCCTTGTGAGCCGCATAGGGCTGATCCTTGTGAGCCGCATAGGGCTGTCTCGATCTGGGCCGCATAGAACAACTTCAGCTTGAGCCGCATGGGGGGTCTCCGGTCGAGCCGCATATGGCTGTCCACGTGTCTCAGCTGCGTGGCATTTTCTGGATCTCGGAGGGGGGAAGGGGGTTGTGTCAGAGATTTTCTTTGATTTCCTAGGATTCTGTCATTATGACAGAGTCATAATTGCCTCTTTATGTCAGGCCTGTCGCTTCGTCAGAGTGGTCAGCCGTCCAAGCAATTAATGCAGTACAGTGCGGAGGGGAGAACTGTTTGCAAGCCACGTGTCTTTTGTTTTGAGTCGTATGGAGATCACAGAGCCCTATAGACTCGTTGAGCCGCATGGGTCTTCTGAGCCGCATGGGATTTCCTGGCTGCATGGCTCTTTCTTTATTATTTTCCATGCTTCTACAAGCTGTAAACTGGCGAGGCCTAAATTCTCGGTAAAATGACTTCGATTATGTTTACGATTTTCGAATACCATAGAGACTACATGTTATTGGCACATAACTATTAAGTTTTCCAATTAAATTATGCTTACTCCTAGTCACAATCCTCTCAATACACCAGTAATTCTCCCTTCCTTCCTTATCCTTCTATCCTTCAGATTGTCATCTTTTAATGTAATTTTGACTGGAATTCCTAAATCTGCCTAGATTTTGACTCTAAACTCGTGCCTAAATAATTGTGGATAGATATTATAAGCATTTTTGGATTTTATCATCCTTGAACAATTTCGATCCTGACTAAACTCCTTTTATTATATTTTGATCATGCCATTTCGCCTGTCATCCTAGAATTAAATTCTATGATCGTGCCTAAATAATTTTGTTCAACTCGTTGTTCGTACCAAGATGATTTTAATTTTGATCAATCTTAAACCATTTATCTAGACTAAATCATAACCGTGTCTACGATTTCAACTAAATCATAGCTAAGGTTATACCTTCGTTTCAGCTGCGGTCATGACTATTTTGATCTTGATCATGCTCGTGCCAACTTCCTATTTTCACCCTGCTTGGATGACTTGCCCGATTAGTTTTGATCGTGACTACATCCTAATCGTGCTCTTTGAAATTTTGGAGACGAAATTATTCTAAAGTGAGTAGACTATAAGCCTTCTAAAATTTTAGAATATACAAGGATTGCCGGTTGATTAGAATAATTTCCCTTAGGATGATAAGTAGTGCCCCATGGATTCCACTTTCATTTAGATCATTTTGTGCCCTCGGCCGTGTCATTAATATTCGGAGCACGAGACCAGCTGTTATCTTCCAACAAATTTCATATGCAAGATCTAGACGAGTCCACCTTACCTAGGTATATCATGTCCCACTCAAACACATCCCCTTATACTCTATTTTTGTGGTACGACTTTAGATCAAAAGGACTAGCCATAACTCTTACCATAATATCGGTATACTTTCTGACTTCCACTAGAGCCTCAACCTCGACTCAATTCCTTCGGCCCAATATATGGTTATGATTTACTCGAAGCCCACTACGCACATGCCACTAGTGTGCCACCCAATTGAGGCCTCATGTGCTACTTAAACACAAAAGTCACCGAAGGCACATTTTTGGGCTTATGGACCTAGCTAACCAACCCGACTAGCAACTAGCTCAACCACTTGGAAGGAATCATATTCTAGGTTACCCTAACCTCGTAGACATAGTTTTATCTTGGGATCTTGTTCAGTCAATATAGATTGAAATCCAAGGCTATCCAACCAACGAGTGATGTCCAATCAAGAAGCCCATTAAGACCCAGTACAACTCATCCATGCATACCACCATATTTGGACTATAAAATAGAACTATTTGAAATAGATCCCTGTACCTATTATGTAGTCTCCACCTCTTCGAATGTGAAGTCATTCGTAATCATTATTCCATCTACCTGGAAGCCGCGATTCGATCTTGTATTGCATTTGGATCCCTTGCTCGTGTGTTTAAATAACCACGGAAAAGAGCATAAACTTGATTTTTCAAACCCCGCTCTATTATAGAATCTTGTTTAGATTAATTTCGAGAACGGAACTTCTGTATTGCACGGATTGCAGGCCCCTCTAGGAAACGAAGGGTTCTTCGATTTAGCAAGTGACTAGACTAGAGTAGCCCAATCTAGCAAATAAGTCAATGGTTCGTAAACTTTCTTTCTATCTGCATCATTGGATACTCCTTACTACTTTTAAAACTCCATAATTGCTCTCCTATCTTTCTGTCCTTCCTATTTCAGAGCGACGAATGGTCATGCTTATTAGCATTTATCAAAATTTCTTAACTACTTGTGTAAATTTGTTGCTTGTTAAATTTTGGATTGCTTGATAGATATAAGAGGATTGTAGATGCCATAAGCAGTAGGTATCTGTTGGTAGGATTATTAGCAACTAGTTAGAAGATTATAAGATATTAGTTTTAAGGAGTAGTGTGACCAAAGGTGGGTAGAAGCCCTAGAGGTTACGTAGTTACAAGATGGCTAGGAGGAGGATATAAACTATTTTGAGGAATTAAAATTTAAGGAGATTAAGGTTAAGGTAGACTTTCTTTTTGAATTTTAAGAATAGTTACGAATTAAAATTTCAAGGACGAAATTATTTTTATGGTGGGTAGATTTGTAGCTTCCCTTCCCAAAAATTTTGAAATAGTTTTACTATTATTTAAATGGTGATTTTTAGATTATTATAAATAATTAATTGGATAATTATTACGGTGGATGACTTGAGTCTTTGTGGAGTTATGGAGCATAAAATGTAAAATTCCTAAATTTTTACTAATTTTTTTATTATTAAATTTACATGGACTTAAAAATTTTTGTATTGTACGCCACGTAGTCGTATTATACGTCGTGCACGAAATTTTCTTTTTCGTAGTTGCTCGTCGAGTGCGAATATGTGCGAGCGTACATATTTTAGAAAAACCTTTTTCTCTATTTTATTATTTCAAAATATTATATAAACATTCTTGCTATAGATATTCTTTTGTTTCTAAAAGTTATTAATAGCAAATAATATTTTTGTATACTAGAAAAGCCTAATATTTTTGCATACATACATATATTTCATAATTGTTTATTAGTCTATTTTAAATAAAAGTATAATCTCCTAGATTTATAAATATTAATATTGTTCAAAAAGATATTTTAAATAATAATTTATTTTTGAAATTAATTATTATAGGTATTTTTGGAAAACATATTTTGAATTTATTATGGAGATTTAAACATTGATTTGAATTTATGTATTTATTTAAATAGTTAATATTGAAATTTGATTTATTGATTAGATTTTAAACTAAGGAAATTTAATTTAAATTGGATTTGGATTGTATTTGGAATTTGATTTGGATTTGATTTCATTGTTTAAAATTAATAGATGATATATCTTTGGGTTTTAAATCTATTCCTAAGCCTATCCAAATTGGGAATTCCCACATCCTATAAATAGGCAGGTACTCATCCATTATTTTTCACAATCAATTCCTCCACAAAATTCCACAACCAATGGTGTGTGCCCCGTGTCCATGTTCCATCGTCCAAATTAATATTCCATATTATTTACATTTACATTATCTTTTTCCTCGTGTCAGACACCCCCGACAAAATCAAATTTCCTAAGCTAACCTATTCTAACCAATGATAGCCCCGACTCCTGCCCCCTGCCAACTTCGGCACACCACTTCTCGTCCCCGTGTCCTCCAACTCCACAAACTCATCTTCCCGATCAACACTACCTACGCCCATCACTACCACCAACTACCCTGTCTCCGTACGCCGCTACCAGAACCCGACACCACCATCCCCGTCGACCATCACCCATCACCACTGCCACCATCGCCAACATCACAAACACCATCGCCACCCGACAGCCCAACCCCAAGACCCCACAGCCTTCTCGCCACCATCACAGGATCACCTCCACCACCATCACCAAAATTTCCACCCCCGCCCATGGTCTCCGCAGCCCACCTCGACCCACCATCCGCCGTGGCTCATCCCGACACCACCACAACTCCGGCCAACCACCCAAACTATCACCGCCAATAGAAACCAGAAAGAAAAGAAACCAAAACCCAAAATAATTACAACCACCAGCACTCACCTACTCCGCCGCCGTGTGCCACGCCCCCGGAGCCGCGTCCTCCGCCGCGCCCCGCCTTGGCGTCGCCGCGAGATCGCCGGCGCCTCCATATCCTTCCGCCGCCCGCCGAGCCTAGCCCCTCCGCCCGACTGGAACGGTCACCGCACGCAGACCGCGAGCTCCGCCCAGCCCATCGCCATGGCCGGAAACCCCCAGCAAACCCTTTCCTCTGCCTCTCCATCCTTCCACCGGAGCCCGACCCCAGTCCGCCTTCTCCTCCGCCTCTCCATCTCCGCCGGAGCCCGGCGCAGCCTCCGACTTTTCCTCCGATATCCGCACCGCCACGTCGAAGTCGGCTCCGTGACCACCGCCATACGCGCGCGCCCAAACCCTAGCCGCCGGACCGCCGTCCTGCGCCTCCTCCATCCTCGAGCGCAGACGCCGACCGGCCGAGCTCGCCAAACCCCTTTTTTTCGACCTAGCTGTCCGTACCTCCGCTTGTCCCGCACTTCGAAACCACCGCCGCCGCGTACTCCGGCTCCGCCCGGCACTGCGACTTCGCCGTCGCCAAACCCTCTCCGCGCGCACGGCTCCGCCGCGACGAGCCGTGGTCGGCGACCACTATTCGTGCCCAGCCGCCCATGCTCGCCGCCTCCAACCGTTCGCCATCGACCCCCTTCTCTTCCCGCCGCCGCCTCCTTGCGCCGGACAGCCGCTCTCCCTCTCGCCCTTTTTTCTCTCTCTTGTCTCTCTCCTTCTCGTTCTCACCTCTTTCTTCTCACTCTTCCTCCTCTATGTAATTTATGTGCTCAGCTGTACACAGTTGGAGTAGCAGAATGACCTTTATTTTCTTTATTTATTTTCAATCTCTTTGTTTTGTTCCTTTTATTAATTATTTATTTAATTCTTTCTTTTTTGGTTTGTTCTGTGGTTAGGTATTAAGTATCATTATTACTATCATCATTATTATTATTAGTATTATTATTATTCTACTTATTTTTGTTTTTGCTGTTATTATTGTCATTAGTTTATTATTATTATTATTATTATTATTATCATCTTTTCAATTACAGAATATTAAGTATATATTAGTGGTATTATATTTGATTTAAGAATTTTTATTGTTATTATTATTGGTATAAGTACTTATTTTCAACATTTGGTTAGAAGCACTAAATTGTAATTGCTATATTATTTTTGGCATTTAAAAAGTATAGTTTATTAATAAAATGTTATTTTTACAATATATGGATCTTAATCCTAAATGATTTATCTAATATTATTTTGCCTAAATATTTTGATTTGTAAGACATAGGTTCTAGCCTAAAAATGTTATTTGACAAAACTTACAGTTTGCCTTAAAACGACTTTTGATTTTTTCGTATATTATTTTAAAGCACATTTTGATTAATAAATTGTTTGGCAAGTATTAAAAAATTAGTTTCAAAAATCATATAATTATTATTTATTATTCGTCAAAATTTTTTTTGTTCTTCCTACCGTGACTCAACCCCCTCTTTCCCATTCGATTGCCAATTCTAGACCACCTTATGTCCACCCTAACTAACTTGACCCCTCTGGACCCAATGGAACCGACCGTGTCACCGTCCGTAGTCACCTTGTGTAGTTGTTACACCAAAGTTGCAGATCGTGCCACATTGGTTATCGCAGCAGACCAGGCGCTCTACCAGGCAAGACACCTTGCCATTAGCTGTTTAATTATTTTTAGCTCATATTTCATGCACGTCTATTATTTTCTTTATAAACTGTGATACATGGCATAACTGTTCTTTTATATTTCCTGCTGTGTATTATTTTCTTACAAATTAAACCTAGATTTAAGGGACCACCTTATGTGTCGCATTCATTGGCCTTGACACGTTGTAACCACGAAGTTGTGTGTCGCATGTAGAACACGAAAGTACGTGATTGGCTGGCCACCAGTACGTACAAGCCGTGCGATAGGAATAACCGCTAATAGAGGTTGCATGCTAGTTTGACTTAGCGGTTATAGTGGTTTGCATTGTGGATACAACACAGTAGGCATTGGGCGGGGAGGACAATTCCTTAGCGTATGGGCTTCGATGCACTTTCCTTGTGACCCGGACTCTCCGCTGGAGATACGGGGTTGATGACCCATGATTACTGACGGCCACTGACGATTCTGCGGAACGTCATGCTCTTCCTGCTGGGGCCTCTGGTGCCCAAGGGGGACTACGCCGATCCTATTCAGCCAGGGCCCATGCGTAGGAAGGATTGTTCTCAACAACATTTTACTTAGAATGGTAGGCTACCCTATCCGTTAGGTACGAGTACTTTTGGTTTGGGTACTTGTATCTGACCGTAGCTTGGAACAATAACTTGTCGCGGATTAGTTCGTCACATCTTGTCCTTGTTTGGTTGTAGGTGTGACTTACTACTTCGATGAGAAGGTATTGAACCTTGTTGGGGTCCGGATACCATATCGGATTCTTAGCATGGAAAGATACGTCGCCGTGAATTAGTTTACCATCTCCTGTCCTTGTTTGGTTGGGGGGATGGTACGCTCGTTCAGTAGGTGCGTATTGGACTATGTTATAAATTCGATTTACTTATTTATTTGAGCGATATTTATTCAGTTTATATGGCATGCTATTATGTGTCTTATTACGTCCCTCTGAGGACCTGGTTGTCTTGCCAGGTGTGTGCTATTGTCTTTCGCAGGTGCTTTCGCTCTAGCCGTGTTCGTTGCTATTTCTCGAGGATGATTGCATTTGGATTGTCTTCGCTCTGCTCGCCAAAATCATTTATTCTATCATGTACTTTTCTTTATTTTGTTGGTAGTGGATTTGTCTCCGCCCAACATATTGTATCGAGACAATTTATTATCTTTATATGAGTTCTTTTATTCATTTATTCTTGTGGATGAGATTAGTTATGGTTCTACTGCATTTTACAGCTTATGTATTTATACGAGGCTTCCATATATTAGAGTATACTTCGTATGAATACAGCTGGCATGTCTTCGTTCCTAGTCCTACGTATTTTGGGACTGGGGCGTTACATAAAACGACTAAGAAATTGTGGCACGAGAGTTGTAGCAGTGTGCCTTGACTAGTGTACTAGCCATGCCAGAGGAAACCTAGCCATAGGGATGTCCGAACTAGAAAAACCAGGCCAAGTTATGACTTGACCCTTTTAAATCACTTAATTATATATTATTTAATATATTGACTTTTAGATGACCCGGTTGTGCCAATTTAGTCTGGACTCAGCCCGAACTGGACCCAAGCCCATGTGGTTGAGTAGTGTGCTCAAAGTCGTTCATGTGGATATATTTTATGATATATTTTATTGCCTATTAGCAGCTACCTTCTATAAGTAAATAAATATTATTTTGTGTATACAATTTTATGTGAAAGTCCTACCTTAGAAATTATGTTAGTATGTTCTTTTTAGGTTCATTGAGAAGTTATAGATAGATAAATATATAGGTTTATGTATATATATATATATATATATATATATATATATATATATATATATATATATATGTATATATGTATATATATATTGATATATATATATATATATATATATATATATATATATATATATATATATATATATATATATATATAAAAAAAAAAAAATATATATATATATATATATATATATATATATATATATATATATATATATAGAAAAATATATAAGGACATATATGAATATGCATGTAAATATAATATGAATAGGAATATTTTGTGTAAATATATATGTATAAATATATATGAAAAGGAATATAGGGACATATATATTTTGTGTAAATATTTATATATGTGTTTATAATATGTATGTGTGTGTATATATATAAGTATGTATGTATATAAATAAATATATATATATAAGGATAGGTATAAATATATACTTAGTTATATATGCAAATAGAATAAAAGAGCTAATACAAGGAACAACACAGATCGAGCCCTGCAAAGCCGAGGCCGTGTGAGCCAATCCCGAGCCCACTAATTCCCAAAGCCGAGCAAAAATTTTCTCCGACCGTTCTGTAACCGAACACCATAAGTATACAAAGTAAGGTATCAAAACCCTAAAAACCATTCCCTAGACCGTGCCCCGCCTTCGTCGACACGCACTCGCCACCCTGGACGTCGCCGTACGCGGCCACGGCCGCGCAGATGCAGCGCGTGCGCGCGAGGGATCGACAATGGCAGTAGCAACCGCCCCGAACCCCAACTTCGCAGGTATCCTACTCTCTCGTCTCATCATTATTTCTCAAACCAATTGGTTCGATAGGAAGAGAACCTATACGGCTTTCCACCACTTCAAATAGTTTGAATTTAGGTACCCTAAGTTGCTCGATAAATCGACACAAACATTGACGAAAAACCTGTTCAAACAGAACAGTTTCAGGAATTAAATCCCTATTTTAGAAGCCAGATATAGATCAGATCAGTACACAACCTAAAAAACTAATTAAAGGCAGTCCTAGACAACCTATAGGGCTCTGCAACCCAATTTACAGAACCCGATTACATTGACTACACGTCGAGAAATTTGATCCCAAACTTTGACAAAAACCTGTTTTTCGAAAACACGAAAACCTTCGATACGACGTGCGTCCCACCAATCCGGGCGACATGGTCGCGAACCGAAAGCATCGAAAGGTGCATATCGAGTTCGTGGACGTGTGGGCTTTGACGGAATTCAAATTGGTTGCGTGTGCGCGACGAATTTGATGCGTATCCGTCAAAATTTACCGTATCGACCTCTGTGCAAATTTCCTAATTACTTTGTGCACGTTCGTCAGATCAAGACGAAACTTGCGCCAGCAAGACCGTATCGTTTTTCTTGTCCTATATGCCAAGTTTGGTCCAATTCTGAGACAGTTGAATCGGACCTACCGTTTTACGGGCCCCACGGTCCGATTCAACGGACAATTTTGTGCACGGCCCACCGGAATCCAACTTTGGACATACGGTTGGGCTCGTATCGAAAAACCGAACATGTTGACATATAGTTTGACGATTTTATAGACCATAGACTCTGGCACATTTTTCGGTGCAAAGCGGGTCCAACGACGGACACCGTTTTGACCCAAAATTATCGTTTTGTCCCTGTGTCCAGAATTGGACTTAAGGACAGGCAATTCTAGCTAATTTGACTATTCTGTGTTGGTACTATTTATTTTAGCATCTGGAGACTTCTGTATGTATTGACTGATTGTGGCTCATTGAGTGGTATAGTATTATTGGTTTCACCAGCTAAGGACCTCAGGCAAGTACACTTTCTGATTGCTTTCGATTCATAGTAGTCTTTTCATTTCATACTTATACATATGTCTTGCTGCTTGTTGAAACGCTCATCACACGGAGTAATCAGGAGGGGAATATCTTAGTAGACATGTGGACTGCCCAGAACTATCCTATGAGTATATTCGTGAATAATAACAGCTGCACACGACACGTGCAGGGTGCCGGATTTGCCCCATAGCCTGTTCACACGTCGAAACGAATATTTCACATCACCAGGGTAGTTATATTTTATTTGTTTTCCTTGTCTTTTCCCCCACCTGCCATGTCATCAATTACTTTCTAGTTTCCATATCTCATATGTTATTTTCATGTCTTGTTAATTCTAGTGTGTTTTTGCATTGCCGTCGGTTTGTGTGCTTGTTCCATTTCTGACTGGAAAACCAACATTTTTCAGGTTTAGCCACGATCACTCTTAGTTCTGGGAAGGCATGGGTATGCTGAGGTTAACCTAGATAGTGGAACTAGCTGACTTTACTATTTTGTGAGACATTGTATTTTCTTTCAAATATAAATGTTGTAATAAATTTAGAAATATGAATGAGCAATGAAGTTTATTTTGAGCTTTTATTCCTTGCGGGCTTGACAGTGTTCTACCGCCGACTCTGCGGCGTAGGCTGGCTTAGGCACATCTCGTATCCGAAAAAACGGGTGCGGGTCGTGACAAACCACAAGGTTAACAATCTTATCTTGGCGATCCATAGGATCACCTTTATCAATTTTAGCGATATGAGATCACTGGAATCGACTGGTCTCAGTTTCGACGCACGATTTCGAAATACGAACATAAATAAGAATTAATTATAATTAATGGTGATACATAAAGGAAAACCTAACAGACGTCATAAAATGATGAAACAAAAATTATTAACATGTCCAGAATGGTCAACTTAGCTAGGAAAGCCTACACATAAGTCCAATTTGGACACAGGGGCAAAATAATAATTTGGGTCAAAACGAAGTCCGCCATTGGATCCCATTTTACACCAAAAAATGTGCCAGGATAAAAGTTCTGTAACCCTAGCAAATTATATGTCCACGAGTTCAGAATGACTATACGAACCTAACGGTATATCCGAAATTGGATTCCGATGGGTCGATCTCAAAATGATCCATTGACCCAGACTTTGGAGCCCAGTTTGCACGTAAATACGTGTTGGGGTCCATGTCCTCCAAACTCAGCAAATTATATATGAATTTTAGGTAGAACGATGCCATGAGTCCACTGGTGGCATCAGAATTAGAATCCGGAGTTTCGGGTATAAAATCATAAATTTACACGTTAGAAATTACGATTTCGAGAGGCCAACTTTGACGTCAATTTCAACTAACCAAATGACATCCTATAAAGCTAAAAATTTTATGGCACGGAGGTGGTTATACCTGCTGCGCATCAGAGTTTGTGGTTCATCAACCGGAGCTTTGACGAGAGAAACAAATTTACAGAGTTGGCTCCATAAAACTGTCCAAAATAAATATAATTTAAATGGTCAACTTGGTGGCCGATTTTGACCTATCAAATGAACGAACTAACGATGAAAATTTAGATGAGCGAAGGGTATATATCAAAATTGAGAAGGAGAAATCGGATCGACAATCCAACGGTCGAATTTTCTAAAAAATGTGTCCAAAATTGCTACGACGAAATACGATTCTGGACTCAAATTCGCACGCATCATGACGAAATTTCGTACGAAGTACACAAATCGACTGTTTCGTGCGTTGAGGACGTCGCCTGCACGCCGAGGTCACACATGGAAGGTCATCGTATGGTCACACGGAAAGGCGCTGCCACCACAGAAGTGGCCGTGCACGGAGGTGTTGCACCACAGATGTGGCCGTGCGCGGAGGCGCTGCACCACAGATATGTCCGTACGGGGAGCCTGCTATGGCCAGTACGAGGGCAGCCAGGCGAGGGTTCACCGGGGCTCGCTGTTGGTAGCGGTGGCCGGCATGCGTGACCCAAACTGCTACTGAAAAGCAGCAACAGCTGCAGGGGAGGCGCTGGTTGACTCGCGACCATATGTGACAAAGAAGATGGTGGTAGAGGTAGTGGCTTTGCTCGCCTAGTTGATGCACTATATAGAGATGACAGTGACGAGAGCCGTCGTGGTGAACTCATGGGTGGGGGCGACACTAAGTCTAGGGTTTAGGGAAGAGATTCAAGCTTACTATATATATATATATATATATATATATATATATATATATATATATATATATATATATATATAGGGGAGTAAGAGAGAGAAAGAGATGGTCAATGAGTGGTCTGGATGCAGCAGGGGTGGGGAAGAGCTGCCCTACGACATGCTTGCACGGCCTGGGTGCGCTGTAATTGTGCTCAGAGCTGCTATTACTGGGAATAGGGAGAAGAAGATAAATAGTAAGGATTTTATGTTTGCGGGTCGGGTCCAAGTGGTTTGCAGGTTTGCACGCTCGACCCAGTTCACAGGTTGGGTCAGAGGGGGGGGGTTGGGCCATATACATATATATATATATATATATATATATATATATATATATATATATATATATATATATATATATATATATATATATATATATATATATATATATATATTTGTGTGTGTGTATATATATATACTCAAAATTATATATATATATATATATATATATATATATATATATATATATATATAATATATATATATATATATATATATATATATTTTGTGTGTGTGTGTGTGTGTGTATATATATACACACACACACACACACACATAAAAAAAAAAAAAAAAAATATATATATATATATATATATATATATATATATATATATATATTATATATTTATATATATATATATATATATGATTAGTATATACATGTGTATATATAAATTATATATATATATATATATATATATATATATATATATATATATATATATTATATATATATATATATATATATACTCAAAATTAAAATTATATATATATATATATATATATTATATATATATATATATATATATATATATATTATATATATATATATACATATGAAAAAAAAAAAAAAAAAAAAAAAAAATATATATATACATATGATGGAGAAGCGGAAGCGGATGTAGGCGGGTGGCCCTCTTCTCGCCACCCCGCCCTCCCCCGTCGGGATCTACTAGCTTGGATGGCCGGTCGGCCTCCCCGGCCCGGCGGCTCCTTTCGGCTGCTTCGTCCCCTTTGGCGGCTCCCCACCCCCAGGTCGGCCGGGCCCCGCCTGGCCCGCCCCACTTTGGGGTTTTCCTCCCACATCACCGGTTTCCCGTCGAGCGGCCTTCCCCTCGCCCCCCTATCTTCCTCTCCACCCTCCCCTACACCACCGGCGCCGACTTCACCTTCGACGGCATCGGCGCCACCAATCTAGAAAAAGCCCTCCGTCGGTCGGAGCCCCGTCCGGAGTTGTTCCAGCACCACACGCCCCGTCCAGAGTTGTCCCGCTCGATGACCCGTCGGGTGCTCCACCCATTCCGGCTGGTGCGCCTCCCATCCCAGCGTTTCCCCTAATCCCGGCTCCACCCATCTCGCCGTCCCCCTTTCGTGGCCGGCGCCCCATCCTGCAGCGGCCGCGTTTCTCTCGCTCCAATGGCCGACGTACGCCGGCGGCCATGGATCGGTCCCCGCCACTACCTCTCCTCCCTCGTCGCCGTCCCCTCCTTCGTCGGAGGCCCTCCCCTCGTGGGCTATGGTGGCTGCGCAGCGGCCCTCTCCGGTCACCGCGCAGTGGCCAGCCGCCCACGTCCAGGCACCCTCCCCCGCGTCGGTAGCCGGATCCTCGCTGGCGGTGGCGTCGTTCCCGCCCGGCCCTTTCCTCCCACCCTCCTATGTTCTTAGGCGATCCCTCCGCCTCATGCTGGAGGAGCCCCCCCTGTCGCCGGTGGTAGGAAACACCGTTAGCCGCTATGAGTCCTCTCATCCAGGCGCCCCCCCTCTCGGTCTCCCCCTCGTCGGAGCCGTCAACCCCTTGGCGACGTCGACCTCCCCATCCCCGCTCGCGTGCTCGCCGGGAGTCTCTCCCTCCGGAGTCGTTCCCCTCCTTCCCTGGCGGCGGCACCCCCGCCCCATGCTCGCCGCATCTCTCGGTCCCCTCCGTCGGCCGGCGAAGCCTCGTCTCTCCGGGCTCGGCTGCTCCCCCCGTAGCTGATCAGTCGTCACCTTTGCCGGGAGGACGCGCCTCCCCCGTGGCATTTCGAGACGCCCCATCCCCCTCGCCGCCTCACCCGGCCACACTCCGACTGCCTGTCTACCTCCGCCGGAGCCTCCGCTCCTCTCTCGGCCCGCCGGAGCCCCCGCCTGCCAGGCACCGCGCAGGGAGGGGTGGGGCGAGGCTCCTCGAGCCGTGCACCCCCTCCCCTCGGGCAGGTCGCCCCGTCAATTCCTCAGACAGAGCGTCCGCCTAGGACAAAGCGCCCATACCCCCCCACTTTCTCGGAATGCGGTCCCGGTCCTAAGCCGCTAACATGCCGCAGTTTGGAATTTTCGTTGATTTTGGAATTTTGGTTTTTAAAATTTCAACATGAGGGTTTATCGAATTTTTGGCTTTTCAAAAATCCAAAAAATCCAATATTTAGCTTTTCTACATGTTGTTTTAACTTTCTTGCTAATCAGGGCCTTTTGTTTTTCAGTCCTGCACCTGTAGTGCTCTTCATGAGCTCACCTTCATTTTCAATAAATTATTTTTATTATATATATATATATATATTTTTTAATATATATATATATATATATATATATATATATATATATATATATATATATACATGTATTAGGGTATATACATGTGTATATAATTTTGAGTATATATAATATATATATATATATATATATATTTTATATATATATATATATATATATATATATATATATATATATATATATATATATATATATATATATATATCTTCGGCCACCGTATGGGCATCCATATCCTAACGTTGCAGCATGGTTATGGTTGGTAGGAGCTGCAACAATCTTCTAGCAAACTGGGCCATCGCGTCGCACTGCCACCAGATCGTTGCAGAAGCCACCACGTGGGTCATTTGGAAGAACCGCAACAAAGCTAGATACGAAGGGCTCCAATTCTCCGTCGCACAGCTCACACGAGAGGTCATCCGCCAGAGTCTCAAGACCGTCCGTCTTTGCAACCATGTACAACAGGCTTTCTGGAATATTTTATCCTCCTGATTTTCTACAGGAGAGGCTACCCCTCCCTTAGTTTTTTTCTCTTCTTCTTTCATTTTACGTTTACTTGTAAAGGCTTCGGCATTTTGCGCCTTACATGAATAAAAAGGGGGGGGGGGGGGAGGTTTTGGATATATATATATATTTTTTATATACACATGTATATACTAAAAAATCTGTATATATATATATATATATATATATATATATATATATATATATATATATATATATATATATATTTCCATCTGTGTATACATTTTTTTTACCATCTGTGTATACATACATACATACATATATATATATATATATATATATATATATATATATATATATATATATATATATATATATATATAAAAATATATATATATATATATATATATATGTATATATATATTTTCCATATGTGTGTATATATGTATATATATATATATATATATATATATATATATATATATATATTATATATATATATATATATATATATTATATATATATATATATATATATATATAATATATATATATATAGAAATATATATATAATATATAGAAATATATATATATATATATTTTATATATATTATAATATATATATATAATATATATATATATATATAATATATATATATATATATATAAGAATATAATATATATATATATATATATATATATATATATATATCTTTATATATATATATATAATATATATATATATATATATATATATATATAGATATAGATAAAAAAAAATATATATATATGTATATATATAGATATTTATATATATATATAAAGATTTTGAGTATATATATATATATATATATATATATATATATATTATATATATATATATATATATATATATATATATATATAAGCGCAGATGGAAACCATTGAGCACATCTTCTGCCAGGGGGATCAACCCGTACAGGTCTGGAGAGCACTGTCCCAGCGTTGCAGACAGGCTCAGTAGGGCGGGGACTTCCTCGATCTCTTAGCTGGGTGGGCATACGCTTCCCACGGCCACCAGATCGTAGTGGCTGCTGCTACGTGGGTCTTATGGAAGAATCGTAACAAGGCGAGATATGAAGGCCACCAGTACAACGCTGCTATGCTCATTCGTGAGGTGATCAGGCAGTGCCGTAAGATGAGGGACTTCTGTTCGCATGGCCAGACTAGTTTTTTGCGTTTCTCTCCTCAGCTAAGCTCCCGGTTTGGGTTTTGTGTTTTGTTGGTATACTTGTATAGGCGTCGGCATTTTGTGCCTAAGGGTATACTTGTACAGGCTTTGGCATTTTTAGCCTTTACGAAATAAAATGAGGGGGTTCTCAAATATATATATATATATATATATATATATATATATATTTTTTATATATATATATGTATATATATATATATATATATATATATATATATATATATAAATATATATATATATATATATATATATATATATATATATATATATATATATATATACTCAAAAATTTGTGTATGTAAAAATTATGATTTATATATCTATAAATACTAGTGACAAGGCAATTTAGACTAGGTCATGTATGTATAGGCATTTGAATTTCTAACTCAACTAATCATTTATAAAATTATGAATACTAGCATAATATACTAGAGAGAAAAAGGAGGGGGTTTACTGTTGAGAGGAAATAAGGATTTGATGTGTGATTGCGGGTGTTTGGTTGGGTCAGTTTTGGGCTTGGTGCGATCATGACTACAATTTTAGTCATTTATGATCATTGATGAAATAATAGCACGCGGGAGCTCAATTAGATGGCACACAAGTAGCATCCGTGCAGTAGACTCAAAATTAGGTCAAAACCATATATTGGATCGATTATGTTGGATCAATGTCGAGCTCCGAAATTTAATTCGAAGTTAGGTCAAGTTTTACTGTAGGTGCTCAATTGGCCTAAATTGACCAAAAAGTTATGTGATGCAAATAGAATACAAGAGAACAAGTTTGACTGGGACATAATATATCAAAATAAAGATAAACTTGTCTACTACAAATCTCATGAAGAAAGTTTCGATGAGATTGACATCTCTGATGCTCCAAAAATTAAAGTCACAAAAAAGTACATTTAATGATAAAAAATTATTATAAAAAATTATTTATTGAAAATAATTCATTTAAAAAGTTTTATAAGAACCCTAAAATCCAGGGGGCTTACACCGACATCGGCTACCGCATTTAGAAACTTTCCATTACCTCTGAAAGCTCTGGTGAGTTTGTATCGTCATGTCAAATTTGTTTGACATGTAATTTTTATCATTTGGACGCTTGGTATCTTGACTCCTTTTTCTACTATCTTGTGTCCCACGTACGGACGATAAAGATGTAGAATAAGATAACTTCTACTAGAATTACATAATTACCAAATGTTCCAAATACAAAAATCTCACTATACAGAGAATAATCAAGCTCGGGACAAACCTGCTAAAATAGAAATTGGAACTAATAATAATAAGAAACTAACTGTAGCATCCACTACTCTAGAATGTTAATAAGCGAAATTGAAAAAAAACATATCAGTTTTATTTTCTGTGAAAAATCATTAAAGAACATAGGAAATTAGTTAAGCGTATTTTGATAATTTTGGACTACCGAAAATAAACCCTAAGCCTATAACAATTAGTAAGTAAGTTAGTTTATGGAAAGGTCATCCAAAACTCTAGAATAGTTTAGGCTGCATATTTACATCATTTTACAATTTAATATAATCTTTGAATTTGTGATAATATAATTTCTCATAATTTTATAAAGTATTATTATTTATTCTTAATTAATATAATTTATTGGATAGATTGTTTAAATTTTATTCACTAATGATGAAATTAGTTAGAATTAATTGGATAAATTAATTTCAAATCTTACTAATAGACAAGAATGGAAGGGTTACAATAATTCTTTATGGATTTTTATTTTAATATAGGTGGATGAAAAACGCCTCTTGGCTCAACAACGCATTGAACTTTATCAAGATCGCATTTCACAGGCTTTCAACAGAAGAGTCAAACAGAGGACTTTCCAAGTAGGCGATCAGGTTCTGGCAGTCCGGAGACCGATGGTGATGACTCATAAGACACCGAAAAAGTTTGAACCCAAATGGGAAGGACCCTTCATCATAGAGACGGTATACTCAAACGGTGCTTACCATCTCACTCAACCTAATGGGGACTTATTCCTGATGCCCATCAACGGCAAGTTCCTAAAGAAGTACTACTTCTGACATCCTTCAGAATGTACTTCCTTCTCCCCAGCAAGGGAATTTGTGAACCTGATAACCATGTTCACTCCCCTTCTTTAACAACCCAGTGCTTCTGGAACCCAGTTGTTCCGTTGCATCCCCGGTAGGAGAACAACTATGTCCACATCACCTCTGATTTGCTTCTCTACACCCCATAAAATAGAATTCTATACTACGTAGGATCAGGCTCATTACTATGTTTACCATGTCCATATTACCTCTTAGTAAACATCCCATACAATAATTGCCGCGTTGTTGCACGTTAATCATAGAACATCCACGTCCATATCACCTCTGATTGTTCTATACATCCCTGCCAAGTTCACTCCTACCACGTCTATATCATCTCTGAGTAGGAAAGCTCTATCATTAACCCATATTTACCACATCTATATCACCTCTGAGTAAATATGTCAATTTTCTTATTTTGTAACTTATTATCTGTACCTAGAAACCAAGGTACGCTAAGGATGATAAGTCCACATAAAATCTCCAGTAGAAATATCCAAATATCTATACTACCTCTGATAGATTGTCGCACCTAAACAGCTCTACTGTCCATGCTTCTTGTTCAAAGTATTTCAAAACTTGTCTAAAAGTTTTAAAAACTTTAAATGGGGTCTTGTAGAAGCATGAAAAAGGAATATTACTTTTAATCCTACTTCGGAAAGGAGAAGAGGAGAAGTCTTATTTTACTCTATATAAAGAGCCCCCTTTGCCTCCTTTGAAAAGGGGCACCAAAATAAATAAAGAACAGGGAGCCCATTTCCAGGGAGCTCATTCGAGCCAGAAATAGTTGCAACATTGCCTCTTCTTCTTCTGGATCGGCTGCAAGTTCTTCACTTGCCATCTTGGCAAGGAAAAGTTGGGCTACTACAAAGAAATTCAAGATGGCACGGGCCATGTGCCCTCAATGTGCTATGCCAGCAACCATCCAGAAACGTACACTGAAAACCACGCGCACAACTAATTGCAGAATGTACAAAAGTTGACTCAGTTGCTTTCGCTCCCGGAATGGGTCAACTCTTAAAGTATTCGTCTTCGCTTGGTAGCATCATCTGCATTTGGAACCAAGTCAGTCCAAGGCAAAACTTATGACTTTGAACCCGTGCGCCCACGTGGGTTGTGCGCATGAAGTGGGTACAAGTCGTAATATATGTTGCTCCCCCACCAATGATCTGGGCGTATCTCATGCGCTGGAAGATCAGGAGGTACAACATTCACATGACCACCCCGGCACTTGGACTCGCCATGCGCCTGAAGGGGGTGTGAAAGTAAAACTCTCCTCTCATGATTTGCGTAATGTGATCACTCATAAATACAGATTAGGAGAGCTGACTATTAAGCACGATGCGTCCCTTGCAGGGTATACTCGTGCTACAGTCACCATCAACTGTTGCTGCCATAAAACAGTGGCTTCTCCACCAAGACAGACTGTGTTCCAGCGACTTCAATCTGCTGCACCTATCCGATATTATCTCGAAAACATGATGCCAATTAAAGACTTTGTAACAGCCTACTCTCAACTAGGCGCATCACTCTGATGTCTCAGCTAGGCACATCATCTCACCCTAGCGTATTAGTCTACCAACGCATCACTCTTTCCCGTCAGAGCGAATCCATGCATTCAACTTGGCACCAAATGCCATCCCATAGAAGAATATTGCAGACAAGAGGATCGAACATAAACTATCATGTTCATTCCCGACACATCTCAGTCTTCTGAAGGAGTTCATCATCAAAGCTTCTTCAAACAAGAAGATAAGCAATCCACAGTGTAGCGTCTCGCCAAGAAGGAGCACCGGTTGAGTTTATCTCCGTTTGGGAGGAAAAGTAAAACGAGAAACAAAACTTCTCTTCACGCTGCTACTTATAGGCCAGGACAAATCAAATCCATGTGCCAAGTGGCAACTTTTTCAAAGTTAGTGCAATGAACTTGCATTTATGGTGATGAATCTGCCCTTCGAATTCAGCATCAAAGAAGTCATTAAATGCCTTAGAAGAGCCAACAAAGACTGACCAATAAGTATGCACCATACAGCAGATGTGCTCGTCAACACCATGCGCTCCGTACTGATGCGCCTAGTAGAACATAGACCCATGCACCCAGTGGTGTACGGAGATGCACCCACTCAGACTCGTCACCCATCAAGCATTTAAGCTATGTGACAGAGTTGGCAGCACACTTCCCGAAGACTGAACAGGTGACAGCTTTTTGTAGAAAACAAAGAGCCGCTGATGTCAGCATCATTATTTGCCTTTTTTGTCGTCTACAACTGTCTATGCCACGTGGCCGATCGATCATTCGCATGCGCCCCCACAGCTATGAGCCTAGAAGTCTACATGCGCCTCAAAAGCCATAGGCCCCGACTTACTCCAGGTCCCTAAATAACAGAAGCCAAGTCTTTGCATGCGTCTCCCCAGTCATGCACTCGAAGCTCTGCATGCGCCTCAGAATCCATGCGCCCAGACTTGTCTGTGACCTCTAAAATTCATAGACTAAGTCGCCCCATGCGCTAGATCCTACGCACATCCTGGTAGATCACCCTCCACCAAATCCAAGATCTTTGAGCCATGAACACGCTCCACGTGTCATTTGACTCAGTTCTGCCTACGAATGGATTCTAACCATCTAAGATCTCAGCAACAGCCAAATCTTTGCAACTGCCACGTGTCAGCTCCTCCGCAGCCCAATAGTGCAGATCAAACAAGATTCAGCTTCAATTCAGGGCGCATCGTTCATACGTCCCACAGCATCAGCCACGTGGCATTCCTATGTACAGGTGTATTCTACATATGCGTACATGAGCAGACCAGTCTGCTGCCTATAAATAGAAGGATCATTCTTTTATCCCTACACACAGACAGACAAATAGATCATCATATCTACCTATAGAGACGAGAAGAGACACATAATGTCTACTTCTCCTCCAAATGCTTCGACATCCAGAGCAGCCCAGACCTTCAGAGAGTTCAAGATCGTTGTCAGATTGCCAACTGAGTCTACGCAATACCATTCGCTCCACCAATACAGTTCCCAGATAAAAAAAGTGTACTCCTGTGACTACGTCTAAGTCCTATATTTTATACTGTTCTGTTTGTAATTGAAATACCAAAGTTTTATTCAATAAAACCTTGTCGCATTTTTGAGGCAAATAAAACTGACCCTCAATCTTTGACTCATCACCATCCGTCGCTTTGTCTCGATGAACCGAATCCTCCGTAACCCTCAAAACATCTAGAAGCCCTTCTTTAGCAAGTTCTCGACGATCCACCTCCTGTCGAACACCCCTCGAGCCTCCATTTGGTGTCTGTGGCCTGTCTGTGTAGCTCAGCAACTTGAGCCTGTACATGCCACAACATAAATCTTTTGAGCCAACTGTTGGAAACCTTCGCAAGCATCCAATCTTTGCTCCCAAACAGACTGCAATAGCAATCATCTGCTAGTCTTCCTACCGAAACTAAGTTGTAGCACAAACTCGGTACATGTCGCACACCCCTGAGGATGAGCTTCTTACCAAACTCCGTCATCAAGTGCACATTACCGATGCTTAAAATGCAGTCGTTCCCTTGTTGTCCATCTTCACATGTCCAAACCTGCCATCGCGGTATGATGTGAAGATCCTCCTACACAAAGTGGCATGATACGATGCCCCCGTGTCCATGACCCAAACGCCATCATGACACATGCCATAATGTTCTTCTGTGTCGGTCGCTGCGATGATGATATCTTTATTGTTGTGAGATCTTCCTAATCATCCTTATATTTGGTCTTCTTAGCTTTGAGCTTCATGCAGTTCCTCTTGATATGACCCATTTTGCTACAGTTAGCAGCCCTCCTTGTGGTCCACAATCATAAAATTTTGAGAACTCCCTCATGTCCTCGCCTGTGATTTGGGTCTTCCTTTTTCGTAGGAAGTCACCGGAGCGGACTCCTGCGATGATTCTACTTGCTTGCGTCAGACCTCCTCATTTAATAAGCTACTTTTGACTGCCTCCATCGTGACAACTCCATCAGGTGTGGAGTTGCTCACCGATACCACCAATATCTTCTAACTTTTCGACAGAGAACTCAAGAGCAGTAGGGCCTGAAGCTCATCATCAATCACCATCTTCATCGCAGATAGCTGATTGATGATACCCTGAACCTCGTTCAGATGTTGTGCTACTGGGGCACCCGCCATGTACTTCGAGTTGACGAGTTGGCAAATAAGAAATGCCTTGTTGTTAGCCGTCTTCCTTTCGTACAGTGAATGCAGCTTCCTCCATAATACTTTTGCCAAACTCTCCATGGACACGTGGTGAAACATCGAATCATCCAACCATTGGCAGATGAATCCAACGGCCTTCTGATCTAGTCATTTCCAGTCTTCAGCAGCTTTGTCCGTTGGCTTTGCACTGTCGCCCTCCAACGAACCAGGCAAGTCCTTGCACCATAGTAGATCCTCCATCCTTGGCTTCCAAATGGCCTAGTTTCTCCTGTAAGGGTGATCATACGAGTGTTTATCTGCTCCATAGACATGGTTGTCAGAACCTCCAAAGCTCTGATACTAATTGTTGGGTGCGTGCGAAAGCGTTTGCCAACCTACCTGACCAAAACTAAATCCCGTCTAATGGACACCAAGCACAAGATGAAGACAAGTATATGACGGTGACCTACGTAACCTGGACAAATTCTAACCTTTAATTGTAGAAGCATAGAATTTTAGGCGTATCTAAGGTCATAACTTCTATGCGCCCTAACTCTCATGTACCAGAAATCAACATGCGCCAGGAACAGAATACTTGGCATGACAGAAAATAGCAAAGAAGTAGAGACATAAAAATTGGGCTTTTATTTCATATGAAAGTATATTACATGTCTTTTATAAAGGAGAATTCTTTTAAAAAAAAGAAAGAAAATCCTAAAAACTATAGTCAGGGCGCATCACTTGTCAGTGCTACAGCCAGGCGCATCACTTCAATATACAGCCAGGCGCATCACTCAAGTGCTACAGCCAGGTGCATCAATCCAACATCTCAGCGTAGGCGCATCCCCGTGCATAGTCAGAGCGAATCACTTTCTCGTCAACATGCGAACATTCTAGCAGGAGGAGTGGCTCTTCTAGCCTAACAAAATTGGGGCACGATAGCCCCGACCTGCGGCTCTTCTAGCATAACAAAAATTGGGGTATGACAGTCCCGATCTTTGGATGCAATCGGCACCTTCAGCCTGTGTCGGGATACGACAATCCCGATATTTGGATGCAACAGGCACTTTCACAAGCTTGTACAAAATAGGGCCGATAGTGAATGAACTAACTCGGCACATCTTCATCTTCGAAAGGAGTTCATCGTCAACTCGCCGAGGCAGAGGACCGATCGAGTTCATCCGGATGAAGGAAAGCTAATTGAAATAAGAAACAAAACTCTTCACAAAGCAATTTATAGGCTGGGGCAACCCTCGCCCATGCGCCAAATGACAGTATCCTCATATTCTGTGCAATAAATTTGCATTAATGCTAATGAATCTGCCTCTTCGTATTCAGCAAAGTCAAAACAGCCATTAACGCCTCGAAGAACTCAACTGACGGGCCAATAAGGATGCGCCATACGGTAGATGCGCCATCAGCACCATGCGCTCCGTAATGATGCGTCCAATGGGATATAGACCTGTGCACCTAGTGGGGCACAAACTATGCGCCCACTTTAACTCATCACCCATCAAGCATTTAATGCTATGTGACATAGTCGTTATCATGCTTCCCAAAAACTGAGCAGTTAATAATTTTTGTAGAAAATGAAGAGTCGCAGACGTCAGCATCATCATTACTTACTTTTGTCGACTACAGCTGTCCTTGCCACGTAGCCGATCGATCACTTGCATGTGCCTCTACAGCCATGTACCCAGCAATTTGCATGCACCTCGAAAGACATGCACTTCCGACTTACTTCTGGTCCCAAAAGATAGAAGCCAAGTCTCTGCATGTGCTTCCATATACAGGCGCATCCTACATATACATGCATGAGTAGACCAGTTTGCTGCATATAAATAGAAGGATCATTCATTCATCCACACACACAGACAGATAGATCATCATATCTACCTACAGAGATAAGAAGAGACACGTAACGTCTACTTCTCCTACAAACGCTCCAGCATCCAGAGCTGCCCAGAGCTTCAGAGTATCCAAGATCGTCGTCAGATCGTCAACGGAGTCAATGTATTAACACTCGCTCCACCGATACAGTTCTCAGATAAAAACAAAAGTGTACTCCTAAGACTACGTCTAAGTCTTACATTGTATATTGTTCTATTTGTAATCGAAATACCAAAGTTTTACCAATCAACAAAACCTTGTCATATTTTTGATGACAAATAAGCTGGCAACTCTGCTGGAGACTTCTTTCTCTTCTGACGAGAAAGTTATGTCGTAATCCGACGATATCAAGCTCGGCTCCTTCCACAAGACACTCGTAGTGTGCCTCAATCAATAGGCGTATGAGGAGTTCATCTCTGAAGGAAGCACAAGTCCTTCGAAGCGGCTGCCAAAGCCAAAGACTCGCCAAGTCTAGATGCACAAAGGAGATGCACCGAGCACCACCACTGAATGGGATACGCTACCGCAGCCCATCCTTCCTGCTGACGTTCTCAGTATGCAAGATGCTCCCGCCAGTACAGTACATCTTCCAGGGAAATGCAGTATTGACTGCATTCCCCAGTTGTCCTCTTCCCAATCGAAGAAGATGCATCGACGAAACAAAGGCGCATCCAACTTCTCGTGCATTAACTCTGGCGTGCAGGAGAGGGCCTCTGTGTTTGACAGAATCATTCGCTGCCATGGGAAGTATGAGTTCGATTCTGAGTATTATGCTCCTTTACGGGCTGGTATAAAGAAATCTAATACAACACAGGCCATGCGTCCCAAATGTGCTATGCCCATAATAAACCAGAGATGGGCGCTCAAAATCATGTGCGCTACCGAAGGTAAACTGTACAAAGTTGACTCGGATACGTTTGCACCAGATACGAGCCGACTCTCAAAGTCCTCGTCTCGCTTGGGCGCATCTTCTGCGTTTGGAACCAAGTCGTACGAGGCAAAAATTATGACTTTAAACCCATGCGCCCATGTGGGTTGGGCGCATGAAGTGGGTTCTAGTCGCAGTACATGCTGCTCCCCCACCAATGATCTGGGCGTATCTCATGCGCTGGAACTGGATCAGGGGGTGCAGCATTCACATGGCCACTCTAGCATTTGGCCTTGCCATACGCTTGAAGGGGTGTGAAAGTGAAACTCTTCTCTCATGATTTGCGTAATGTGATCACTCACACACGCTGATCAAGAGAGCTGACCATTAAGCACATTGTGCCCCTCGCTGGGCACACTCGTGCCATGGTCACCATCAACTGCTGCTGTTGTAAAACAACAGCTCCATCATCCAGGCAGTATGTATTCGAGCGACTGTAATCTGTTGCACTCATCCGACGTCGTCTCGGAATGAATGTGCCAATTATAGATGAGTCAGAGCCCATAGACACTTCTTGCCATGTTGTCTCCAACTCCCATTCATCGGGGAGAAAGATAACCACCAATACCTCGACCTCAGTAGCATCGTCCAAGAGTCAGCCGAGGAAAAGAAAAACTATAGTCCCGTCCTCAGGGGTATTTGAGAGCACCCGGTCAAGAAAAAAAGTTCTAGTGGAAGCATCAGTTGGGAGTGATCAAACTCCTGCTATCCATGACAACCCTCCACTTGATGATGAGGACGTTCTCCAAGGAACCGACCCGAAGTAGCTTGGAGTAGCCAGTACGAGGCCTCAGAAGAGAAAGCCCTTCTGCAGAAAAGTGAGGTCGAAAGCGAAGCCTCAACCGATCCATCCACTTACACCCATGTTATGCCAGTCTACATGGCTGGGGGTGGTGATGAAGGGGAGTCAGATACTCCATCTTCGGATATCACAGCGCATGGACACCCTGGAAGAGAGCCTCAAAACCCTCTCTGCCACCATGCAATCTTTGACTCAAATGATATTTGAGATTCGGACCGCTAGCGTACCTATTTTCACCAGTTCCGATCCAGGGGCCAATGGAGAATCAAGTATACCTCCTCAACGGATATCTTCGGGTGTAGATCATCATACTGCACCTCGGACGTCGGCTCCTTCAAATGCCGAGCTTTACACCTTACCGTCCCTCACCGGCTTCCAATTTTATAGAAGAGCTGGTGGACATGATCAGAGATCTGCACGAGCGCTTTGAAGCGTGAAACAAGCAGGAAGAACGTCAGAAGATGGGAATCCCGCAACCTTACCCTCTCGAATGGAAAAAAAAGTAGTTTACCCTCCAAAGTATAAACCACAAATACTGACGCCATATGATGGAAATGATTCTCCTCACCGGTATCTGACCTACTTCCAGTCCCAAATGGGACATCTCCCAAAGGAAGATGCCCTACTCACCAGCCTATTTGTCGAGGCATTTAAGGGAGTCGCTTACAACTGGTACTGCAGTCTCTCTGACCACTCCATATCATCCTTCGATGACTTGACACGCCACTTCCTCGACCGATTCTACGATGTTGGGAAGGACATGACCATGTCATCTCTTATAGAAGTGAGCTAGATAGAGAAGGAGACTGTTCGAGCCTTTATCGAACATTTTTGACAAGCATGCTTAAGGTTGCCTTCGGGTATGCCAGAATATGTACTGATCGCTGCCTGCAGCATGAACATGACTCCTGTAATCAAGCTCTAGCTCGACTCCACCTAGCCTTCCGATTGGAGTTCATTGATTATAGGGGCCAAAGCAGCTGAGAAGAAGGCACGTAATGCTCGCCTTCTGGGGGTTAACTTTTTCGCCTTTGATGACAAAAGAAAACGGCCTGCTACCAGCAACAGGGCGCAAGGCGAAAGAAAAGCAAGCATTGACTGTCAACGCTTCGAAAAGCACGCAGGGGCCCACTCAGAAGCCTCCACCAGCACTGAGGCCGAAGGAGGTCTACTCCTTCAATGACGAGGACACCTTACAACTCTTCTAGATACTGAAATAGAGCGACAAGATCAAGTTGCCTGATCCTAAGCGTCTTGACGAGGTGGACAGAGTGGGCGACCCAAGGGACTGTCACTACCAATCGGTTCGTTGGACATCCAACTCAAGACTGCTACATCCTCAAGAACTACACACAACGCATGATCAATACAAACATCATCTAAGTCGATTATAAAGAGAAGACAGTCTCGGCCAATATAGTGTCACTCCAGTTCGGCACCTTACCGCCTACTACAACTCAAGATAGTATTGAGGTGGTCAACCTTCTGTCGACTCGTGACAACGCGAGTGGATTGATTCCACTCACCACATCTCAGGAGAAGATCATGTGGGTTCACCCAGATCTCGCTCCGAAACTGACTCAACCGGGGGTACATTCTACCTCCAAAGCTGAAGACAAGAAGACCAAGTCTTGCCGAATGGTGACCTCCTCTCCCAAGGAGGCACTTCATGTACAAACGCGTTCTAAGCAAAACGCTCGGCCTGAGGAAGCCCCTGTCGAAGTGGCACCTTCCGTCACCACCTCGGCTGCTCAAGGTGAAGGTCCTTCCCAACTTCCAACAGCTAAAAAATAGAAGCATAAGGAGACCCGCTTCGACAGGCCTCTACGAAGAGACAACGCTTCGAGGTTAACCAAACTCCACAACTTCGACATACTGGCACAACTTGCCAGTACTCCAGCTCGGTTGTCCTTGTTCGAGCTCCTCCGCCAGTCTAAAGATACTCGGGAGGCTCTTTGCGAAGTCCTGAAGGATGCTGAGTCTTTCATCAGTCAGGTCAAGCAGCCTAAGGATGATCCAGCATCATGTCCACACTACCATAGTATAGGGGAGATCATCTGTAGTGTCCCGTTCCTAGCGGTTCACTATGTAAGGCTTGTGGCTTGGCTAACTCGGTCAGAACCGAGTATTAGAGGAAACTTACCGTCGGCACCGAATCGATCACGGATAAGTGCATAAGAACCTTTCCAACTAATGGATTGGTTTCTCTTAAAATGCGTCCAAGAGATTTCTCTGGATGTTTTGCTGCTGATTTTGTTGCTTGGTTTTGATGGATGCTTTTCTGAATGATTTTCGATGATTTGATTCTTGCCCGTTTTCATCGATTTGCATATCATTCATTCTTGAGAATTCTGAGAGAAGAGAACACAACGAGACGGAATATTAACCAAACTTTTGGTGCCAATGCAGACTGACGCATGACGGAAGGCTAAGTGTGCAAGTGTTCCTCTCTCTCTCTCGACGATTCTCTAAATTGGTGAGTGTGGATCTCTGTGGTGGTATTGTCCCTCTCGCTATTCCTTCATGCCAACTAAATAATTGTCTTGCAACATCCATTGATCGATATCAAGTTGCTAATGCCACAAGTCAATACCACTAAGAAGCTGAACATTGAACATTGAAAGAATTGATTTCACTGTTAACAACAATTGAGATTGTGCTTGTCCCTTGAACATTTAATTGAGATGAATTGATGCCTATGATGATGAGATATGAAATGTTGAGAATAAACATGTTGCTTAGTACTTAATATTCTATGCACACAATGTTTATCGAGTCGGACACACATTCGTATGACCATAGACGTACTTGTATACAAGGATTTCCTCGAACGGTACCTGCGACGGTGGGATCGAGTCGGCCTAGGAGGAATTAGTGCTTTGGTAGCACTGGTATCTGAACCTTCATTCGGGCTCGCAACCTGGTAAATGGTCAACCGCATACCAATACGAAGTCCTATATGGCACGTTGACATGGTGCACAACCACCAGTGATCATATTGTAGGGATGTATTCTAATCAATGTCTTATGCAGGGACGGTAAGTATATTATTATTATTATCCTGTATCTTATACAGGAAAGCTGGATTCGGCCAATGGTAAAGTAAACATGGTTTCATGAAATACCATGTCATTTGAATTGTGATTTGCTCTAAATGTTGCCTGTCCCTAATAAGTTCATATCTTTAAAATGCTTGTCATTAATAAAATATTGGTTTAGCTGAGTGGGCCAACGGGGCTCACCAGCGCATTATTATAATGTGCTGACCCCTCCTCCACAGGTACTGGAGAAGGCTCGGGCGCACCTCGCAACTAAAGCTTTCTGAACTGCTGTTTCCTTTTACAGTTGTTTTCCCTAAAAGACGCACAAAGTATTGCAGAGTTTTCAAAAGATAGCTGCTTATATTTCAAAGTACTAAAGGGGCATGATGTATGGAACGGAAAGTTATTTCATGGCAGCCTATCAGTTGTACTTCTTTTCATGAATCAATGTAGCCAAAATGGCATTTCAAATATTATCGAGAAAAGTTGTATTCTGACTACAATTATCAATAAAATGAGTATTTCTTCTTCCTATATTATGTCCTCAATGTTTCTGAAATGTGGCTGGGTTTCAAATATTTCTAAATGACATAATAGTGCACGTTCTTGCTTTGTACAAGTGCAACACCAGACTTGTACGGCATCACGCCTTAGCGAGGACGAACGATTCGGCGCGAATCGAAGCGAGGACGAAAGATTCCCCGAATCGGGGCATGGCAAGTTGGTATCAAAGCACGGTTTCAAATCCTCGGAATTTCAAAAATATTTTCAAAAATGAAGGCTTGATGCAAATTTTCTCGATTGATGGTGTCGATAGAGCTTACATGAAATAATGTTCCATATAATAAGCCCATAAATATTTTATGAGTGCTAATAGAATTATTTATTTGTTGTAGAATGACCAAGGGTGATAGCGCAAAGACGAATTCATCGTCTGACCCAATTTGAGAAACTGATCAAACAAATGGAGGCTTAGAGGAAGCAGAGCGAGGCTCAACATCGTGCACTTCAAGAGCAACTTCAGTATCAGTTTCAGAAGTAGCTAGATGCTCAATAAAAGCAAGTGGATAGTCTAACTCAGATTGTCACCAAGCTGACGGCCGATTCTAATGTTTCTGCAAAGACCGCAGCAACCGAGACCGTAGAAGTGCCGGCAGAGAAACCTGAAATGCCGATGCGGAAGAGAACGAGCTTCAAGTTCTCTGAATTCAAGAGTTGTGACCCGTCTGAATTTAATGGGAGAGAGGAGCCAGATGAGGTGATGGGCTTCTTGAACACACTTGAGGGCTACTTTCGAATATTGGAGATTCAGGGCAGTAAGAGAGTGGAGTGTACTGCTGTACAACTTTGTCTCAAGGCCCAGGAATAGGTAGATTTCGCAGAGACAGGCACTTTACGAAAATAGTCAGGATACGAAGATATCCTAGGGAGACCTTCAAACAGGCCTTCATCGCACAATTCATCCCACCAGCTGTCCGTCAACAAAAAGAGAATGAGTTCGTAGCACTTCGACAGGACAGTATGTCGGTGGATGATTATAAACTGAATTTTTGAAGAGAGTCATATTCGCTGGGTACATGGTACCGAATGACGATGCCAAGCGAGAAAGATTCGTGCAAGGCTTGAATGAGGGCCTGCAGCGCGATGTGCTAAGTCGGAAGTGTACATCATACAGGAAAGCGTACGAAACTGCACTCGAGATGGAGAAATTCCATCCACCAGCTAGTCGTGGGACGACGCAGAGCAACCAACGCAACAATAATCAGAAACGACCTTGGTCTACGAAAAGAAATGACACACCTAAGCGTCATAACAAATGGGACAACAGGGCACCTCAGCAGCAGTTGCCACGTTACAATAAATGCAACAAATAGGGGCACAAAACTGAAGGCTGTCGTGCTAGGTGTTTCAAATACGGAGGTATTGGTCACAGGGCAGTTGACTGTAGAGGCAGAGAAGAGAATCAGTATCCTCATGGAAATAATAACAATCAGTATCGTGGACATAACAACAATCAGAATCGGGACCAATATAACAACCAAAATCATGGCCAAGCGCTACCATCTTTACCGGCTCCAACTAGGAATGCTCCAAATCAACAACAAGGTAGGAAAGCAAGGGTTTATGCCTTGACTCAGGCAGAGGCCTAGACCGCAGAGAATGTTATAACAGGTATGTTGCTGTATAAAGGCATACCTGCAAGAGTACTTTTTGATTCTGGTGCTACTCATTGCTTTATCTCGTCTGATTTTGCAACGGAAAAATTTTTTTGTATGACTCAACTAAAGATAACTTTGTGTGTTAGCACTCCTTCGGGAGTAGATATGCCTGCAACTTTGATTTGCAGGAATGGATACATTAAAATTGGAGGGAAGACTTTATCTCTGGACGCAATTGTACTCGACATCAAAGAGTACGATATCATATTGGGAATGGACTGGCTTCAGCACCTGTCATGCAACAATCGACTGTGCGGATAAGAGAGTTATGTTTCGCCTACCCGGAGAAACAGAGTTCTCTTACTCGTGCGGCTCGGCGTTCCAAGGACCTATGGTAATATCGGTAGTTACAGCAAGGCACATGCTGTACTCAGGGTGTGAGGAATTTCTCGCTTCTGTTCAAGACACTCGGATGAAGAGTGTAGGCTCGAATCAGACCAAAATTATGGCAGAGTTCCCCGATGTGTATTCGGACGAGATACCTGGAATGTCGCCGGATAGAGAAATTGAATTTACAATTGGCACATTCTCGGGTACTCGCCCGATATCAAAGGCGCTGTACAGGATGGCTCCGGCAGAATTGAAGGAACTAAACGTACAGCTACAAGAATTACTAGACCGGGGATACATTCGCCCAAGTGTATCTCCATGGGGAGCCCCAGTACTGTTCGTAAAGAAGAAGGATGGGACTGATGCGGCTGTGTATCAATTACAGAGAATTGAATAAAGCAACCATCCGTAACAAGTACCCCTTACCAAGGATAGATGATCTATTCGATCAGCTACAAGGGGCGGCCAGTATTTTCTAAAATCGATCTTCGTTCAGGATACCATCAATTGAAGATCAGACCCAAGGATGTCCCTAAGTCAGCATTCCGTACGAGATACAGATACTATGAGTTTTTGGTCATGTTATTCGGCTTGACTAATGCTCCAGCAGCCTTTATGGATTTAATGAATAGAGTATTTCGATCATTCTTAGACAGGTTTGTTGTGTTCATCGATGACATCTTGATCTACTCAAAGGACAGGGAGACTCATGTCAAGCACTTGAGATAAGTACTTCAGACGCTGCGAGACAACCAGCTATATGCAAAACTAAGCAAGTATGAATTTTGGATGAATAGTGTGTCGTTCCTAGGACATGTTGTTTCGGCAGAGGGTGTTACCGTTGACCCGAAGAAGATTGAGGCAGTTGTAGACTGGAAGTAGCCTGCATCAGCTAGTGAGATACGGAGTTTCCTTGGTTTAGCCGGATACTACCATAGGTTTGTAAGAGACTTTTCAAGAATCGCTTCGCCTTTGACTCGCCTCACTCAGAAGGGAGTCGTATTTAAGTGGACTGACGTACTGCGAGAATAGTTTTTAAGAACTCAAGCAGCTGCTCGTCACGGCTCCAATTTTAGCACTTCCGGAAGGCTCTGAGGGATTTCAGATCTACAGTGACGATCGGGACTTGGTTTGGGATGTGTTCTCATGCAACGTGAGAAGACAATATCTTATGCGTCGAGACAGCTCAAGCAGCATGAGAAGAATTACCCAACTCATGACTTAGAACTGACGGCGATTATGTTCGCGTTGAAATTTGGCGACACTATCACTATGGTGTGTCCTGCGAGATCTTCACGGATCACAAAAGCCTGAAATACATATTCATGCAGAAGGAATTGAATTTGAGGCAGCGACGTTGGTTAGAATTGATCAAAGACTATGACTTGACAATCTCCTACACGCCGGGTAAAGGAAACGTGGTAGCTGATGCCTTGAGTCAAAAATTTGTTGGGTCCCTAACAATAGCAAAAGAGGTACTACGAGATCTTGAAGAGATGGGCATCGAGTTCAGGATCCGTCCGCAGAATGTGCAGTTGGCTCAGTTACAGCTTGAGCCGAGTCTCCAGGAAAGGATTAAGATTGCTCAGAACGATGACCCATTTTTGCAGAAGATACGCGAGTTAATTCTAGCAGGAAAGGCGTCAGACTTTACCGTTGAAGATGACACTATTCGTGTCAAGGGGAAGATTGTGCGTCCCTAAGGATGATGATATCAGGAAGGAAATACTGACCGAGGCTCATTTCGCGAAGTATTTCCTGCATCCGGGAAGCACAAAAATGTATAAAGATCTGCGCACAACATTTTGGTGGCATGGCATTAAGAAGGACGTGGCGCTATTCGTGTCACAATGCTTAGATTATCAGCGTGTTAAGGCCGAACACCAACGGCCAGGCGGAGAACTACAAAATTTGGTTATTCCACTGTGGAAGTGGGATAATATCTGTATGGACTTTATAGTCGGCTTGCCAAGAACTCAGAAGGGAAATAATGCGATTTGGGTTATCGTAGGATAGATTAACCAAGTCGGCACATTTCATTCCAATAAAAGTTACATGGGGAGTAGAACGGTTGGCTCAGATCTACATAAATAAAAAATTTCGATTACATGGGGTGCCAGCTTCTATAGTGTCGGATAGAGACGGAAGATTCTTGTCGCGATTTTGGATAAGTCTGCACTCAGCAATGGGCACAAAGTTGAACTTCGGTATGGCATACCATCCGCAGACTGATGGTCAGACAGAGAGAGTAAATCAAATTCTTGAAGATATATTGAGATTGTGCGTGCTCAACTCGAAGACAAATTGGGACGAACATCTTGCATTGGCAGAATTTGCCTATAACAACAGTTATCAGGCAAGTATCCAGATGGCCCCGTATGAAGCCTTGTATGGACAAAATGTCGATCACCGATATGTTGGGATGAAGTCGATGAACGGCAAGTGCTCGGACCAGAACTTGTGGCACAGGCCGTCGAGAGGGTTTGCTTAATTCGAGAAAGACTTAGAGTTGCTCAAAGTCGACAAAAGAGTTATACGGACGTACATCGACGACCTTTGGAATTTGTGGTATATGATCATGTATTCTTGAAGGTCACACCCATGCGAGGTGTGATACAATTTGGGATGAAAGGAAAGCTAAGCCCGAGATTTGTTGGACCCTTCGAGATTTTGGAGAAGGTAGAGTTTATAGCAATAATAGCCAATTAAAAAATCAACTCTTTCACAATCTAAAATTAATCAGAGTAAATGTGGAAATAAATAAGGAGAAAGAAAGCATACACAAACACAGCCGATTTTAACCTGGTTTCCCTCGTGGAGGACTAGTCCAGGCCTGAGAACTCTAGCTCAAGATTAAATCCACTATTTGTGAAATAGTAGTTACACCCCGTGCCTTTTTTTCAGAAGAGCACGTCAACTTCTTACAAAGGATCGCAGTGGCGATGCTTGGAATTTTCCAAGTGACTTCTTGAACTCTTGCACAAGACTCCTAACTGAGAGATGCTGAGCACTCGAGACTTAGGAAGCTTGTGGCTAGTAGATGAAGAAGGGTATGGCTTATATTGAGCTTAAGAGAGAAGAGAAGAGAAGATTGGATGAATAAAAATAAGAGAATTCTTGGCCTATTTATAGGGTTTTTATCAGGTAGAATTCGGCCAGAATTTTGGTAGAAATTTTCAAAAATTTGGCCGTTGGACAACTAGCAACCAGCCAGCCCTAAAAATTAGGGTACTGATTTTTAGGGGACAGAGTTCGGCCCGAACTCTGTGTGGAGGCAGAGTTCGGTCCGAACTCTGTCTCCAGAGCACAGAATGGGTCCAAGGGTCCAGTGGGTTGATTTTGGATGTAGAGCTTTATGGATTTGGATAGGTTATGGGTTGAGTCTCAAGAGCCCAGCATAACTCAGCTTACAATCATTCTAGACTCAATAAATATAAAAGTACAGACTCGAAAAACGACTCGCATTTGCAAAACTGAGCTGTCGTCTGGCTTGAGCTGGATGTAGTCGTCGTGTGTCGTATTGAATTATCACAAGTATTATTTAGTCAATGTTATCAATATTTGGTTGACTGTGACTTTGTGTCAACAATCTCTCCCATAATGATAATTGACAAAATAATAATTATATATTCAATATCCATACCTGGACACATATAACGACATAGCTCCCCCATAGTTAGTGCCAAGCTTAAGAATAGCTCCCCCATAAATAATGCTGTGAATCTTGTTGGCCTGTTAATAATAGTCTTCCAAAAGCACATATAAACCAAACAGAATAGAATATACACATATCTCCCCCTTTTTGGCATTTAGCAATATGAGATATATAAATAATAACTGGCAGACATACCCAAAAGAGAAAAAACTGTATATAAACTAAGATAATAACCAAGAGTCATAATGACATAGAAACGGATAATAGAACTTCCAAAGTCTCAAAAGCACAATTCATAATAAGTCTGCTACAAAGTAAGTACATAAAAGCAACTAAAGCAAAATACATAAACCATAGTCTAAGATCCTCAGTAGCATCATCAAAAGTAGTCCATATCCATCATCGAGCATGAGAGGGCCTGACGCCGTCCGATGGATCAGTAAAGGAGTAACGTGGGTCCACAAATGCCGCATCCGGATCCATATAGCGACGAACCCAAGGGTCATCAATACGAAATCCCTCACGATCTGGGTCTCGCTCCATAGGAATGGGTATGGTAGAATGGCGAGACATCGAATACCGAATATCATGCAGCGAGTTGCTGATGGCACTCATCTGCAAAGTAGTCCGGTAATCCAGCTGAGTCCATCAATCGTCCTCCAAAGTGAAGCGATCTCGGAGCATGGCCTGAAGAGACTCAAGAGTGGCCGGAGGAGGAGGAGGATCCTGTCCGAGAGGAGAGGCATCTGGCTCATCATCAGAATGCTCAGATACTACTGGTGAGCCAACGGCCGCCTGAAGCCTCCTTGCCTTAGAGAGGAAGGCAAGGGCAGGTAAGAATGGACACTCATCAAGGGGTATATGAAACGCACAAAAGATCATAGGAAGGTATAATGCATAAACCCAAGATCTTGGTTTCTTTCTACTGTTGATCATCCAATCCATCATTGTGCGTGGAAGGTTAAAGGGAATATGGAAGTGGAGATGGTACAATGCTGAGATCTAAAAATAAGTGACTTTATCGGTAGAACCCATTTTGGGTAGAATGGTGTTGAAAATGATCCGATGAAGCTCATAGAAATAAGGATTGAGGAATTTTGCCAAAAGCTTACGAGGACGTATGTTAGGGCTACACAGGTCGTCCTTGAAGCTTTCTAGTGAAATTCCTTCGGGAAAGATAAAGGATCTAGCTTCTACAAGCTTTTCCCAAGAATTAGGCTCTTGAAGCTCAAGATATTCGGCCAATTCAAAATCGTCAAAGGAGATATCAATTCCCGCAACTCGTGAATAAATATGAGTGTCATCATGGGTTAAGTTGCAGTAAAACATTTGAATGGCACTACGATAAATAACCGAATTTGAGGTAACTAGTTCATCAAGGCAAAGGTCATGAAATAGAGCATCATATTGTGAGAATATAGTGAAGTTGATGGGGTGTCCCGTAAATACTGGACGTGTCTGAAAATTACTAAACCAATCGTTTGAGGCGTCTAGTGATACAAAAATTCAGTCGTCGTAAGTGTTTGGATCATGGAGACGTGGAGGATTGAACAACGGATGGATTTGTTGTTCAATGGCCGGTGCAACGGGTGGTGCAACGGGCAGGTCAACGCGTGGAGGAGCATTCGACGAGGATGCTCCCTCTATCCGAAGTCTCTTTCCGCGGTTGAACAGACGAGGAGCATAACACAATGGATAATGAAAGAAATTGAGATGTAGAAAATTAAGGAATTATACCTCAAACTAGTGATGAACAATGGAAGAGAATTGAAAAAAATAAGCCTTTTCCTTGAGTTTGGGGAAGAATGGAGCACAAAAGAGGAGAAATTAGGGTTAGGGTTTTAAGAGAATTGTGTTTGAGAAGGAGAAAAGGTGGTAAGAAAGAAGGAGAGGGAAGAGAAACCGAATATAGGGGAAGGGTTTCTCTTGGTCGGACCTAATCATGGCCATTGGATCTAATTCTTGATCAACGGCTGAGACTGTTCCCGATTATGGAACTGTCGGGCCGAATTCAGCCCGAACTCTGGTAGGAGCAGAGTTCGGCCCGAATTCCGGGTCCTGGTCACAGAACAGGAATTAGGCAGAAAAAGAAAAATATTGGTTAAGTAATAGACAAACCAATATAAGATATGAGTATAAAGATAGGAAAGATCCAATTGGTAAACAAAAGAATAACAGAGATGAGTTTGAAGAAGCAATATGAAATTGAAATCATAGTATTTCAGCATATGATAAATGAAAATGAACCATATAATAAACAAGGAATTATATCATAATTCAATATTTTGAAGCTGCCATGGGTTAGCTGCAGGGGCCGGATCCCAGCTAGCTGTAGTCCTGAGGACTAGTGCGCCGTATCGCTTAGGCTTTTACGCCTTGTTGTCAGAAAGACCCTTTCGGCTTGTACCCATAGCAAGCTCATCATAATAGAATCAAGATATACTCGATATTTATGCAGGTTTATCTTTATTTACAACAGCTTCATCTAAGATTCCAAGTTCACGACAATGAAAATTGAAGCGCTCTTCGGATAATGGTTTTGTAAAGAAGTCTGCTAACTGATGATCAGTGTCAATAATTTTAAGTTAATCGTGCCATTTTGTTGATGATCACGCAAAAAGTGGTGACGAATTTAAATGTGCTTCGTGCGTGAGTGATAAATAGGATTTTAGTCAGATTTATAGCACTAGTGTTGTCACAAAAGATTGGAATATGCATAAAAGATAAATTATAGTCTTCAAGGGTTTGCTTCATCTACAGAATTTGTGCACAACAACGCCCAGCTGCGATGTATTCAGCTTCTGTTGTGGATAGTGCGACAGAATTCTGCTTTTTGCTAACCTAAGAGACTAAAGCTTTTCCTAATAAATGACACGTGTCGCTCGTACTTTTACGGTCGACCTTGCATCCGGCGAAGTCAGCATCAGAGTAACCAATGAGGTCAAATGATGTTGACTTGGGATACCATAGGCCCACTGTAACCGTACCCTTAAGGTATCGAAAGATACGCTTAACCGCGGTCATGTATGATTCCTTAGGATTTGCTTGATATCTAGCACACAGGCAAACGCTAAATATAATATCAGGGCGACTAGCAGTAAGATAGAGTAGACTGTCTATCATACCTCGATACTTACGTTGATCTACGGGTTTGCCGCTATCATCTGGTTCGAGTTTGGTTGAAGTAGCCATAGGAGTGCTGATTGGTTTGACGTTGCCAAGGTCGAATTTCTTCAGCATGTCCTTTGTATACTTCGACTGACAGATGAAGGTTCCATTTGACATTTGTTTGACTTGCAGCCCAAGAAAGTAGTTGAGCTCCCCCATCATGCTCATCTCAAACTCGGTCTACACACACTTGGCAAAATCTTGACAAAGGGTTTCATCAGTAGAGCCAAATATAATATCATCTACATATATTTGTACTAAAAGAATAGTGTCTTTAAAAGATTTTATGAAAAGTGTAGTGTCAATTTCCCCTTTTGAAAAACCTTTCTCAAGCAAGAAATTGCTTAGCCGTTCATACCAAGCTCTAGGGGCTTGTTTGAGGCCATACAGCGCTTTCTTTAGCTTGAACACGTGGTCGGGAAATTTGTGATTTTTAAAGCCAGGAGGTTGTTTCACATAAACTTCCTCCTTAATAAATCCATTCAAGAAAGCACTGTTAACATCCATTTGAAATAATTTAAAATTTTAAAAGTTTGCAAATGCACAAAGCATCCGAATGGATTCTAATCTAGAAACAGGAGCATACGTCTCATCGTAGTCGATACCTTCCTCTTGGTTGTATCCTTGGGCTACTAGACGAGCTTTGTTGCGTGTGACTGAACCATCTTCATTCACTTTGTTTCTAAAAACCATTTGGTACCAATAATCGAGTGATTAGCCGGTCTAGGAACGAGTTCCCATACTTGGCTCCTCTTGAATTGGTTGAGTTCCTCTTGCATAGCAGAAATCCAAAATTCATCATTGAAAGCTTCTAAAATATTTTTTGGCTCAATTTATGAAATAAAGGCAGTGCTAGCAATAGAGTTTCTTAATGATGATCTAGTAGTTACTCCACGTGAAACCTCGCCGATTACCAAATTTTCTGGATGTGATGGCTTGAAAGAGAATTTCTTTGGCAAGCTCTCTAGAGGATTTGTTTCGGTTGTGGTGTTCATTGGAGTAGACGTTGATGGCTCAACATCATCATCAAGAGTAGCTGCTACACTGTTATCTTCATCAAAAGTCACATTTGTAGACTCTTCCATAATTAATGAGCATTTGTTAAAAATTCTATATCCCTTACTCTTGGCAGCATAGCCAAGGAAGATACCATCGTCAGCTTTGGCATCAAATTTGTCTAAGTTGTCTTTGGTGTTAAGGATAAAACATCTACAGCCAAAAACTCTAAAATAAGAAACATTTGGGATTCTCCCAAACCAAAGCTCATAGGATGTTTTCTTCGTAATAGGATGAATAAGCACCCTATTTAAAATGTGGCATGTTGTACTGACAGCTTCAGTCCAAAAGTATTTCGGAAGTGAAAACTTGTTCAACATGACTCTAGCCATATCGCCAAGAGTCCTATTCTTCCGCTCAACAACACCATTTTGTTGAGGAGTTCTTGGACAAGAAAACTCATGATTAAAGCCATTAGAATCACAAAACTTTTCAAAATCAGAATTTTCGAACTCGCCTCCATTATCACTTCGGATACGAGTAATCATGTAGCCTTTTTCATTTTAAACTTTCTTAACAAAAATCTTGAAAACCGAAAAAGCATCACTTTTATTTTTAAGAAAGAAAACCCAAGTAAATCTTGAAAAGTCATCAACAATAACAAAGTCATAGAGTTTTCCACCAAGACTGGCTACTCTACTAGGGCCAAATAAATCCATATGGAGTAGTTGCAAGGGTCTAGTAGTGCTTACAGAGTTTATGGAATGGAAAGATGACTTGGTTGCCTTATTCAACTCACATTCGGCACATACGGTATCCTTTTTGAATGTGATGTCGGGCAAGCCTCTAACTAGCTTCTTGGTCGATAGCCTGGATATAGTATCCATATTGGCATGACCAAGACGCTGGTGCCATAGTAACCGTTCATATTTATGAGCATATAGGCATCTACCTACATTGTTAGTATCTATAGACAAATAGAAAATATAAATATTATCCTCTCTTACCCCTTCAAAAACAATGTCTCCTGTTGACCTATCATAAATAAGACATTTTTTTTGTCCAAAGTTAATGTCATAACCATGGTCAACAAGATGACTGATGCTGAGCAGGTTATGCTTTAACTCGGTCACTAGGCAGACATCCTTTATTACGGGAGAGGGAGGATAACCAATAATACCATTACCTATAATATAACGTTTTAGGTTATTGCCGAAGGATACATATCCTTCTCTCTTCATCGATAGTGATGCGAAAAGATTTGCGTCTTCCGTCATATGTCGCGAGCATCCACTATCGAGAATCCACTTACTCTTAGTTGAAGAGGGAAGGTCCACCTACATCAAGAGTAGATGTGACCTTTGGTACCCAAGTTCTTGAGGGTCCTGAAGAGTTAGTTTTTGGAATCCATGCATATATCTTTCTATCTACTAATCTTCTAATTCTATATTGTGGTGAAATATGTCCATGTAAACCATAATAAGTACATATAGCATTCCTATTTATATTAGGAGCATGCTGATGATGTCTATAAGCAGAATGATGAGCAAAAGTATGATGATATGTAGATTCAGCATGGTGATGATGACTATGTGGAGTGGCATGGTGATATTGTCTATATGGTATGGCATGATGATATTATCTATATGGCATGACATGATGATTTCTATATGTAGAGTGATGTTGATTGTGTCTTTGTGCAACATGGTGATGATTGTATCTATGTGTAGCATGATGATTTTGTGACATATGATAATTATTTCTACGTGCATGTGGTTTGTGTCCTTTGTGAAAGTGTGTATATATGTAAGCATGATTTGTAGGTGGATGACGTGGGTGACTAGTATGAGGAGTATCATGCTTTGTGTGTGTCTCATGATGTTGGGTTTGAGGTTGAGCAACCTGTTTTTCCAATTTAGTCTCTAGTTTCTTAGAGACATCTTGCAGTTCAGTAACCTTAGCATTCAAACCATGCATCTTAGTAATAGAAATCTTGTGTCTACTCTTTTCTTCTGCAAGCTCCGTGTTGAGTGCTGTGATTTTTTGTGTTTGTTGTTCAATACGTGCTTCAGCATCATGTAAGCTTATTTTAAGCTTAGATACCTCATCAGTGACATCCGTGGGTGAAGTGTCTCTAATGTTCTTAAGTAATCGAGAAAGTCTTTGTATTTTGACTACATGACTTTTGATTTTGTCCTTGGCATGTTTGTATTTACCAATGACCTTTTTGTGATCACTAAGTAAATCGGTGAAAGCATCACCAAGTTCATCAAAAGTGAAGTCGTCAAGAGTTTCGTTTGATACCATGTCGGACGTCGCCATTAGGCACACATTAGCCGTATCTTGAGGAGAGTTCTTTTCTACCTCGGAGTCACTAGCTTCACTTTTATGCCAAATGCTTGTGTTGGCATATTTCTTTGAGGAAGTCTTCTTGTATGGCTTCTTATAGCGGTTGCTCTTCTTCAAGAATGGACAGTCTTTTTGGACGTGTCCAGTCTTCTTACAACCGTAGCAGGTTGGCTCTTCTTCGCCATCTTCTTGTGGTTCCTTCTTTCTTCGATTGAAGCAAAGGAATCTCTTGAAGTTGCGGACCATGAGAGCTTGATCATCATCTTCTGAGTTGTCGTCATCCGTCTCTTCGGGTTCAGCCCTCCGTCGGTGAGCTTTGAGTGCGATCTCCTTAGTTTTAGGAGCAGGCTCTTCGAAGTCCTTAAGGTCAAGCTCATGAGTCATTAGCTTTCCCATCAAGGTCTCCATGGACATAGTTGTGAGATCATTTCCTTCTATGATGGCTGTCACCTTAGGGTTCCAAATTTTTGGTAGCCCCTAAGTAGCTTGCGAATCTTCTCATGATTTGAATATTGCTTGTCGAGCGAAGACAGGGGGTTGATGATGTCGAGGAATCTTGTGAACATTTGCGTGATCGTCTCGTTTGGCTTCATCTTGAAGGCCTCGTATTCTTGAGTGAGACGGCTTATCTTTGATTCCTTGACTTGGGTGGTTCTTTTATGCGTCACTTCTAGAAGTCTCCATACTTCGTGAGATGTGGTGCATGTAGATACCCTGTTGAACTCATTCATGTCTATAACACAGAATAAAGCATTAATAGCTCTCGTGTCTAGACTTGCCTGTTTTTTCTCCTCGTCAGAATATTTGTCATGTGATTTCTCAACGAGATCACCATTGACAACTATTCTGGCGGGCTTTTTATAACCGTCAGTGACGATAGTCCACAGTTCAAAGTCTAGCGATTTGAGATAAAAGCTCATCCTTGTTTTCCAATACGTGTAGTTAGTTCCATCAAATAGGGGAGGCCTATGAGTGGACTATCCTTCACCGTAATTGGAAATCAAGGATTGTGTGGTTGCCATGGATCAGCTCTAGGATGTAAGTCCTTGTAAAGAGAACAGAGCTCTGATACCAATAGAAGAACAGATGGCAACTCTAGAGTGGGGTGAATAGAGTTTATAGCAATAATAGCCAATTAAAAAATCAACTCTTTCACAATCTAAAATTAATCAGAGTAAAAGCGGAAATAAATAAGGAGCAAAAAAGCATACGCAAACACAGTCGATTTTAACCTGGTTTCCCTCATGGAGGACTAGTCCAGGCCTGAGAACTCTAGCTCAGGATTAAATCTACTATTTGTGAAATAGTAGTTACACCCCGTACCTTTTCTTCAGAAGAGCACGTCAACTTCTTACAAAGGATCGCAGTGGCGATGGTTGGAATTTTCCAAGCGACTTCTTGAACTCTTGCACAAGACTCCTAACTGAGAGATGCTGAGCACTCGAGACTTAGGAAGCTTGTGGCTAGTAGATGAAGAAGGGTATGGCTTATATTGAGCTTAAGAGAGAAGAGAAGAGAAGATTGGATGAATGAAAATGAGAGAATTCTTGGCCTATTTATAGGGTTTTTATCAGGCAGAATTCGGCCAGAATTCTGGTAGAAATTTTCAAAAATTTGGCCGTTGGACAACTAGCAACCAGCCAACCCTAAAAATTAGGGTGCTAATTTTTAGGGGACAGAGTTCGGCCCGAACTCTGTGTGGAGGCAGAGTTCGGCCCGAACTCTGTCTCCAGAGCACAGAATGGGTCCAAGGGTCCAGTGGGCTGATTTTGGATGTGGAGCTTTATGGATTTGGATAGGTTATGGGTTGAGTCTCAAGAGCCCAGCATAACTCAGCTTACAATCATTCTAGACTCAATAAATATAAAAGTACAGACTCGAAAAATGGCTCGCATTTGCAAAACTGAGCTGTCGTCTGGCTTGAGCTGGATGTAGTCGTCGTGTGTCGTATTGAATTATCACAAATATTATTTAGTCAATGTTATCAATATTTGGTTGACTGTGACTTTGTGTCAACATACAACACTTGGGTTCACTAAATTTACATAGACAAAGTGCGGGTGCACACTCCCAAGATATTGTAATGGCCTCATGTCTGAAAATCACTTGAACCACTAACATGTACATAATCCATTATGGAATCCTTGTTGGTGACTAATTCAGTGACCTTGATCAACCGACTACTCTCGTTGTAGTGTTAACTACACCAACTTATGAGACCAGTTTCCTACTTATATGTGTTTGACGCAGAGCACACCCACCTATCCAGTTTCATCAGTCTCCCTCTTGATGAACCTACCACCAAGAAGGTAAATTTAAGGCAAAGCTTAAGGTATTGGTACGCATCAGTCACTAGTTCACATTGTTGTAGCGCCAAACTATTTCACACATGTAGTCCCAAACTAATTCACACTGCTCAACTATTATTTTTTTCCTATAAACATTAACTGTTTTTGGATAACAATTCCAGTAATTAAGAAATTTTAGACACTAACTGTAGCTTTAAAATAGGGACACTTGTTCAATAATTAAGAAAATGGTAAACTGGTACAACTCATGCAACCTTAAATAATAAATGGAACCCATGTGGTTATTCATTTGGGATTCTTATGTTTTTAGTCCTATTTACATAATAAGTCCAGCGCTAGTAACTCATGTGGAAAACAACACGGACATCAGACGAAATCGACAGGGATCGAGTTCTCCAACTGTAATATTGTGTAGGTGTATGTGGGTTGTCTAATAAAAAAAAACCTTGACCAAAATTATAAGATGTTGGTCCCCAATTTGAATACAAGGATGCGTGTACCCTTACAAAAACACGGTGATGGTCAACGATAACGATTGGTAGATGGAAATACAATGAAATACACACAGTTGTTTGATGAAGCAGTTCTCGGCTCTCTAATTTCCTTCATTTTCTCCTCATCCTCCTCCTTGTCACAGCGAGAAGTAGAATGGAAGAATTAACCTGGGGAAGCTTTCATCTACAAAGAAGTGATTCTTGCTTGTCGAAGATTGTCGGCAGGTCAAAGAGCTCCAGACTTGTGCTGGAATCCGTTTCTTCCGAGTGCGTTGGCCATGCAAGCTATGAAAGGCTATCCCAGTCCGTGAGATTATTTGACAAGCCGAGGAGAAAGTAAAAATCCCAGGTCTGGAGGTTTTTGACTCATGCCATCACCGGAAAGAACTGTGACGGTCGTGAAGTAAGATTGGGTAAGGATGATTTGGGAAGATGTTCCAAGGAAAAGATAATAAACAAGGAGAAGAAAAAGAGATCTTCATGGCTTTCTGACCCTAATAGAAGATGGCGGTTTTAGGGCTGGTAATAAGTTTTCGCTGTCTCTTGTTTTTATTGTTTTGTGTTTGTTACTTTGTGTAAATGGGAGATGTTTGGTTTCACTGAAATGTGTTAATTGTCCAAATGGTGCGAATCATCGTTATTTTGGTGATCGAACTTTTTTTGGTTAATTTGGTATCTAAGTTTTATATTTTAGTTAGGCAAATGTTAAAGGCCACCCCTTTTTTACTAAGGACCACTAACTTAAAAATTTTAAAAAATTACAAGTTTTCCATTTTTAAAACACTAAGGACCACCAAGTTTTTATTTCTTCTTCCTTTGTCTTCTTCCTTTTGTCTTCTTCCTCTTTTCTCAATCCCCAAACCACTTCTCTCAATCTCCACTTCCATTGTTGTCCCCATCCCCTCCATTGTTGTCCCCACCTCCACCATTGGTGTCCCCTCTTCCATTGTTGTTGTCCCCACCATGGATGGCTACAGTGACTGCAGGCCAAGCCTGCAGTCCCCAATTGACAGAAGCTCAGGTAGGAGCTCATTTGGAAAAAAATGGATGGCTACAGTGACTGCAGGCCAAGCCTACAGTCCTAAGTACATTGAGGACTGCAGGCCTAGCCTACAGTCCTAAGTACATTGATCTTTTTGTATGTATATGATGGTATTTTCTTCCCCTTGCAACAGTAGAATAAAGATAGGGGGAATGTTTCTTCTTATTCTCATATTTGTAAGTGAACATATTCCTTGCATATTACGCCACGAATTGAGGATGTGCAATTATTTTGAACCACAGGTTGTTAGAAATGATGCCATAAGAACTCACAACACTCAAAACATAAGAGAAGAATGACTATAATATGGAGAAAAAAAGTCTCTTTCTTGTTAGACAAAATTTTTTTGGTGAGCAAATTCTCTCCCTTCATTTATTTCTAGTTTGTTCCAAGTGTTTCGTTATTCCTGGTAGAAGGATGTCACCAAATCCAATAATGTTGTATCCGCCCCATGGATCAAACATACGTAGAATCTTAAGTAACATGGGTACACCATCCTCTCCAGTTTTATCACCACATACAACCTACATACCATACATTAGCTGTAAATTAGTCTTATAAATATCCCACTGGGCCACTGTAAATTAGTCTTAGGTAATTTCTATTTTCCGGTACATTGAGGACTACAGGCCTAGTCTGTAGTCCCCAATTGACAGAAATTCAGGTAGAAGCTCATTTGATAAAAATGGATGGCTACAGTGACTACAGGCCAAGCCTGCAGTCCTAAGTACATTGAGGACTGCAGGCCGAGCCTGCAGTCCTAAGTACATTGAGCTTCTGTCTACTTAGTCTCAAATATATATCCATATTATACCTGCGCTTGCAAACTAAGCATGAAATGAAATAATTAAGTACGGGTGCACATGGAAGACAAAGGTTCATATATTTGAGACGAAGTAACAATGATTTCAAAACTGAAAGAATTATGTCTGGTATTATTTTGCTATATAGTGAATTCAATATGATACACCAGGATCCAGAATTATGTCGAGTTGAGGAGGGAGGAACGAACAGGAAAGGTGGGGGCTGTCGGGTTGAGGAGGGGGGCGAACAGGAAAGGGGGGCTGTCGGGTGGTGGAGGGGGGAACAAACGGGGAAGGAAATTTTGTGGAGGAGGGGGGAATGAACGGGGAAGGGGGGTTTGGGTTTTTTGTTTTCTTTTTATTTTTTCTTTTCTTTTTTTTTTCCTTTGGTAGCCCTTTTTAAAATGGTTCATTTTAGGTTGCCCTTAGTAAAAATAAGAGTGTAGGATGATTGCCCTTAGTAGGTTGGTGGCCCTTAGTAAAAAGGGGGTGGCCTTTAACATTTACCTTTAGTTAAGGGTGTGGCCATCCCCAACCGATGAGTTACTTAGCACACCCTAAAATATTTTTTTTTCCTATCCTCCCCTCCCCCCATGAGCAGCTGCTTAGCATACCCCCCCTTCCGCTCCCTCCTTCCGACCCCCCTCCGCCCGCCGACCCCCCTCCTCCTCCCGCCGACCCTCCTCTTCCTCCTCCTCCCCAACCCCCGACCCCTCCTCCTCCTCCGTGGTCGGGAGTGGAGCAGGGGGGTCGGGTGGAGGATGAGGGTCGGCGGGACACTACAAGAAAAATAATCATTTACGGTGCGCAAAATGCGCCGTAAATGATCTTTTACGGCGTACATTTTGATATCGTAAAAGGCCATGCCGTAAATGACCCTATTAACGCTATAAATAACCATCTCCATCTTTTTTACATCGCGCATTAGAATGCTGTAAAAAAGGTGGAGAGTGTTATTTATAGCGTTCAAATGTGCGCCGTAAATAATAAAGTCATTTATGGCATGGCCTTCTACGACACCAAAATATATGCCGTAAATGACCATCCATGCGCCGATGAGAGGGTAGTATAGCAGCAGTCGTACGAATGAGACAAGTGAGAGAACAAATACACAAAAAATAATTCCATATTATTATTATTGTTCGAATAGCCTACAAATTTCATTCATCCTAACATAACCCCAAAATTTTCTATACAAATCATCCACTTCACAGTAGAAGTAACATAACTAAAAATTGATATTAAAAAAAATTAAGCAGAGAGTCTGAAGCATAGCTAGCTAAGCTAGGGTCCAATAGAAATAGTAATAAAAATTGAGCAGAGAGTCTGATAGATTGTGCAGCTCCATAATTCCCATAAAAATCTTTGAACTCAAAACCAACTTTGTTCTGCTTCCTTATTCAGCCCACTGGAATCCAGTCTTTGCCACAGCTTACCATTCTCTTCCCACATCCTTCCAACATAGATATTGGATAGTTGCAAGAATGGTACAACAATTGAGGCCCATCTTGGTGATCTTGATGTAAGTACATAAATCAGTTGGCAACAAGAGATGATTTTCACCTTAGTAAAAATATACTGGCTAAAATTCGTAAGGATCTCGGACTACTTTTCGTCTCATTGGCCTCAGTTTGAGGAGAACCAAAGGCCTCCAGAAAGAACTTATTGTTCGAAACAACGTCCTATCTATCCATTTTCTTCAACAAACTATTAAGAATCTCCTTCTCATTAGCCTTCGTGTAAGCCTTGTACAACAATTTATACGTAGAAGAATTAGGCACTAGACTTTTCTCGCTAGCAGCATCCAGAAGCCGATTCGCTTCAGTTGGCAAACCGTTGATGCAATAGGCGTCCAATATTGCATTAAGCGTCAAAGCCTGCACTTCTTCTCTCGTCTCCAGAATTTCATCAAACATCTGCCTGGCTCTTGAACAATCTCCATAACCTTCCTTGCTGCCCTATCCACAGGCTCCATCTCTCTAATTAATGCATTCGACTCCTTCATCATCTCTTCTATGAACCTCTCAGCCTCCTCCAACCTCCCGGCACGACCGCACAAGCAAATTAATGCTCCTACCTCGGCTGCACCTTGCACTCGACGACCATCGACTGGAGGTGCTGGAGCCCCTCCTCCACCAGCCCTTCGTGGTCGCACGCCGACAACCCGCCAGGAATATGACATTGTCGGGCCTGCTCCTGCCGGCACCCATCTCTGAAAGAATCGATAGCCTCCACTACCTTCCCGTGCTGGTCGAGCCTGGCGATCATCACCGTCCAGGACACCAAGTCGCGGCTCCCATGGCATCGAACGCCATGCGAGCATCCTCCACACTGTCGTACTTGAAATACATGTCGTCGAGAGCGTTCCCCACCCCCACATCCGATCGGAACTCCGACCTGACAATCCTTGTCACGCCCCGCTCCCGCAGGAGCGATCGTCCTCGCTAAGGCGTGATGTCGCACGAGCCTAGATTGCGCTCGTGCAAGACGGATTCCATAACGACCGATTTCAGCGGCTGTGACGGGGTCGTCGCACGAAAGTCCCAAGCAGAGACATTGATTATGCAGCAAAAATTTAGAACAGAACACAAGTTACACAAAATATGATCTTTATTAATATTGAAACAAAGGTTACAATGGGGCGCAAGGCCAAGATTATAATGCACTCGAGCTCACTCTTCTCACTTTACAAGTCACTCAGCTCTCTCTCATCTCTCAATACAAGTCTTGAACAGCGGATGCTTCGGAGAGGCGATGTCCATACATTATGTCCCATATAAATCTTGAATCCATGCGGCCGCACGCTTCGAATCGCTAAGGAACTCCGTGCCTCGACGCATCCAAGCGAGCTCCGTGCCACGAGCTTCTACCTACGCCTGCACGTGAAAACTATATGGGTGTCAGTACTCAACTGTACTGGTGGAGTGAGCTCCTTGCCCACCCATACAAAATTGACACGTTTGATTTACTTCGTGCAACATAAATTCCTTTACGATTGTCTTTCTACTCTTGTCTTAGGATCGATTTTAGGACATAGGCACTCGGCCTATTTAGTGCCTCTAGACCGTTACCGTGCTATCACACCGAGAACTTCTGTATCCTTGCCTCTAAACCTTTCTCGTGCTTGCATCGTCAATGCACCGATTCATGCTTGTCCTTCGTGCCATACTCTGGGACGTAATGACTCGGTCGTAAAATAAACTCGATTCGTGCTTCAATATTTCTGAGGCAGCGCCTCCTCGCTAAGTCTTGCTTATAGTTGTGTTTGTGATGACGCTGCCGTGCTTCACATTTCGAGGTCGTGCCCTGCAACTCAACATAACTTGGCCAAACTTGTCCTATGGCCCTTCTCGACTTAACTCGTAATGTCTAACCCAACTTGTGGAACCGGTGTTGAGAACTCAAGCATGATGTCATATCTCGTGCCGAAGCACGTATCTTTATGCATAGCCAAATCTTAGGCTTCATAATACCTTATGTGCATACCGTGCAGGCATTACACAACTCATCACATACCGTGCTTACACTTCCGTTGTTACGATCGATACCGTGCGTGCGGATTCGCCGCTTAGCACGCCAATTATCTATATGAAAGGCCACTGGCATGAGAAGCCATCATGGACATAGCTCGGGTAGGCGGTGGGTCCTTCGATGCAAGGTAGCTAGTCCTATGGAAAGCCTCCGACTACCCACGTAATACGTGCGCTGCTATAACGTCTACCTCCTAGGACGACTGGGCCCGGTGCCCCGGCGTATAACCAGTCTAGGCAGAAATCCTTGTCGATAAGTTGTCCAATGACCAGGCACCTATGAGACATCTAGACTCACATAAATGCATGGCCTAATTTGTTGGTACGACTGGAACAATACTTAGCAACACGTGCTCTGAACCACACTTTGCGTAACGTGCATCGGGACCGTAAGACTCCCAACCGAGGGACCGCCTCATACTTTTTAACGTGCATAGGAATGCGAGACTCCCAACCGAGGGACCGCCTCATACCTCACATGCATAGGAACATAAGACTCCCAACCGAGTGACCGTCTCGTACTTCTTAACGTGCATAGGAACGTGAGACTCCCAACCGAGGGACCGCTTCATACTTCTTAACGTGCATAGAAACCGCGAGACTCCCAACCGAGAGACTGCCTCATAGTCTATGTGACGAACCTTAAGACCGTGGGAACGAATGGCTACATGCAGCCGTAGAACCGTGGGACAGTGCATACGCTCAACTTGAACAACCAAATTCTTTGGGCACCTAAACTCATGCCATAAGCCGTGCGATGCAACTTAGCTCATGGGACGATCAAGGCTACGCCGAGCCTTGCTTCGAGAAAACGTGCATGCTTTATCGAGCATTTACGCGGGTGACGCCTATAAATTAGGCTAACTCTTAGCTTGCGACGAAGACCAACTTTTTCTTCTCCCAAGCCACGGAACGAAGGACTGAGTGTCATTTTCAAAGCATACCGTGCAATAATTCTAAGCCGACCGTGGGACATTTTTTATGTTCTAAACTCGATTCGATCCGTCGGGGAATTACTCCCTTAGCTATGTGGATTCGTCTCTTTTATTATTAAGCCTACTTGTGCAAGTTGAAAACATGCAATTTATTAAGTGAAGGCTAAGATGAGGCAAGTTCACCGAAACTACCCCACTTGAGCGATGTCTTCGAGTTGCCGTTACAAGGCCAAGTCCGAACGCCGTTGGCATTTCGATTCCTCCGATTGACTGAGCGAGACGGGGCACTATAATCCTAGAGTGTACCATCCTTCCCAGCTCGAGGCTCGCCATCGCGTCGAATGACGGTAGAACACTGGTGGTGATGGTGGAGAAGTGGGAAAGTAATTTGTGCATTATAATCTTGACGCAGATAAAAAGAGGAGGGAATTGAAAATTTTAGGGAAAAAAGAAGAAGAGAGGAAACTGAAAATTTTAATCTCTTCTTAAGCAGTACCCCAATTACGTTGATGGCAATTGAGCCCGGCTTAATTACCATACTGGTGGTGATGGTGGAGAAGTAATGGGGGTGGTTGGCGAGAAGAATATGGCTGCTCTTTGTAGAAACATAGAAAAGAATAAAGAAAGATCCATGCTGCCAGGGAGCCCCATGCGGCTCAGAGAGTTCATGCGGCCCAAGGATCCATGTGGCTCAAGCGTCTCTGCGGCTCAAAAAAGTTCTATACGGATCAGAGAGGAGCCACGTGGCCTGCAAACAGCTCTTCCATTTGTCTTTTACTGCATTAAATGCTTTGACGGCTGACAGTTCTGGCACATGACAGCCCTGACACAAAAATACAATTATAACTCCGTCATAATGGCAGACTCCTAGGGAAATAAAGGAAATCTCTGACACAATCTCTCGAAATCCAGAAACCTTCATAAGGACTTGACACATGGACAGTCGCATGCGGCTCACGAAGACTATCCCCATGCGGCTCAAGCGAAAGTTGCCCCATGCGGCTCACGAAGACTATCCCCATGCGGCTCACGAAGACTATCCCCATGTGGCTCAAACGGAGGCATCCCCATGCAGCTCACGAAGACTATCTTTATGCGGTTCACGAAGAAGGTACCCATCATGCGGTCACCTACACTCATGCGGCTCAGATCATTACCATGCGGTCCAAATGTTCAGGGGGCCACTCTCAAGCAGCCTTGACACGTGGCCAGCCTTATGCGGCTCAATGAGGAGCAACTTTCCTGCGGCTCAGATTTCTGCAGTGGCTTGCGGTTAAGACATGTGGCATAATAGCAGGACACATGGCATCAAATTGATCTAAATCCCTCAACAAATCCTAATAAAATATTGGGATCAAATCAGACCATTTGCAATCAAGCAAATTAATGACACGTGTCGAGAAATCCGAGGTTGGCATGACAAATCAGGAGGATCTATGTCAGTCATCATTAATTACCCGCAAAAAATTTGATGCAATCACATTTATTGCTCAAATCTCGTATATTCAAGATAAACGGCCCAGATCCAGTAATCCTTAGCCGCCGACTTTTAAGAATGGGCAATCATTGCAAACCCTAATGATGCCCCCCACTCTTATGAATAGCAAGATTCTATTTCCTTGCGAGGATGTACACAGAAAGAGATACAAAAAAAAGGGAGGAGACTCTCGGATAAAAAAAAGAAAGAGAGAGAGACATAGAGAGTCAGAGAGCCAGAGAGAGAATATACAGAGCCTGAAAGGAGTGCGTTTCTTCATCAACGCCAAAGCAGTTCTTCTACAGAACCAAGGCTGCACCCGATCGTCCAAGGAGTAAGGCAGAGCTGCTATCGCTTTCCCGAGCCTCTATCGTCACCTCCCAGAATCTAAAATAAATAATTGTACTTAGATTGCTGTACCTAGGTTTTCGTTTCTTAGCTTTCTTTGTACAAGCGAGTTTGTATTGTGAGTCTAAGTTCAGTCCTCCGATAATTGTTCTGCTCTTTTATATTTCATGGCAAACACGATGGCGACTCTGCTGGGGACAAACTTCTCCACGGCTGAGGAGTTGGTGACGCAATCAGATACAGCCAAACTTGGCTCCACGCAACAGAAGATGGTCGTCCGCTTCGACCAACAGGCGTTTAAAGAAATGCTCTCTGAGGGAAGCGCTGGCCCGGTCCAGAAGCGAACCCACACAAAGAAAGCTCGCAGCGAGTGGAGGCCAAAATCATTTGCTCCTCCCCAAGCTCTGGACGGAGTACTCTCTGCTGCCCAAGACGGCGAAGACGACTCTCGCGTGACCCCACTTCGAGCCATAGAGGACTCTGCTGTCCCCAAGTCCGGCAGAGGAAAGCACTACGATGCTGGACTTACAGGGGCAAAGAGCGATCCTATGTGCTCCAGGAAGAAATCGAACAAGGGCACTAGCCGCAAGACGAAGACTCATGAGGCCAAGATTGCCAGCCGCATGAATGATGACCATGCGGCTGAGACTGCTAGACAAATACATTATACTTATGCGGCCAGGGTTTCCAACCGCATGAAGAACACTCATACAGCTGAGACTTTCAGCCGCATGAAAAAAGCCCATGCGGCTCGCATGGAGACTATTGATTCCAGCCGCATGCCGCCTACTCAACGCAGCTCTGTCTTCGACCGCCTCTCCTATGGTCCTGATCTCCTGTGCTCTCAAGAAGACATGTCTTACTCTCTCCAGCACCACCTAGACTCTTCCTACTATGTGCCCTCACGTACTAGAGTGAAGAAGTCTAGGGCAGCACGAGCTTGGCAAGCTCGGTCCGCTGATCCGACCTCTGACCATCCGAGCGTCCCACATACCGTTATACGGGCCTCTGATGGAAAGTTGTACAGAATCACTCGAGTGCAGCCCCCAGCGGCAAACGAACAGAGAGGTTCCCAAAATTCTTCCAAAATCTAGGGAGCAAACATGGTCGATTCGGACCCATCTGACTTGCGTAAGGCCATCCTCCACAAATACAAGGAAAGAGAAGGTGCCTCAGGGTGCAAAGAGTCCTCCCACGGATGTCACTGCACCCAAATCATCGTCAACTGTTGTTGCAACAACGCGACGGTACGAGAAGACCGACAGTCCGTCTTCCAAAGACTGCAACAAACATGTTCAGAAGATGAGGCACCTCCCGTCGTCTCTTGCAACTCTACTCAGAAAATCCCCACCGATGGGAAAGGGAAAAAGACCAATGTTCCCAGCCCGAAGATTTCAACCACCATAACTAAGAGACTACCGTCTAAACGGGTGCCCACCACAGGAGTTTTCCAAGGTACCCGTTCAAAGACGAAATCTGCTACAGTGGAAGATTCATCGTCTACGCCGCTGGGGATTACTGGGACTGGGTGTAGCACTCCTCAGAACATCTACGATAATCTAATGTTCCAAGGAGATGAGCCCGAGGAAACAACTCTCCCATCAGATACAGCAAGGGCCGACGTCCCCGAGGACGTCCATGACTCCCAAGATGAAGCAAACTCTGAAGCTGGGGGTATTATCCCTTCTGAGTCCGAACCAGAGGAGAACATTCCCACATACCCCGATGACTTCTCACTAAAGGGGTATGATTCGGAGGGCGCTTCCTCCACCGTTCCGTCCATCTCTCCTCATGTAAAGTCGATGTTCATGACGGACAGCAGCCAAGGTGGTTCCAGTGATCGCCAACGCATCGACACTCTGGAGGCCATACTGTATGCCTTGGTCAAGTCTGTGGACGAGATCAAAGCGGCACTTCCAACTCTGCAAGGAGGGACGCCTGGCCAAACAAGCGCGGGTCCCACGGTCAATGCGGACTCGAATTCAGCGGCACCGAATCCGGGCAACAATCCTCCTGAAGTAACGGCCCCCACCGCTGTGGATGAGGCCCGAAAAGCGAGAAGAGAGGTCCAGGAGCTCCGAGCCATGTTTTATGCTCGAGAAAACTCTCAAGACCTCAGAATACGGCAACCGTACCCTGCTGTATGGAGGGATGTCCCCTTCCCGCTAAGATATAAGCCGTTCAACATCAACCCGTATGATGGCAAGATCTCCGCAAGTCGACACATTACTTACTTCGAGGTCACCACCGACCATCTGCCACATGACGATGCCATCCTCACACGATTATTTATCGGGGCATTGGAAGGAGTCGCCTTCGACTAGTATCTCAACCTGCCAGACAACTGCATCCACTCCTTCGCCGGCTTCAAGCCCATGTTCTTGGAGAGATTCTAGGAAGTAGGGTAGGACATCACAATGTCCACCCTCATAGATGTCATCCAAGGGGAGAAAGAGCTGACAAGGAACTATATCGAGCGGTTTCGCCAAACCGTAATAAAATTGCCATCTAGAAATTCGGATTCCTCCTTAATTGAAATTTGCCAAAAGAGACTGCTTCCAACAATCAGTCTCTGGATGGGCGAAAGTCAATTCAAGGACTGGAAGACGTTTATCATCAGTGCCACAAGCGCCAAAGAACGGTTGAAAAAGGCTTGCCAATTGGGATTGTACATCTCGGACGGAGAGAAAAAGGGAAAGCGTCCTAATACCAACAACGACAATGGGGGTAGCCCCTCCAACAATCGGGACAGCAGGGGCAAACAGGCTATGGTGGCCGACACAGCCCAGAAACCTGGGTCGAAATCGGCAGACAAACAATGGCCGCAAATCACTTACTCCTTCAAAGACGGTCACGTCAAGCCCATATTGGACATGCTCATACAAGGAGACAGAATTCAGCTTCCTTCACCAAGACGGGAACCTCGGCCGGCAGAAATGGAGAACCCAAAGTACTGCCATTACCACCGCTACGTCCACCATGCTACACACGACTGCTACCAGCTAAAACGGTACATCCAAAATCTCATCAATTTGAATGCTCTGGCCATCGATTTCGAAGAGGTAACCGTGGCAGCCAATATGGTATCGGTACAATTTGGCAACTTTCCTCCAACAAAAACTCAAGACGGTGTGGTCCCCATCCCTCTGGCGACAATGGAGATAGCTAATCTTCTACCGCCCCGAGATCAGGCTACTGGTCTAGTGTCCATCACCACATCACGAGGAGAGGTTATGTGGGTCCATCGAAACTTGGTATCAGAGGTGTCTCAGTCCACACCATCTTCCATTCGCAAGAAGAAGAGTGGAAAAGTCAGATCCTTCCGCACAATCTCGGCAGATACCGAAGAAGTCACAGCTGTCGTTACTCGGTCTGGGGCACAATCCCAACCTGTGGCTGATAACTCGGCTGAAGACCATCAGCCCGCTACAACTGATGCTCCGGGACCTTCTCAGCCTCCGACGACCGACAAGCCTAGGCCGAAGGAGACTCGTTTTGACAAATCCCTCCAAAAAGAGGTGCCACAGGGGCTGGAGTGGCCCTACAACTTCGACATCTTGGCGCAATTGGCCAACACACCGGCCAAGTTGTCATTATACGAGCTTCTGAGACTCTCAAAGGATGTTCGCGCGGCTTTGAGCGATGCACTCCAAAATGCCGATGTGTACCTGGCTCAGGTCAACCTCACGGAAGAGAACCCGCCTGCAGATCTCCAAGACAGCGCTTGCACGGGAGCGATGTCTAACATTGTCTTCACTCTGTAGGACATGCTCATCAAAACTAACCTGCACGATCGCCCGTTATACTACACTGGATACATCGGCGATGTGAAGGTGGATCGGATGCACATTGATCCCGGTTCTTCCATAAGCATCATCCCGAAGGGTCTGTTACATCATCTCCGCCTTCCTATGCATCGCCTGACGCCAACAAGCACCGCCATCAGCGGTTTCAATTCGGGGCAGAAGCTACCCAATTGGAATGATTCGTCTGAAGTATCAAATTGGCGATCTCCAGTCGGAAGTCACCTGTTACACCATAGATGCAGACACTTCTTACAACATCCTCCTGGGGCACCCTTAGATACACGATTATATGATCGTGCCTTTCACACTGCACCATTGCTTCAAGTATGTCGACAAACACGGCTTCTTGAGGACAGAATTTGCCGACATCGATCCCTTTAAAGGGGTCGAGTCCTACTACTCAGACTCCTGTCTGTACAAAAAGTCGAAGAGGCACCTTAGTGAAGAAGATGTACAATCTCGTACCGAGATAGCCACAGGATCAGAAGAACCCTTAACGATCCACCTCCAAGCTCGCAAACCTGGCAAGTCCGCACCCCTTACAGCCACTCTGCGTAAGGACGCAATCAGCCTTTCAGCACAAAAAGAGCAAATGATAATCCGGCTACCAAGGACTGGCCAAGTACCAAGACCCACAACGGAGCCACTGACAATCAGATTGCCAAGAGTCGGCCAGCCACAAATAGAGAAGCTCAATCCCTCTGACAAACCAATGACGATACGCCTTCCCAAGAAAAGTCGTCACCCCGATGCAAGGTCTGGGACTTCTAGCGAACCAACCACTCCCCGCCCAGTATTGAGTACCAAACTGGGGGTCGCTAGCCTGCCAACAACTCCATGTTCTGCCCCACCAGCTGAACCTCTAACGATCAAGCTGCCCAGTTCGTTCTCTCAGTATTCGTTTATACAGGGGGTAGCCGGAGAGGAACCTGAGCTAGCCAAGTATGTGGCTGCCCACACTGATGTTTCCTCCGTAGATGATGTAATCCCGCTAGAAAAGGTATCTTACTTCATCAATAAAGGGCTATCTTTGAACTACCTCGAGCTTAATAAGCTTTGTACAATATATGCTATGGAACACGGTATAGGCACTCACCTACACACACAGGTGACAAATGCGTATACCGCAAACCAGCTTACTCCAGTGGAAGACGCTTACCGCATAATCGAGGGAGGGGACCATCCAATCATCTTCGGCCGAAAGGACGATCGTAGCCCTTCACCATAGAAGAAGTCGATCTTGAATCAGATACCGGAAGACTGCCTTTATATCTTTATAGCCCCCAATCCAAATATCTCATACAAAAACAAGGGTATGATCTGGCAACTACCCCAGGCTTGAACTACGGTACTGGGCGACGATTATCTTTGAAGCCACCGGTCCCGGCTGGCAAACCACGGGACTACTATAGCAAGACTCGATGTGGATTAGGGTATGTTATACCCACAACGACCCCTGAAAGTTCAGACGAAAAATGTGACTGGCATTCACATTCAACCGGCTCACCAACTTCTGATTCGGATACCAGCATCGGGGACGTATTCAGACAAGTCCAATCAGTCAATATGGCATTCGCTGACGCTTATGAAGAAGATAAAGACATTCCGGAAATCCTCAAGTTAGAGCCATGGGCCCAATAGTTGGATGCACAATGGAAAAAGCGGTTTGAACACAGAGAACCTCCTACTGAAGATGAGGTCATACAAGTGGATCTCGGCAGCGAATCTTCTCCAAAACCAATCTTTGTCAGTAAAAGCCTAACAGACAAAGAGCGAGAGTCGCTACTGGAACTTGTCAAAGAATACATTGATGTGTTCGCCTGGAGCTATGAAGACATGCCGGGGTTAAATCCTAATATTGCTCTTCACAACCTCAACATTCGGCCGGATGCAAAGCCAGTCAAGCAACAACAGCGACGCTTCCGCCCAGGCATCATGGATACGTTCGAAGCCGAAGTCAACAAATTAATAACCAGCAGCTTCATTCGTGAGGAACAACACCCGGATTGGGTCACCAATATAGTACCAGTCCTCAAGAAGAATGGAAAGATTCGAATCTGCATCGACTTCCACAATCTGAATGAGGCATGTCCCAAAGATGAATTCCTTCTCCCTATCACAGATATCATAATTGACAACACATGCGGCTTCGAACGTATGTCATTCATGGATGGCTTCTCGGGGTACAACCAAATCAAGATGTCTTCTGACGACGAAAAGCATACATCATTCCGAATATCGATTGGCACATACTGTTACACAGTCATGTCTTTCGGTTTGAAGAATACCGGTGCCACATATCAAAGAGCCATGAGTATCATCTTCAGAGACCACTTATGCAAGACGGTGGAGTGCTATATTGATGACATCGCCATCAAGAGTCGCTGTAAGGGAGACCATCTGCAGGATCTGAGGACGGTATTCGACCTGATGCGAGCGTACAATTTGAAAATGAACCCTACGAAGTCCTTCCTGGGCATATCCAGCGGAAAGTTCTTGGGTTTCATCATCACCGCCCAGGGCATTCATATAGACCCTGAGAAGACAAAGGCAATTATGGAGATGGGTCCTCCGAGAAATCTCTGCGAACTCCGAGGCCTCCAAGGGAGGTTAGCTTACATCAGGAGGTTCATTTCTAATCTCTTCGGGCGATGTCGACCATTCACCCATCTCATGAAGAAAGGCATCTCATTCGTATGGAACGAAGAATGCCAGCGTGCCTTCGACATCATCAAAGAATATTTGTCGAACCCTCCAGTCCTGGTGGCCCCGGTTGCTGGAAAACTATTTCTGTTCTATGTACGAGCAATGGAGCATTTCCTCGGCGCTCTGCTAGCAGAAAACAACGAAGCAGATCATGAATAAGCCATATATTACCTCAGCCAAATGATGATTGGGCCAGAGCACCGATACACCGCCGTAGAAAAGGAATGCCTCGCCTTGGTGTTCGCCATTCAGAAGACGCGGCACTATGTCACGTGACAAACCATATATGTGATCTCACGAGTCAACCCTCTCAGGGTCCTCATGACTAAACCAGGGGCACTCAGCTCTCGCCTCGCTACATGGAAAATATTGCTGTCCCCTTATCATATGATCTTCGTCCCGCAAAAGGCTGTTAAAGGTCAAGCCCTGGCAGACTTTTTGGTAGCCCACCCAGGCTCGGAGTCATCCAGAATATATGAAGAAATCCCAGATGAGGTCGCCGACTCGCATGCAACCTCTCACGATGATATATGGCGAATGTTATTCGATGGTGCCTCAAGGATCGGACCTAAGGGCAACATCGTCGTCGGAGTCGGGGTGATGCTGGTTTCTCCTTCCGGATTGGTGATCAATCGCGCTTACTCTCTCACAAAACCCTGCTCTAACAATGTGGCCGAGTACAATGCTTTGGTCATCGGCCTCCAACTGGCAAGAGAGCTGGGGGTAGAATATCTTGAAGCATACGATGATTCTCAGTTAATCGTCAATCAGATCCGAGGCTCATACGAAGTCCGCCACGAAGACATGATCCCCTATCACCAAATAACGATCGACATCATCTCGTCATTCGAGGGGTTCTTCATCGAACACGTTCCCAGACTTCGAAATATCGAAGCCGATGCCCTAGCTGGACTTGCCGCTTCCCTAGCGGTTTCAAACTAAGCTCGCCAATCAGTAGATGTGATAGGCCACAAACTGGTCTGTCCCAAGAACAACGTTCAATTCGTGGCTAGTTATTCCGCTCAGACGATCGACGAAGTCCCAGATTGGAGACAACCATTCAATGACTTCGTAGCCTACGACATCCTGTCCGAGAACCCAAAAGAGGACACCTCTATCAGAAGGCGTTCTCTCAGAATCTTCTATGATACAGAGACAAAAATGCTGTATCGCCGATCCTAAGATGGATTATTGCTTCGATGTTTGTCAAACGCAGAAGCCAAAGAAGCTGTACGCGAAGCTCATGACGGTGTCTGCGGGGCCCATCAGCCTGGCCCAAAATTGCAAGATCGTCTTCGTCGAATGGGCTACTATTGGCCCACGATGGTAGCAGATGCGATAAACTATGCAAGAAAGTGCAAAGCCTACCAAGTCCATGCGGACTTCATCCACCAACTATCCGAATTTCTACATTCGACAGTAGCATCCTGGCCATTTGAAGCATGGGGAATGAATATCATCGGTCCGATTACTCCACCTTCCTTTCGAGGACATCGCTTCATACTCGCAATCACAGATTACTTCTCCAAATGGACGGAAGTTGTCCCACTTGCAGAAGTAAAGACTTCAAACGTGATCAGCTTCCTCAAGCATCACGTCATCTATCGCTTTGGATTGCCCCGAAGGATCATCCACGATAATGGTCCACAGTTTGCAAGCCACGCCTTCTATCGGTTCTGCGATAAGCACCGCATCCAGAATATTGCTTCAATACCATACAATCCAACAGCGAATGGGTTGGCAGACGCATTCAACAAAATAATCATCAAACTTCTCAAGAAGTTCGTATCGTCCAACAAACGTGACTTGAACGAGAAGCTTGGTGAATGCTTATGGGCGTACCGCACTACAGTCCGAACGACCACAGGAAACACACCATTCTCCCTGGTGTACGGGAGTGAGGCAGTTCTCCCATTGGAGACCCAAATACCCTCGCTCCGTGTCGCGCTCACTTATCAATTGACGACGGACGATAACTACCGTCGTCGGCTACAAGAGTTGGAGGCCTTAGATGAAAAGTGCCTCCTGGCCCAGCAACGGATCGAGCTATACCAAGCACGCATCTCCGGAGCCTTCAACAAGAAGGTTAAAATCAGAACATTTTAAGTGGGCGATCTCATTCTGGCAGTCCGGAGGCCGATGGTCATGACTCACAAGACCGCCGGCAAGTTCCAGCCAAAATGGGAAGGTCCATTTATCATTGAGGCTGTATTCTCCAATAGTGCTTACCGCCTCGCAAAACAAAATGGAGACTTGCTCATGTTGCCCGTAAACGGCAAGTTCCTGAAGAAATATTATGTCTAAATTACATTTTCCAGATCATTGAGTTATGTACCCGCTGGTACCGCTGAACTCACATTTCTAAATTCCAGATTATCGAGTCATGTACTCGCTGGTGCCGCTGAACTCACATTTCTAAAATCCAGATTATCGAGTCATGTACCCGCTGGTGCCGCTGAACTCACATTTCCAAATTCTAGATTATTGAGTTATGTACCCGCTGGTGCCTCTGAACTCACATTCCGATCACTCTTTCAGATAGTAAGTCATGTATGACCATACCTCTGAACTTTCTTCATGGAAGAGATCCTCCCTCATGATCTACTACCCGCACTCCCAGAGCACAAAAAGGGTAACAGATCCACAAATTTCCAAAACGGCCATGTCCTCATTACCTCTGAGTCGTTTCACTTCCGCCAAAAACAAATCACCCCTTTACATAGAACTTTTATGTCCACATTACCTCTGAGTCATTCTATGTGCCCTCCTTCATTGAGCCCACTCCTGTCATGTCCTCATTACCTCTGAGTGGGAAGGCTCCGTCGAAGAAACCTTCATGCTTGCCATGTCCTCATTACCTCTGAGTAAGTATGATGATTCCCTTTCGATTTATTATCCGTACCCACAATCGGAGTATGCCAAGGACAATAGGTCCACAAATATTCTCCGCTGAGTCCACTCCTACCATGTCCTCATTACCTCTGAGTAGGAAGACTCCGCGATAAAACCTTCGTACTTGCCATGTCCTCATTACCTCTACGTAAGTATGTTGGTTCTCTCTCGTCTTATTATTCGTACCCTGAACCAGGGTATGCCAAGGGTAATAGGCCCACAAATGTCCTCTGTTGACCACAAATATCCTCCATTGAGTCTACTCCTGCCATGTCCTCATTACCTATGAGTAGGAAGACTCCACGGTAAAACCCTCATACTTGCCATGTCCTCATTACCTCTGAGTAAGTATGTTGGTTCCCCTTCATCCTATTATCCGTATCCTAAGTCGGGGTACGTCAAGGATAATAGGCCCATAAATGTCCTTTGCTAAGTCTCTTAGTACAGGCCCACCATTCCTCATCATGCCCCGGGAGCCCAGCTGCTCCCTGGCATTCTATCTCCCGATACCCCGAACACCCACGACCACCTTACCGTGGAACTGTTCTAGGTATCCCCAATCAAACTTGTTATCTGTACCTAAAACCAAGGTATGCCAGGGGTAACAGGTCCACAAACAAGTCCCTCATGCAGGGCAAACTCTCCCATAATACCACATGCACAAACAAGCAATACAAATAAAGGGTAGAATGGAAAGTACTCTTTATTTGAAAGACGAAAATCATTACATATGGTGGTCCCTCTCAAAAAGAAAAGAAAAGGAAAATAGAAACAAAACGAGAAAAAAGGCCGACTATAGTTCGGCATTACACAACTCCAAGAGGCGGTTTCTCACCAAGGCAGTACCTCGCTCAAGCCTCTGTCTAGCTCGGCGCTCGGCCTCCTGGGACAACCGCTCCCCATTATCCAGGTCCATGAGTGCCCGCCAGTCATCGTCCAACTTCTTCAAAGCTATTTCCAGGTCAGCCGAAGCTTGATTGACTTTGTCAGCCTCCTGGATAATTAGCCCCCTGCCGATCCGGGCAGCCTCAAGCTCAGACTCAAAGAAAGTTAACTTCTACTGAAGCTCAAGAATCTGTTCCCGCGTGTCAGTAATCCCGCGGGAGGCAGTCGCTTCCCGAGCCGTAACATCTTCACTATCATGGCTCAATTGATCATATCGATCAGACAGAGTACGGAAATCCCTCAGTATAGCCGACCTGGTTTTATCCTGAGCGGCCCTCGCCTTCTCTATAGCAGTTGTGAGGGAGCCGCACTCCTGATCTATGGCAGCAGACAAATCAACCTGCCGCAATACCTGAAGCTGGGCCACCAGTTGATCAATCTCCAGCAATTTCGCCTCCAGGAGTACAGCCACCCCTACCCCACCAGGAAGGGCCTTAAGGATATCAATTTGACCCTGGACGCATTGTCGGGCCAAGACGAAAGAGGTCCCTCTCTCCACAGCAGCTTCTATCCCCCTTTTCAAGTGACGATAAAAGCTGTCGACCACGTCCTGTAACGCTTCGTCCAGGACCTCTGTAGAGGACGGCGTTAGAGGAAGAGTGGCCGACAGCATCGAAGGAGTTGTGCTAGAACTTGCCACCAGGGGGCAACTTCCGGCAGAACGATGCACGAATAGCGGCTAACTCTTTCTCTGCCACCCGAAGAGCCTGAACACTTGGCTGGGCGGAGAGGTCGACTCTCGGGGCCGCCCGAGCAGAGGAAGACACAAGGACCATCGTCCCCTGCCCTGGTTGCCCCATCACCGGACTTGCCAAACTCGAGCCCGCAGGAGGCCTATCAAGACGAGCCGGAAGGGGAGGAGGTACGCTCCTCTCCGCCAGTGCCCCTTCGACAGAGTCTGTCTCAACAATGTCCATCCTCGGCACTGGAGAGGCAGGACCTGCATGCCCATGACCATGATCAATCGACGTGACCCGAAGGATGTGATGATAGAGCAGATAGGCCTCCTTGCAAGTTAAGATTCGGCTTATCTTACCAGAAGATGAGCATGGAGGCTGCAGCTCGTTCACAGCTGGCAGGGTCTCCTCACCCGCGATCTCCAAATTAAATTTGGCCGGCTCCTCTGACCCAGCCACCTCGGAGGGAAAGGAAACTTGATCAGCATCATCTTGACAAAATTCAGCAATTTCAAGGATAGGCTCACCGGAGCCCCCATCATCCCGAGTCACGACCTCGACAACTCGAGAGTCCTCTTCTTCTGACGCCTACAAGAGGGAAGGAAGATGATTAAAATCAAAGCTAGAAGAAAGGAAGGACCGGTAATAACTTATTTACCTCTGATGCGGGGTCAACTACTTCGCCTCTTTCCTTTATAGTTAGCCCGCGGTGTCTGGTCACAGCCAGTTTTTGAGAGCGAGGAATGCCGCCAACAGGAGAAAGTTGCCTGCTACGCTTTCGTGCAGGACCGGGTGCAACGGATGGCTGATCTACCACCATCTCATCTGGCAAAACAGGCGGCTGATCCGCCCCTATATCTGCCACCGGAAGGGAAGAGTCATCTCCATCATGCTCGTCGCCTTCGTCATCTGTAGCAGCGGAGTCCGAATCCGGCACTTCGACTCTATTCTTCCTCTTCCTTGTCTTGGCCTCCTGGGAACCCTCATCCAGGACGGTACCAACGATGAAACTGGTACCTGGGTTAAAATCGACATGGGGCTTGTTCGCCATGACGTGGTACAGAGTCGCCATATACAAAATCTCTACCGACGCCTTAATAGCAGGAACTGAGAAAACGGTACGGGTATGGAATGTGTCATAGTAATGCCAGGCTCTGATGCCGTCAAGAAGGCTACCTTCAAAACCTAGGCAAGAGCTGGAGCTGTCTAGAAAAAGCTGACTATATCCAAATTATCGGGCGAACCTGCTAGGCAGATAAGGCTTCAGGAAGACAGTGTTACGGATGCGATACACCAGATGAGCGGGGCGAATGTTATGCTGCCATAGAAGCATCTGGCCGTCCAGAAGTTGAGGAGGCCCAATACCGTCGAGATGGACAGCCGCTATTTCTTCATCAGTAAAACGAGGGACAGATACGAAAATGTTGTACATATCTGCCCTCGCCAGTTCCATGCGGCAAGCACGCATGTTCTCGAATTCCCAAGACTCATTACGATAGCGGAAGATAAAAATGTCGTCATCAGTTACGCCGTCTTCAGAGCCCGGTCTTATCAAAGACGAATAATACATCAACAGCCACCCCCATCAAATAATGATAGGGCAGCTCAGTCCGTTCAAAATCTTTTGTCACATCGTGGGCAATGACCTTGGATGTGAAAGTACGAAGGCCACGGTGTATGCTACACACCATGGCCGGGAGGAAAGCTAGCCGGACTCGCAAAACTAACTTCACAGTCGGAAGGATGAAAGTGCGACTGATCCTCTCGATAGAACCTGCTCCATCCGAGACTACACAATTTTGCAGCCATATCATCAAGAATCCCGCCAGGAGCACCTTCTCTGATAACTCTTGGGTGTCCTGATAAAAATAACCGAAAGAGTCTGTCTGACTCCCAAATCTGTCGCTAGTGGTGGCCACCCTCTTAGCTGACGACACTAAGGCTTTCACCGCCTCCTGGGATTGAGGACGTTGGGGAGTAACTTGACCTGAGGCATCCGTTGTGAAGAGATAGCGCACCCAGTCCTTGGTATGAGAGGCATTCCCTTCCGAGCTGCTATCCTTTCTGGCTATTTGATAACATGTGCTATAATAGCACAATATCTCTTGATAAAGAGCCACGAAGCCTGGATACCGTCTTTCCAACTCTTCGAACTCCTCATTCGTGAGAGTATACGCCTCAAAAGATTCGTCCCCCCAAGGAAGCTTGGAGACCGCATGCATTTCGTGGAGCGCAAGCTCCATTTCCCCTACGGGTGTATAGAAGGTTCTCGTACGGCGGTTATACATCTCCAGCAGAGATAAAAATAATCTCTTGTTTATAGGCAAGCCATGGCTGGTACCCCGAATAGCATGGTAAAGACCAATCTCACACAGAAAGGCCTCATACTTTTGCAAAATCCACATAGACAGATTGGTCCACGAGGGAATGGGATGTATCCAACTAGGGAGCATCAACCGACCAATGGGATATGAGCCCTTCCGAGCAAGTTGGTTCATAAAAGTGTCGGCTGTAGAAAACGTGAAATTGGGACCCGGCACATTCAAGAAAGTACCCGGGGCCAATCCTATTACAGAATGGCTGGTGTGCACCTTGTCCGCACACACTGACTTCAGGCTGTTGTTATAATAGATGTCTCCCACAAACATCCTACTTCGGGTAGGAGTTAAAGACTCTTCCATCTTTCGGTCCAGTGGAAGCATATTGAACCAAGATAAAGGAAAGTGACGCTCCATCTGGGGGATGCGGATCGCCATCCCGTTAGAAACAAAACTCCAGTTCTCTGAAACCTCCAAAATCTGACTGTTCTTCACAGTCAAGGCATCTCCAAAGAAGAACGCGGGCTTCAAGTATTCCCCTTCTAATTTCTCCGAGTTCATCATAACGTTAAAAAAATAGAAAGAATGGTTCTTGAGGGCATTCAATCTCGCTGGAGGCTCATCACTCGGAAACTGGTCCGCCATATGCTGAACTATATGGTCGTACCTATAGCCCGGAGCAGCTTGGGCACTGCCTACCAGGAGTTCTCCAGCAGCATTAACCGGTAAATTCACTAAGAAGAAGACAGAAAAAGATAAGTTAAAAAGATGGACAAAAAGGAACTGATAGGTGCTTTCGAGCTTATGCGGCTCCAACTTAACGAAGCCTCATGCGGCTCAGGAGAACACTTATGCGGCTCCAACTTACTGAAGCCTCATGCGGCTCAAGCTCAGAAGAACATTCATGCGGCTCCATTCAGAGAAGGGTCATACAGCAGCGCTTTCATAGGGCCCTCAGGGATCGGATAAGTTCGTATGGACCACGTGACAGACAAATATGTATGAAGCTATGCGGCTCAGTATAGCTTATGCGGCTTCGTTGGCGAAGCGCGTATGCGGCCACAGTGGCTATTCTTATGCGGCTTGCGGCTCGGCCATAGGACGAACATGCGGCTCACATAAAAATAAAGGCTCGTGCATAAAGCATGCGACGTAGCCATAGCAGTTAGGGTTCTTTAAACCCACATAAAGTCCTTACCGGCAATAGGGGGATGGACGTCAGAGTAAGCTGCGGGCACGTTGGCCGGCTGAAGAGCGGCCGCATTCGAAGTAGAGGCAGTCTTCTTGACCTTCGCCGCCGCAGAAGACGAAGACGCCGCCTTCTTGCCCTTCGCCGTAACGGTCTTCTTGGGAGCCATTGGTGGTTGAAGAAGAGGATGACAATCGGGATAGGGAAGGTTCGAAGTAAAGAAAAAAAGTAAAGAAGTTTTCTCTCTTAAACTCCTCTTATTTATAGGAGGACAAGAGAGGGGGGACACGTAGACTAATAATCGCCTCGGAAAAGATGAAACCGACTCCTCGAATTACGTCCCCTCTCTCATAAAGGAGATTCACCCAGGGCATAAAATCCAAAGATTTAATGAGCCGACCCTTGGGATTTCCCCTAAAGGCGGTACTAAAATAAATTTGAGGCAATTAATGACGCGCACACGTGGCAAGGAGCTATGCAGCCCGAAAGTCCCTGCGGCTGATTGACTCAATACGGCTGAGACATCCATGCGACCGAGACATCCATGCGGCCAGGACATCATATACGGCCAGAAGAATTTATACATGGCCATGCTTCTTATTCAAAGTATTTCAATTTTTACAAATTAAAAACTTTGAAGGGGGTCTTGTAGAAGCATGAAAAAGAATAAAGAAAGATCCATGCGGCCAGGGAGCCCCATACGGCTCAGAGAGTTCATGCGGCTCAAGGATCCATGCGGCTCAAGCGTCTCTGCGGCTCAAACAAGTTCTATGCGGCTCAGAGAGGAGCCACGTGGCCTGCAAACAGCTCTTCCATTTGTCTTTTACTGCATTAAATGCTTTGACGGCTGACAGCTCTGGCACATGACAGCCCTGACACAAAAATACAATTATGACTCCATCATAATGGCAGACTCCTAGGAAAATGAAGAAAATCTCTGACACAATCTTCCGAAATCCAGAAACCTTCATAATGACTTGATACGTGGACAGTCGCATGCAGCTTACGAAGACTATCCCCATGAGGCTCAAGCGAAAGCTGCCCCATGCGGTTCATGAAGACTATCCCCATGCGGCTCACGAAGACTATCCCAATGCGGCTCAAACGGAGGCATCCCCATGCGGCTCACGAAGACTATCCCCATACGACTCAAACGGAGGCATTCCCATGCGGCTCACGAAGACTATCTTCATGCGGTTCACGAAGAAGGTACCCATCATGCGGTCATCTACACTCATGCGGCTCAGATCATTACCATACGGTCCAAATGTTTAGGGGGCCACTCTCAAGCAGCCTTGACACGTGGCCAGCCTTATGCGGCTCAATGAGGAGCAACTTTCCTGCAGCTCAGATTTCTGCAGTGGCTTGCGGTTAAGACACGTGGCGTGATAGCGGGACACGTGGCATCAAATTGATCGAAATCCCTCAACAAATCCTAATAAAATATTGGGATCAAATCAGATCATTTGCAATCAAGCAAATTAATAACACGTGTCGAGAAATCCGAGGTTGGCATGACAAATCAGGAGGATTTATGTCAATCATCATTAATTACCCACAAAAGATTTGATACAATCATATTTATTGCTCAAATCTCGTATATTCAAGATGAACGGCCCAGATCCAGTGATCCTTAGCCGCCGACTTTTAAGAATGGACAATCATTGCAAACCCTAATGATGCCCTCCACTCTTATAAATAGCAATGTGCCATTCCCTTGCGAGGATATACACAGAAAGAGATACAAAAAAGGGAGGAGACTCTCGGATAAAAAGAGAGAGAGAGAGAGAGAGACATAGAGAGTCAGAGAGCCAGAGAGAGAATATACAGAGCCTGAAAGGAGAGCATTTCTTCATCAACGCAAAGCAGTTCTTCTACAGAGCCAAGGCTGCACCCGATCGTCCAAGGAGTAAGCCAGAGCTGCCGTCGCTTTTCCGAGCCTCTATCGTCACCCCCCAGAATCTAAAATAAACAATTGTACTTAGACTGCTGTACCTAGGTTTTCGTCCCTAGGCTTTCTTTGTACAAGCGAGTTTGTATTGTGAGTCTAAGTTCAGTAATCCGATAATTGTTCTGCTCTTTTATATTTCATGGTAAACACTCTTCTCCTCTTTTTAAGCAAAAAAATTAAAAAAAGGAGGGAACTGAAAAATTTGTGAGAAAAAACTGAAAATTTTAAATGAAATAATAATGTCTTTCACAACGTGCCAAAGCACGTCATAAATGAGGTAAAATTTAGAAAATTTATAAAATATAATCCAATATTTATTCACAAAATATAATCATTATATCCATTATGAATGTAATTTTTCTATACTGATTTTTTTCAAATTTTTTTTTTGCTTTTTTTTGAAAGTAAATTCAATAGTTTTTATTTTTTAAGAATGATTTTTGTTTTTTAATTTTTTTAAAAGATTTTTTGATTATTTTCTCAGATTTTATTCTTTTTACTTTTTTATTATTTTTATACGAAAACATAGGTGGGACCTAATTTTCTTGAAATTCGGATTTGAGAGGAAAACTAAATTATTTTAGGGGGGAAAATTTTGTTAGGAGGAAAACTAATTTTTTTAATAAAATAAATTACAATCATTTACAACGCGCAAAAATGCATGCTGTAAATGAACGTTCAATTACAATGCACAAGATGCATAACGTAAATGAATCTTCATTTACAACACGAAAAATGCATGCCGTAAATTAGCATTCAATTACAACGCACGAAAATGCATGCCGTAAATCAGTCTTCAATTACAACACACAAAAATGCATGCTATAAATGAGTTTTCAATTACCACATGCACAAAAGCATGCCATCAATGAGTCTTCAATTACAGCACGCAAAAAAGTATGCCGTAAATGAGTCTTCAATTACAACATACAAAAATGCATGCCGTATATGAGTCTTCAATTACGGCATGCATGTCAAACACGCCGTAAAAAGACGAAAAAATAACTCTTTTACGGTGCACATATTTGTGCACTGTAAAAGAGTGTCATTTACAACGTGCAACAACTGCGCATCGTAAATGCAACATTTTTCTTGTAGTGGGAGGAGGAGGAGGAGGAGGAGGGTCGGCGGGAAGGGAGCAGGGTCGGCCGGAGGAGGAGGAGGAGAAAGAGGAGGGTCGGCGGGAGGAGGGAGCGGGAGGGGTGTGTGCTAAGCTGCTGCTCATGCACTACCAAAATATGTCGATTTAGCGACGGCCAGATTTGTCGCCCGTCCGTCGGCAATTTGTATTAGCGACCGATCACTGACGGATCTTGGCCAAAATAATCCGTCGGCAATCAGTTTGTCGCTAATAACGGTCCGTCGCTAAGCAGTCGTCAAGGGACGGAATAGCGACGGCTTGTCGACTTCACAATACGAAGCATTAGCGACGACTTTCCTACGGACTTTCGTCCGTTTCAAGTATTAAATTCTGAACTGTGTAGACACTAGCGATGTAATGGTACGTCGATAAACCGTCGTAATAGCGTAACAGAGTGTATCGTTCCGTCGCTATTCCGTCGATCGCCGTCGCTAACAGAGGACGGCGTAGCGACGGAATACTGACGGATTATCCGTCGACTATGTTCTGGAAATGCTTGGCATTTTCAGAACCATGGCAACGGATGAGTCGTCGCCATTCCGTCGAACTATATACCACCAGAACGTTGCCGACGGATATTCCATCGAATATCCGTCGCTACCTGGAAACATTTTTAAATCTCCAGTTAGCCACGGATATGCCGTGGAACAGTAGTCGAAAACTGGAAATATCCGTCGCTAACCGGTCACTAGTCCGTCGCTAAATGAGATTTTTTTGAAAAAAATTACAGCACTTCCCTGTTCGCAAAAATATGCATAAACCAAACCAATATATAATGCATACCAATTATCCAACAATCACATAGACCAAATATATAATGCACACCAATTATCCAAGAATCATATAGACCAAATATGCACATACGAATTTAATGCACACCAATTATCCAAGAATCATATAGACCAAACCAAATTAATATAAAATAGACATCAATTATCCTGAAGAGTAACCTAATATCCGTCGTTATAATCCGATCATAGCACAAATATTCCAAAATTCCCACAAATATTCCAAAATTCTCACAAATATTCCAAAATTCCAAAACATATAGGAAAATCGACTTTGGCCTCAGCAAAGACCGCAAGTCAGACGATGAATCCTCACAGCCAGGAATCATAGTTGCGTTGAGGCATGTACCATTCTATCAGCTACTTTGCATACGAAGGCTCAATCTGGTTGAGGTCTTCTGTAGGGACAGGAGGGTCGGTCCCGATGCTACTACTCTCTGACGGTGGCTCCTCATTAACTTCAACCTTGGGAGCAATCTCTTCCCTGATGGTCATCGATTCTTCCTTGACCTCGACCTTTGGTAACACCTCCTCCTTAACAGTCACCGGCTCTTATTTGACGACGGGGACTTCCTCCGTGTCGACCTCCAAGGGTTTCTTGCCTTGGCCCCTTCCTCGACTAGCAGCACCACCTCGGCGAGTCCTAGGAGCCATCTCTCTGACAACAAAGATTTTCATATAGGATAAAGAAATTTACTCAAATTATAAAAGTTGTGACGTTGGTTTTTTGCGTTCATCATCATTAGAGGGAGCAGCAATGGAAAAGTTGTGACATTGGTAGCATGAGAGAGTAAAAATCAGTATCATAAGACTAACAGAATTACTATATAATTATATATTCGCCAATAAACGGATGTAACTGGAGTCATTGGGCCTATCGTGCAGTAATTGGTGGATCCGCTGGTATAGGCCAGATGTACTTAGTATCTAGTGTATCAGATTAGTATCGGTCTATCGGTTTGGTATAGTACGTATCAGATTGGTATTGGCCTTAACAAATTGGTATCGTCCTATCCGATAGGTATAGCTAGGATTCATATTGGCCTTATCGATTTGGTATCCTGTCATATCCGATAGGTATCGGCCGTGTTGGATTAGTATAGACCATTTTGGATTAGTATCGTGAAAGGTTTAGTAACAACTGTACTTAGATTTCTCTCTTCTCGAGCTAGAATATCATTGCAAGAGAGTTACCAGATCGTGATTGGCTAGTTACAGTAACATACATGCTTCCTTTTCCATCAGAAAAAACGAGATTGAAAAGGAAGTATGTATGTTCTGTAACTGGCCAGCTACGCTCTCGTGACTCTCTTGCAATGGTAATCTAGCTCTAGAAGAGAGAAATTCAAGTACAGTTGTTACTAAACCTTCCACGATACTAATCCAAAATGGTCTATACTAATCCAATACGGTCGATACCTATCGGATATGACCGATACCAAATCGATAAGGCCAATATGAATCCTAGCTATACGGTCGATACATATCGGATAGGACGATACCAATTCGCTAAGACCAATACCAACCGATACGGCCCATACCAAAATGATAGATCGATAATAATCCGATACGGTCAATACTTATAAGTACCTACGGTCCAGGAGGTTGATCCGCTAGTACATCCATGTACGATAAACGAAGTAACGATCTATTTCAATTTGGATGTGAAAGTCTGTATCGTAAGACAAATTAAACATAATTAGTTCTATTTCACATGCTTATTTGCTAAGTATGGGAACGAATGGCTCAGAACACAACCCAAAATTCATTCTAGCATACATTACTGTGAATCATCTATGTTCTGTACATATGGTGTAGTATATGTTCTTATCGTATCTAGTATCTGAAGAATGTAACAGAATCAAGATGAACTCACATAACGTAATACTAAGACATCATCTACTACTATATAAGATATAGTGATAGGTTGTCATATCATTATTGCCGATGGATGAGGGCCGGAGGACAAATACCACTCGAGTGAGCCAAAGGCATGTAGCCACTTCCGACACCGCGGTAACATGATATTCACATTAAGGGTCTTTGACAAGGTGAGATGTTGTGAAAAGATATATCCTTATAGTTCTCCTACGGATGTTGAAGAAAACATATGTACTTCCTCCGGGTCATGCCGTCGGTTGTGCTGCTTTTCCCTCCTCTTCCTGCCCACTTCTTCTCCTCCGACTCTACACTTAAGGTGGATATCATATGTGGCTGAGAGAGTCAAATAAGAAGAAGGGAAGTAGGGAGGAACAGATGGGTCCAGAGCCATGGTGGAGGAGAGGAGAAGGAAGATGCTTGATCAGAACGGATGGATCAGAACACAACCCAAAATTCATTCTAGCATACATTAATGTGAATCATCTATGTTCTGTACATATGGTGTAGTATATGTTCTTATCGTATCTAGTATCTGAAGGATATAACAGAATCAAGATGAACTCATATAATGTAATACTAAAACATCATCTACTACTATATAAGATATAGTGATAGGTTGTCGTATCATCATTGTCGAGGGATGAGGGTCAGAGGTGTAACGCCCCAGTCCCGAAATACGTAGGACTAGGTACATCGACATGCCAACTGTATACATATGAAGTATACTCCAATATATGGAAACCTCGTAGGAATGCATAAGCTGTAAAATACAATAGAACCATAATAACTAAATCTCATCCACTAGATAAATAAATGATATAAAAGCAACTTTGAATTGGTCATATATTCGTTGGACAGAGACAAAGTCCACTACCAACTATCTCAAATAAAATGTACAAAAAGTGATCGATAAAATAACGAGACGAACCAAACGCAATCGTCTTCGAAAGAATGGAGAAGATCACAGCCTTGGTTAGAACACCAGCAAAATCACAGAAGCACACACCTGGAGAGATAACCAGGTCCTCAGAGGGACGTAACAAGATACAGAAAGAACATGCCATATGAACTGAATATAAATGCACCATAAAATAAAGATAAAGTAAAGTGTCCAAACAATAACATGGCTCAATATCCCATCATCGAAACAGTAGGCTGCCCCTACAACCAAACAAGGACAAGGGGTAACTTACTATTCCACGATGTGATATTTTTCTATGCCATGATTGGAACATAAAATTTGCTAAGGTCTCCTAACCTTTCTAGTAGGCAATTTAGAAGACATATCGATGTATGGGCAGGTGAAGGCTGACTCCCCCATGACAATTAACAACTCACAACACGCACGCGTCAAGTACCAATACTATCAGCCTGCATAACTCGAGGCTAGCGGCCCACGTGACCCATCAGTCCACATAGCTCGAGGCTAGTGACCCTCGCGAATCGACTATCGTAGTACGCAGTTACTACAACTTTTTGGATTTGGGGTAGCCCATACATTTAACTATCTTCTCCCTCCCAAGGACACTAATAAAAGTTAGTTCGCTAAGACTAGGTCCATATGCATACAAAAAGACAAGAAGGAAAAATAGCTGAAGCAAAATAAAATGAACTAAAAATAGCAAGTAATGGATCAAACTGAAAACAGATAATAAATATACAGTAAATAATTAAATAAAGATGCATCTAATTATAAACAGTAAATAGGGCAAGGTATCTTGCCTGCGGGTGGTACGAGAAGCAGCAAAATCCAACAATCAGAATCGTCAACACGAAAGTCAAAATCCACAAGAAGCTTCGGATGCTGAAACAAACATCACGAACGAGTTTGGAATAAAAGATATGCCTAGGAAACGCCTGTCCAAAAGTCAAATTCTGGAACAGGGGCAATTTCGTAATTTCGGGTAAAAACGATGTCCGCCGTTGGACCCGCTTTGCACCGAAATACGTGTCAATATCTATGGTCTCTAAAGTCGTCAAACTATATGTCTACAAATTTGTTTTGATGAGACGAACACAATGTTATGTCCAATTTTGGATTCCGGTGGGCTGTGCACAAAATCGCCCGTTGAGTGGGATTGTGGGCCCGCCAAAATAGCGTCCCGATCAACGGTCTCAGAATCAGACCAAACTTGGCATACAGGACAAGAAAAATATTTCGAGTTCAATGGTGCAAGTTTTGTCGCGATTTGATGAGTGTGCACAAAGTAATTGGAAAATTCCCAAAAGCCCGATACGGGAAAATTTGACGGATACGGGTCAAATTCGTCGCGCACACGCAACCAATTTGAATTCCGTCAAAGCCCGCACGTCCGCAAATTTGATACGGACCTTTCGATAATCTCGGTTTACGACGGGGTCGCCCGGTTTGTCGGTACGTACCTTGTACCGGGGTTTTTAAGGTTTATAAAAACTGATTTTTCGAGATTTTTAATTTAATTAAAACTAAAATTTATTGCAGAATAAATAAATCTATTTGAAGGGGATGATAGAGGGTCATGTGGGCTTTCTACACGAATTTATGGATCTAAAAATGGACGAGAATCGAGACAGAAATTAATTGGAGAAGTCGGGTACCTCGATATTAAAAACTGTCGTTGTTGTGGGTGTTTTTTGTTGTTGCCATGGCGACCGTGAGGCGGAACTGCTATCCCTCCGGCGAGGCTGGGCACGCACGCCGAGGAGAGGGGGAGGAGGAAGGAAGGAGGAAAGAGGAGATTCGAATTTTAGGTTTTCTTTTTTTTTTGAGTTTATATATATATATATATATATATATATATATATATATATATATATATATATATATATATATGTGTGTGTGTGTGTGTGTGTGTGTGTGTGTGTTTGTGTGTGTGTATATATATACATATAAGGTTGTCGGGGTGTTTCGGCAAATTAGCTGCTGCTAACTATTAATGGGGGGTGCACAACCTAAAGGGTGCTGCTGCTCTTTTTTTTTTGTTCGTGAGGTGGGTGGTCGGCCAGTTGGTGGGGCCGACCACCCCATGGAATACTTTTTTTTTTCTTTTCTTTCTTTCTTTTCAAACTTTTAAATTATATATATATATATATATATATATATATATATATATATATATATATATATATATATATATATATATATATATATATATATATATATATATACACCAAAATTTTATTTAAAATCTAAATACCATTTAAAAGTCAACTATCCAATTATTTAATATATTTGAGCATATCTACATATATATAAATTCAATCCTTAATAAATCAACTCAACATTTAAATTGGAAAAACATGTTTATTAAATCTCCACAAAATAACTTAAATTATAATAAAATAATAATAATCGTCCCAATGGGTGAACTTTACCGCTCACCCATGTATGGGTCCAGAAAATTATACCATCTTGTAAAATATTATTTTATTAATAAAACATAAATTTTGTACCAAAAGTCAATAAATATTCAACAAGTCTCAAAATTATTTAAAAATATTTGTACACACATGAAATGTTCCTACATGGCCATCTTAGTCACCCCACATGCTCACATGGGCTTAAATTTGGTCCGGGCCCAGTTCGGGCTGAATTGGCCAAACCGGGTCATCAAAAAAATCGATATATAAAATAATATTAGATTAAAATAATTTGAATAAGTCATTTCACAACTTGTCTTGGTTTTCCTAGTTCGGACTGAACTATGGCTAGGCCTCCCACGACATGGCTAATGTACAAGTCAAGGCACACTGTTACATTTTTCGTGCCAAAATTTATGGTAGTCTTGTGTTACAAAATTCAACAGTGGCTAAGTTCATTTCTAAAAAAATCATAATTTGCATAAATTACTTTTTAAGTCTAATAATATAATAAAAATAATAATAAAAAATAGGGGGTTTTACATCCTGCCCAACTTACAAGAATTTCTTCCTCGAAATTTAGGATTAATAGGGTAGATAGGGTTGAGGGATAGGAAGAGTTCGTCAATACCAAATTACAATTAAATTTTAGTGGAGGCGATAAAACGGCGTTCAACACCACCATGCAATAGAAAATTGTGGAGTTGATATATAGAAAAATATATCATGGTTATGGAATTCAAATAAGTATTGCTAGTGAAGGCAACAAAATTTTGAATATCCAAGTTTAGAGAACGGTAAGGAATTGAGTAGACCAAAGAGAATAAATTAGACATTCGGAAGATATGGTTCCTTGAGAGAAAACTGGATACTAATCATCTGGGTTGAGAGTTAGATTTAAGTGAACAATTAGAATTATTTTCGTGCGTTCAAGAGGGGTTGGAAGGGCACAATGAAATTTCTAGGATTGGAGAGAAGAAGAGTTTAAGGTGAGGATATAGCCACATGAGTTAGTCGGTGGCTATCTACATTTGTGTATAATTAACCGATTGGGCAACCAAAGATGATACCTTGAATCTATCTAGCAAGTACAGTACCTTGTCTTTCCAAAATAAGTAAAAGACAAGAACTACAAATGTTTCAAAGACGGTGTTATATATTGCGTACGAATTGCGGGGTTCATAGGCGGCAAAAATAATTCAAAAGTGAATTGCCAAGGCTGTCCCGGATGATACTCTTAAGTCAAGTTTACTATGTCTTCATCCACGTAGAATAATATGTGATAAGTGAACCAAAGTGCAATAGGTTGATCAGACCATCATGCACCGGTTCTGATTAGACAATATGTTAGTGGGTGCACCCAATAAAATATGTCATGATCAAGCTTGATAACAAAATAAGCTTACAAAATTGAAGCTACATTAGCAGCATGAGATAGTCAAAATATGAGCAAGTGAGGTACTGATGAAGGAAATTTTAAATAGTCCAAGATTTTTTTAAAATCAAGGCTCGCCCGAAGTTTGGGCCTATACAGTTGTCCTAGTGTTTCTTCATTTATGGCTTGGTAGACTAGATAAGGTAGGGTCCTCTAAATTTAGAGTCTAAGTGAACTTACCAATGTGGTTCACAAGAAAAAAGGTTTGTTAGGTGGTGAGGTATTCTACCCAACATACAAGAGTTAAAGTAATAGTATCATGGGACAATGAGTCAGACAATCAAGGTAGAGTATATATTTAAGCATTTGAGGAATTTAGTAGAACACAATCACATATCGGTCGAAAGAATTGAGTCGAGATGGAATCCCTATCCGTGGTCAAAAATATATCGGTATCATGGTAAAGATTATAGTTTGGCCATTTTGACCAGAAGGTCGTATCATAAAAATAGTGTCCAAGGAGACGGGTTTTGATGGGACATGATATGTCTACAGGAAGGTGGGCTTGTCTAGGTCTTATATATGAAATTTGTTGGAGGAAAAAGTCTAGTGTTGTACTCCAAATATCCAAGTCACGGTAAGGGACGCCAAAAGATCTAAAATAGAAAGTGGGAGTTCACGAGTTGATAATTAATGCACAAAATAAAGAAGTTCAAGTTAAAGCATGAAATACAATAAATTAAGAAATCCAGTAAAAATAATTCACGGACACAATTCCGGAGAGAAGATAGTCTCCTAGATGAATATAGTTAAGGAACTATTAAATCATTATTCAAATTGCAAGTGGGTTAGAAGGTCGCAATTAAAAGATCTAGAATTGAAGGGAGGTCGAGTAAGTCAATATTGGGGTACAGTCGCATAGTTTGGTAGATGACTAACAACACTTGTATACATAGTACTAGTATGGCCATGAGTGATATGGCAATTAGTGTGGAATACTTAGTAGGATTATCTTGGGGCCTACCATTAAAATTTAACTCAAGTTCCTCCAAAAGTTTCAAAATTAAACTTTCAAAAATAAACCACCCAAAATTTGTATTCACTCCAAGTCGTTCCAATTCATCAAAAAAAAATTTAAATCACTCTCATAAATCTCAAAGCAAAATTTTATCACGTTACTACTATCCTTTTCTAAAATTAACGTTTAAATTCAACTATTTAACTCAAGAGTTCATCATTTACGAATCCATACAAATTTTACAATCAATCAAAAATTTAACACTCTAAATTTTTTAAATAACTCATAATAAAATTCTTAGCATATTAAAAGCAATCTCAAAAAAAATTAAGCTCAATGCTCTCATAAATTTTAACTTCTGTTCATGCTAAGTTATTCCAACAAAATCATAACTTTTAGATGGTAACTTCCTTTAATCAATCAAAATAACTTTCCTTCACATCCTTCGAAATTCTTCGAAAATTTTAATATTAGCAATTCCTCTTTAAACTAAACTTTCAAATAATCTTATCAGTCAAAATTTTTTTTTTTTTACCAAAAATCTAAATAGATTTTTAAATCCTCAATCATAGGACACCATAACAAAAAATTCTCAAAAATTGTTTTCATAACTTTTAAATATTTTAAACCAAAATTCACCGTCATTACTTCCACTTAAAATTCAAAATTTACTAAACACGAAAATTGCAAGTTATACAACTCAAATTTAAATAATTTCTATGGCCATTTTAAAAGCTAAGATCATTTTCAAACCAAATTTATAACTGTTCAAAGGTGTATAACTATAATACAATAAATCATAAATATCAAAACTCGAAAATCAAATAAATTTTATATTTGTTCAAATATGTATATCTATCACCAAAAACTCACAATTATCACAACTCGATAAGCAAGTCAATTTTATACTTATGCAAAGATGTATAACTATAACTCAATAATTCATAAATATCAAATCTCAAAAAGCCAATCAATTTCTTAACCCAATGGTATAAAGAATCTAGCTATATTTTTTTTCCTTCCTGTAGTATCAACCCTATGGTGTTTACTATTTAAAAATCTCAAGATTAGAACCTTCCTTGGTAGTATCCTACTTTACAAATTACTAATCATTAATTCACAAAAAGCCTTTTTAACTCAATTAGAGTCTTGAATGTATTCCAATTGCCAATATAACCATTCTAGCCATGTGTTTGACCTATGAGCATATACTAGTGTAGTCATCTTCTTAGTTGACACTAAGCACGAAAATAAGAATCAACGGTAGAAAAGAATCAAGCAAGATGCAATTCAAGGAGGTCGATCGAGAGTTCAGAATTTGAAGCCAAGGGAAGAGGTCAAGCTGTATGGATGAGATTTCTAGATTCTAATCCTATGTTGCAGGCTCACACCGGTACAATTACGTAACCGAAGTGACAAACATGACCTGCATGGGCCACCACAAAAATATGTAACACCCCAGTCCCAAAATACGTAGGACTAGGTACATCGACATGCCAGCTGTATACATACGAAATATACTCCAATATATGGAAACCTCGTAGGAATACATAAGCTGTAAAATGCAGTAGAACCATAATAACTAAATCTTATCCACTAGATAAATAAATGATATAAAAGTAACTTTGAAATGGTCATGTATTCGTTGGGCGGAGACAAAGTCCACTACCAACTATCTCAAATAAAATATACAAGAAGTGATCGATAAAATAGCGAGACGAACCAAGCGCAATAGTCTTCAAAAGAATGAAGAAGATCACAGCCTTGGCTAGAACACCTGCAAAATCACAGAAGCACACACCTGGAGAGATAACCAGGTCCTCAGAGGGACGTAACAAGATACATGAAGAAATGCCATATGAACTGAATATAAATGCACCATAAAATAAAGATAAAGTAAAGTGTCTGTCACGACCCGCATCCTAGAGTAAGGGCACGAGACGTGGGTACGTCCAGCCTACGCCGCAGTGTCGGCGGTAGAACGCTGTCCTAGGTCTCATGCATCTAACAGTATAACCAAACCATAACACGGCTCAATATCCCATCATCGAAACAGTAGGCTGCCCCTACAACCAAACAAGGACAAGGGATAACTTACTATTCCACGATGTGACATTTTTCTATGCCATGATTGGAACATGAAATTTGCTAAGGTCTCCTAACCTTTCTAGTAGGCAATTTAGAAGACATATCGATGTATGGGCAGGTGAAGGCTGACTCCCCCAGGTCATGTAACAACTCACAATACGCACGCATCAAGTACCAATACTATCAGCCGACATAACTCGAGGCTAGCGGCCCACGTGACCCATCAGTCCACATAGCTCGAGGCTAGTGACCCTCGTGACTCGACTACCGTAGTACGCAGTTACTACAGCTTTTTGGATTTGGGGTAGCCCATACATTTAACTATCTTCTCCCTCCCAAGGACACTAACAAAAGGTAGTTCGCTAAGACTAGGTCCATATGCATACAAAAAGACAAGAAGAAAAAATAGCTGAAGCAAAATAAAATGAACTAAAAATAGCAAGTAATGGATCCAACTGAAAACAGATAATAAATATACAGTAAATAATTAAATAAAGATGCAACTAATTATAAACAGTAAATAGGGCAAGGTATCTTGCCTGCGGGTGGTGCGAGAAGCAGCAAAATCTAACAATCAGAATCGTCAACACGAAAGTCAAAATCCACAAGAAGCTCTGGATGCTGAAACAAATATCACGAACGAGTTTAGAATAAAAGATATGCCTAGGAAATGCCTGTCCATAAGTCAAATTCTAGAACAGGGGCAATTTCGTAATTTCGGGTCAAAACGATGTCCGCCGTTGGACCCACTTTGCACCGAAATGCGTGCCAATATCTATGGTCTCTAAAGTCGTCAAACTATATGTCTACAAATTTGTTTTGATGAGACGAACACAACGGTATGTCCAATTTTGGATTCCGGTGGGCTGTGCATAAAATTGCCCGTTGAGTGGGATTGCCAAAATAGCATCCCGATCAACGGTCTCAGAATCGGACCAAACTTGGCATACAGGACCAGAAAAATATTTCGAGTTCAATGGCGCAAGTTTCGTAGCGATTTGATGAGTGTGCAGAAAGTAATTGGAAAATTTCGAAAAGCCCGATACAGAAAAATTGGACGGATACGGGTCAAATTCGTCGCGCACACGCAACCAATTTGAATTCCGTCAAAGCCCGCACGTCCGCAAATTCGATACGACCTTTCGGTACTCTCGGTTTGCGATGGGGTCGCCCGGTTTGTCGGGACGTACCTCGTACCGGGGTTTTTAAGGTTTATAAAAACTGATTTTTCGAGATTTTTAATTTAATTAAAACTGAAATTTATTGCAGAATAAATAAATTTATTTGAAGGGGATGATAGAGGGTCATGTGGGCTTTCTATACGAATTTATGGATCTAAAAATGGACTAGAATCGAGAGAGAAATTAATTGGAGAAGTCGGGTACCTCGATATTAAAAACTGTCGTTGTTGTGGATTTTTGTTGTTGTTGCCATGGCGACCGTGAGGCGGAACTGCTATCCCTTCGGCGAGACTGGGCACGCACGCCGAGGAGAGGGGGGAGGAGGAAAGAGGAGATTCGAATTTTAGGTTTTCTTTTTTTTTGAGTTTACATATATATATATATATATATATATATATATATATTTTAATATATATATATATATATATATATATATATATTTTAATATATATATATATATATATATTTTAATATATATATATATATATATATATATATATTTTTTTTTTATATATATATTAAAATATATTATATATATATTTATTTAAAATCCAAATACCATTTAAAAGTCAACAATCCAATTATTTAATATATTTGAGCATATCTGCATATATATAAATTCAATCCTTAATAAATCAACTCAACATTTAAATAGAAAAAACATGTTTATTAAATCTCCACAAAATAAATTAAATTATAATAAAATAATAATAATCGTCCCAATGGATGAACTTTACCGCTCACCCATGTATGGGTCCAGAAAATTGTACCATCTTGTAAAATATTATTTTATTAATAAAACATAAATTTTGTACCAAAAGTCAATAAATATTCAACAAGTCTCAAAATTATTTAAAAATATTTGTACACACATGAAATGTTCCTACATGGCCATCTTAGTCACCCCACATGCTCACATGGGCTTAAATTTGGTCCGGGCCCAGTTCGGACTGAATTGGCCAAACCGGGTCATCAAAAAAATCGATATATAAAATAATATTATATTAAAATAATTTTAATAAGTCATTTCACAACTCGTCTTGGTTTTCCTAGTTCGGACTGAACTATGGCTAGGCCTCCCACGACATGGCTAATGTACAAGTCAAGGCACACTGTTACACTTTTCGTGCCAAAATTCATGGTAGTCTTGTGTTACAAAATTCAACAGTGGCTAAGGTCATTTCTAAAAAAAACATAATTTACATAAATTACTTTTTAAGTCTAATAAAATAATAAAAATAATAATAATAATAGGGGATTTTACAGGAGGACAGTCAACTTTATCTACGGCGACATAGTTTCTGCCTCGCCAGTCGAATGGCTGTAGGGACTATGTCCTGATCACCATGTCGTACCGTAGATTAATGCAAATGGAGCTGGAGCCAAAATACAGAAACCAAAATACAAAATACAGAATCCAATCCCTGGGTTCGCCGAAAATACAAAACACTATTCTAATTCATATGTATTTTAAGTGTGAGAACGGATGGCTCAGAACACAACCCAACCGGAGAGGATACTCTGAAAGATCCATCTGAGTAGGACGTATACTCTGAGAGATCACCTGTACAAGAATGATATCAGTAGTGGGATTGAGTATTGGAGGAGATATTATCAGAGTATACGTCCTACTCAGATGGGTCTCTCACCGTTACTATTTTTTTTCTGACAGCATGGTGGATGTGCTCCGTCAACAAATTCTTGCTCGGAGCCAAAACTTTGCCCCGGAACTCAAGTGGACATCCTTCGTGTAGAGCTCGATTGAGAGGTTCCTGACAACATGGTGGTCTCCTTTGTCAAAGTATCCGTGCTCGTCCCACAAACAAGCACGGATACTTTGACAAAGAAGACCACCATGCTGTCAGGAACCTCTCACTCGAGCTCTACACGAAGGATGTCCACTTGAGCTCCGAGGCAAAGTTTTGGCTCGGAGCAAGAATCTGTTGACGGAGCACATCCATCATGCTATCAGAAAAAATAGTTACGGTGAGAGACCCATCTGAGTAGGACGTATACTCTAATAATATCTCCTCCAACACTCAATTCCGCTACTGATATCATTCTTGTAAAGGTGATCTTTCAGAGTATACGTCCTACTCAGATGGATCTCTCATAGTATCATCTCTGGTTGGTTGTCGTATCATCATTGCCGAGGGATGAGGGTCGGAGGACAGTCAACTTCATCTACGGCTACATAGTTTTTGTCTCGCCAGTCGAATGGCTGCAGGGACTATGTCCTGATCACCATGTCGTAGTCCAATACAATCCAGAGATTGACACAGTACTAATTCATATATGTAGTCCAATACAAATAGTCTAATACAACCACAACGTAGTCCAATACAAATAGTCCAATACAAATAAGTACTAATAGCTAATGAGAACCACGCAGCTCACGCAAACACTCAGTGATACGATCACGCAACCACCTCGAATAAGCGGGATCTTTGGCGTGAGGAGAGATGTAGTCCCTTGCAAGTGCTGCATAAATAGAACTTCCGGTCTCACTAGCTACCAGTGCTGGATGAATAAAACTCCCTGTCTCACTAGCTACCGGTGCCACTTCCTCCTTAACAGTAGGAGGAGCCACCTCAGCATTCACTGTTTCCTTCAAACGATGTACCACTCTTCGGATCATGGGTGCCATCTGGTAAGATCGATATTCACAAATAATATAATTATAACATAAGCAAACTAACTAAAGGAACCATCATGTAATTTGAGTAAATTTTTGAAAGCAGATAAAGTACAGAAAATTCAATTTTTTGCCAAGTATGAGAACGGATGGCTCAGAACACAACCCAAGATTCATTCTAGCATACATTAGTATGAATCATCTATGTTCTATACATATGGTGTAGTATATGTTCTTATCGTATCTAGTATCTGAAGAATGTAACAGAATCAAGATAAACTCACATAATGTAATACTAAGACATCATCTACTACTATATAAGATATAGTGATAGGTTGTCGTATCATCATTGTCGAGGGATGAGGGTCGGAGGACAGTCAACTTTATCTATGGCTACATAATTTTTGCCTCGCCAGTCGAATGGCTGTAGGGACTATGTCCTGATCACCATGTCATACCGTAGATTAATGCAAATGGAGCTGGAGCTGGAGCCAAAATACAGTACTACTTCACCATGTTGTACCATTTTACTCTCTCACTCTCTCTTCTCTTCCCCTCCGGCGCTCTCATTCTCTCCGGCGCTCTCACACTACTAATTCCTATGTGTTTTATGTGTGAGAACGGATGGCTCAGAACACAACCCAAAATTCATTCTAGCATACATTAATGTGAATCATCTATGTTCTGTACATATGGTGTAGTATATGTTCTTATCGTATCTAGTATCTGAAGGATATAACAGAATCAAGATGAACTCACATAATGTAATACTAAGACATCATCTACTACTATATAAGATATAGTGATAGGTTGTCGTATCATCATTGCCGAGGGATGAGGGTCGGAGGACAGTCAACTTATCTACGGCTACATAGTTTCTGCCTCGCCAGTCGAATGGCTGCAGGGACTATGTCCTGATCACCATGTCGTACTGTAGATTAATGCAAATGGAGCTGGAAAAATCCGTCGCTAACCGGTCACTAGTCCGTCGCTAACTGAGATTGTCATATCATCATTGCCTGCCTTCATTCCTCACTCTCTAAAGCACACATACACATATGTATATCACAGTTAGATATATAGATATATACATCTATATAGAAACACACATACATATATGTATATCACAGTTAGATGTATAGATATATACATCTATATAGAAGCACACAACTGATACACTCTAAGGGTCGGTTTTTCAGGAAAAACTTCACTTATTCAGTGACTTTGGTGAATCGAATGTCCCACAGATATTCTTAACAAAGAAGGCAGATGAAGAACTTGCACTATCCTTAAGACAGTGAACATACACCATGAACCCAAACCCCATATTCACATTTACTAATCCAAACACCACCAAATTAATGGATAACACCCAATATTGATAACACATTATTCAACCGATATAAACACCTAATTAAAACTAGAATTTGAGAAGCAAAGCCCCCCGCCGCCCCCGACCCAAGCCCGCCGCCCAGCCCCCGACGCCCCCTCCCCAAGCCTGCCGCCCCCTGCAGCCCCGCCACCCACAACCCCCCGCCCACCGCCACCGCCCAGTCCCCGACGCCCCCGTCCCAAGCCTGCCGCCCCCTGCAGCCCCGCCACCCACAACCCCCCGCCCACCGCCGCCGTCCAGCCCCCGACGCCCCCGCCCCAAGCCTGCCGCCCCCGCTGTCCCTACGACACCGTGCACGAGAGAGAGAGAGAGAGAGAGAGAGAGAGATCGAGAGAGAGAGAGAGAGAGAGAGAGGGGATTACCTTCGAGAGAGAGAGGGAGGAGAGGACGCCAACGCCGATCAGTTTTCCAGTCGCGGGAGAGAGAGAGAGAGGATAGAGAGTGAATTTGGGGGGAATGCGAAAAGTTTTCCCCGTCGTTTCAATTTAAGTCTAGAACGTATATTTAGCGACGGACTAGCGACGGATTTTTATCCGTCGCCCGTTAGTCGCTCTTTTTGATACTTGCCGACTGAATATCCGTCGCTACGTAGTCGAAGAACGGTCCCACCAATTCTCTCCACAATTTCTGCCAAATAATCGACTGTATAGCGACGGTTAAATATCCGTCGCTATATCTCCGACGCCCTAGCGACGGATGAGTGACCTTTTCTCCCCCTAAAAATAAAATAAAAAATGTAACGGCTTGTCGTCGGTACTCCGTCGGCTAGTTGCCACAAAGCCGTCGCTAACGCCGACGGATAATATCCGTTGCTAATGTTCCGTCACTAATTTACTGTATTTTGGTAGTGATGGGGGGAGGGATAGGATAGGAATTTTTTTTGGGTGTGCTAAGTAACTCATGGGGTGCGGATAGCTGCATCTTTTAGTTAAAGAGTGACTAAACTAAGTTTAGTTGGTATTTTGGATGAATAACGTTAAAAATGGACATGTGATGGTCACGTGCCTTATTTTAAGGGTTATTTTTTGTTATGACCAGTCGATACGTCGACTATAATTGCTTGTAGAATCGTCATTTTGTACTCGAAAAAAATTATTTTCTGCATCGAATACCAATATTCTAAGTCGAAAAACAAAAACATGATAAACTAACTATGAAAAATAAGACACATAATCATCACGTGTCCATTTTTATCGATTTTTATCCAAAAATATTAACAAAAATCACGTGTCCATTTTTATCTAGTTTAGGTACCAAATTAACAAAGAAAAAATTTCGATTACGAAAACGGCAAGCACTATAGTTTTCGGGTACAATTTGAATAATCAATTCTATGCATATCTTGTGTCAAACTTTGCAAATAAAAAGTTTACAGTCTGAATTTTTCCATCCAAGCTCTGTAACTCCTCATCTTAAATCATATTTTAGTTTATATTTTGTAATGATCAAGACTTGATTGATATTTGATTATGTGTTTAAGATTACCATTGCTTAAAATTATTTCAAATATTATATTAGAGCCCGATAAATCCGATAGATCCGACCCAATCCAAGCCAAACCCGATCCCCCGAGCTTGGTCTTGAGCTTCATACGTTGAACCCGAAGTCGGGCCGAGCTTGGGCTCGGGTCAAACTTATGATTCATCGAATTGGACTAGGGTTGACCTCAATCCCGACACAACCCGCCCGAGTTGCACCCCTACTTAAAAGCAAAAACAAGGTGAAGTGCTTCAACTTAGCTTGGCCAAGAGGATCACTATGCTTGAAATCGTCCCTAGTTTGGTTATATCATATGCTTTTAGTAATTAATTATGTCATATGCTTTTAGTAATTAATTATTCTCCATTTTCACGGGTTGTAGATTATGATGCCACAAACCCACTAATGAACCCCTGTAATGCCTGTTGTTCGTATTACGTATTTTGGAAATACGTGTACGTATTTTCTTGTATTGTTCCTTGTTTAGTTTTTTTTGGCTTGGTTTAACTCTTGGTTTGGGTTGGTTTGGTTTGGCCGGCTGGTTGCTTGGTCCATCATGGACCAAGGTGAACCCCCTACCTACCACCAACCCATGATATTTATTTCCCCACCAACCTTCTCTCTCCTCCATAACTCTCATTTATTTCTTCTTCTTCTTCTTCCTTCCTCCCCATAACTCCCCAACCCTTAGGCAAGTGCAACTTGCTTCCACAAGAGAACTTCTTTTGATGGTTTCATTAGCTTCTCCTCATGATTCTAAACTACACTAGAACTTGTCATTTTCCATTTTGAGGCTTTAATTCTTGTAGATCTAGAGTTTTGCTATTTTTGGATTTTTGGTGTTTTGATCTACCAAACTTGCTTGTTTTCAAGTTTTGATGGCTCCATGTTTTAGAGAATTTCATTCTACCCAATTTTGACCTTTGGAAAGTTGGATTCGGACTTGTTTTGACCAAGATATGGACAATTGAAGCTTAGATTCAACTTTAGAGTTCTTGCTGTTCTTGCCATGTGGAGAAGACAGTGAACAGTGAGCTAGCTTTTTAGCTTATGCCGCTGAGCTGTACGCTGCTGTTTAGCGAGCGTACGCTAGCCTTCGTACGCTGCTATTTAGTGAGCGTACGCTAGCCTTCGTACGCTGCTGTTTAGCGAGCGTACGCTAGCTTTCGTACGCTGCTCTTTGGTGAGCGTACGCTCACCTTGATACGCTGCCTGTTGGCAGTATGTCTTGAGCGTACGCTAGCTTTCGTACGCTAGCTTGAGCGTACGCGTGCTTTGGTACGCTAGCTTAAGCGAGCAAGGCGTACGCTGGCCCCTTTCGTACGCTAGCTCGAGCGTACGCTAGCTTGAGCGTACGCTGACCTATAGCTTGAGTGTGCCCTTGTGTACGCTGACCCTTGCGTACGCTTCCCATTGGAAGTGTATGGATCCTTTGGTACGCAGTCCTGAGCGTACGCTAGCCTGAGCATAGCCTGGCTTGAGCGTGGCCTGATTACCCTTGATCTTTATAGCCCTGTAATATTGATATTTTATTAGATATTTAACGTCCATTTTATATCCTTACGCCTTTTGTCCTGAACTTGATAATCATGGATTTGTTTAATATGTTTGGAAATGATACCTGAGCATGACACGATAGTGACCCGTAGTGGTGCACTCTTGACATAATGACCTGGCATGACCTGATAGTGGCCGGTCGTGGCACACTCCTGACTAGTATACTTGACATGATTACCTGACATGATTATCTCGAATAGCTGTTGCGACGGCTACCTGACATGACTTGTATAATTAACCTGGACACCGTGGGTGATTGTGCTTGTATAAATAAACCCGTCCTGTCTTGCATCATGTCTAGGGAGGGAGCTCCTGAGTACCACGGTCAGGAGCACCTACTAAAATGGACTAAGGTTAATAACTAGATTAACACATTCGTCATGAAGAGATTTCCCAGCTACAGGCAATCCCGTTACCTGGGCACGCCTTAGGATCTGTAGCCTGCCGTCGAGTAGGGCACATTTCCAGCACACTGTCATGTGTTGCACCCTTCAAGCTACCTAAGGGTACATTTGTTTCCTGGACAATTTACCCACCTGAATTTTAACTCTAATCTTTTAACCCGGGGAACCTGGATGGTCTGCAGGGCTTGTGGCTGTAGAATAATCTCACTGCATCTTGTTAGTAATTAGGCTTATGACAACCCTAGTTAGTTAAAGTATCAAGCCGTAATTCTTGCTTGGCCGTGAAGTGATTGGACGGAGTCTAACCAGTCTAGTCTTGCCCTGAATCCTGATCCAGATTATTGAATGACCAGAATGCTTGTATTTATTTTATCGATAAATGGTGAAAAAACCAAGCTCCGTTCAGACGAAGGGTTACAACCCCGGTCCTTGTTTGGTTCACGGGTTGTAACCTGGTTATCTGAATAGTTCCATGGTTATCTCGTCGTATATCATCCTGATATGTTTCCTTTTATTCCAGTCCTTATTTTATTTATATTTATATTCCTGTGCTGATTGCTGGTTTTAGTTCTTAAGTGAAGCTTCCTTTGTGGCACTTGCTCTTTCTGGGGTCTGACCCAGCTGGTTTTGTATGGCCAGATTTCGGAACAGCTCCAGAGGATCTACCGACCTTCCAGCTAGATGGTGGCCACTAGACGGAACCCTGGCAACGAGTGGGTTATTTTTGGCTCTCCCGCTCTATTATAAAAATATTCTTTTGAGGCGTTTAGCCGACGAGCACCTGTTTAGCTCGATTACACTTTACTTACTGTCTGCCTATGGGCTGTAACATGATTAACAGATCCTAGGGTTGATCATGTATGACTACACTCTTGCTAGTCCTAACATTTTGTAATGACTAGCTTCATGATCAGCTGAATATGTAATATTTGGGACGCCTTATTATTGCATATTTAATGATCATACATCTTGTGACTTTTACTTACTTGCTTGTGATTGAGACACTAGGCTTGTTCATGACCTTAAGAGACTGTTGGCTTGTAGATAAACCCTCATGTATCCTAGACAGCCGTGACCGTATAGCGAGATGGAATCCATTTCAATATACGTAGCTGGCTATGTCTGCCCCCGCTCTCCAGTATTCTGGTTCTGGGGCGTGACATGGTTTAAGTGGTGGCCCATGCAGGTCTTGTAAATCAAGATTTGTGGGGGTTTACCGAATAGATGTCTCAATCAGTATTCGTCCTTGATCTCTGCTCATATCTTCTGAATCCCTGGATTCTTGTCCTGATCATATGCTTGTATCGTTGCTTTGTCCTGGTCCTTCCTTATTGTTTCCTTTGTCGTCTTCTTCAGCGGCATAGTACCTGACCCGACCGACCAGCAAGGCGGAGCACCTCCTGCGGACCAGCAGCAACCTGGAGATCAAGCCCAACATTTCGGAGTAGCCTCCAGAGTCGTGCCTTCTGGCGGAGAGCCACCAGTCCAGCCAGTTCAACCTGTAAAACATGATGACGGCACTTTGGTAGGACTCGTCAGGACCCTGATAGCTTTCCAAGACCGGCGTGGAGATGCCTTGCACCAGGCAGTGACGGATGCCTTGACCCGGGGTGGTCATCAGGGTAACAGCGCGGCCAACAGCTTCAAGCGCTTGAACCCTCCATTCTTTGACGGTAGTGAAGATGCTATCGTGGCAGATGCATGGCTTCAGGACACAGAGGTGGTTCTAGAAGCAGCCAAGACTCCAGAGAACGAGAAGGTAGCCGTGGTGCGCCTGCAGTTGTTAGATCTTGCCCGCAGCTGGTGGGCAGCGCAGGCCGTTGGGTTAGCAGCACCCATTCTTTGGGCAGTATTCAGAGAGAGATTCCAGACCAAGTATTTCGATGCCGTGGCTCGGTATGATCTGCAGACCAGGTTCACCAATCTGAAGCAAGGAGGCAGGACGGTCGATGGATATACGGCCGAGTTTTCGAGACTCAGTCGGTTTGCTCCCACCTTGGTGGCAACCGAGTATGATAGAGCCCAACGATTCCAGCAGGGACTGTACCTGGAGATCTTGTTAGCAGTTGAGCAGTTTGAGCATCAGACTTTTGATGCGGTCTTGAGAGCAGCCCGGAGGCATGAGTATACCTCCCAGAGGATCGTGGACAGAACCGGAGGTCGGAAGAGATCTCACGGCCAGATGAATCAGTCTTCAGCCCCAGCCCCGACAGCCAGGGCTTTGACTATTGGAGCTCCGAGGCGAGCAGCCTCAGTGACATCGGTTCAGCATTCAACTCCGACGCACCCTCAGCAGCAGCAGCAGCAGAAGCAGAAGCAATCTTCCGCAGTGGGTTGTTCTCATTGTGGGAAGCCAGGCCATGTGGTGGCAGAATGTCGCAGGGCACAGGGATTGTGTCTGGCTTGTGGGGCACCAGACCATAGGGTTGGATCCTGCCCGAACAGGGGTGGTTCCTCCTCGTCCAACCTTTCTAGCTCTTCGGTGAGAGGACCAGCTCCGATCCATCAGCAGCAGTATCCATTGCCGAGGCCCTTGACGCCTCAGACCCAAGTGTTCCAGCAGCAGAACCCCCAGCAGTATGCACAAGTCCAAGCCCAGAGTCAGAGCAGACAGCGAGGATTTCAGCAGAGGGGACCAGCACCCCGAGGGCACGGTCAGGCTATGGTGATGACCGTGGAGGAACGATTGGCACCAGGTGAGGTAGTGGCAGGTACTATTCTCGTCAACTCCTTTCCAGCTTCAGCTTTATTTGATTCTGGTGCATCGCATTCATTTATGTCTGCACGATTCGCGACACGGGTAGGATTGGAGCCCGAGTCATTATCAGTAAGGCTTAATATACTTACTGGTAACGGACTTGTGGGAGTAGATAGAGTGTTTTTCTCGTGTCGGATCGTAGTTAGCGGTAGAGAATTCCCCGCTAGATTGATAGAATTCCCGATGGCCGATTATGATGTGGTTCTAGGGATGGATTGGTTGAGGAACCAGTATGCTAGGATAGACTGCCATATTGGTAGGGTTGTTTTTAGCATTCCAGGAGAGCAAGAGTTTTCTTTCTCTCGAGGCGAGGTTGAGCCTTCTTCTCCGATATTGCGGATGGCAGTAACAGCAGTTCAGTTGCCCAGAATAGTCGAGGAGTTCCCAGATGTTTTCCCAGAAGAACTTCCAGGTATGCCTCCGGAGCGGGAGATCGAGTTCACTATAGACTTAATTCTCGGGACAGCCCCAGTGTCAGAGAGAGTCTACAGGATGGCGCCGTCAGAGTTGGAGATCTTGTACAAGATGATTGAAGAGCTTAGAACCAAGGGATTCATTCGTGCTAGTGGATCGCCTTGGGGAGCCCCGATGCTTCTTATGAAAAAGAAGGATGGTACGTCCAGGTTATGTGTTGATTATCGTACCTTGAACTCAGTGACAATCAAGAACAGATACCCTCTTCCGAGGATAGATGACTTGTTTGATCAACTCAAGGGGGCTTCAGTATTCTCGAAGATTGATTTGCGCTCAGGTTATCATCAGATCAGAGTCAGAGAGCAGGACATCCCGAAGACAGCTTTTAGATCGAGATATGGGCATTAGGAGTTCCTTGTTATGCCTTTTGGAGCAACCAATGCGTCGGCAATATTCATGGACCTCATGAATCGCATCTTCATGCCTTACTTGGATCAGTTTGTGATCGTGTTCTTGGATGACATTCTGGTCTACAGCAAGAGTGAGGCAGAGCATGAGCAGCATCTCCGTATAGTTCTTCAGATCCTCAGAGAGCACCAGTTATATGCCAAATTTAGTAAATACGAGTTTTGGCTCGATCGCATTTCGTACTTGGGTCATATCATCACCAGAGGAGGAGTAGAAGTGGATTCCCAGAAGATTGTAGCTATTGAGTCATGGCCAGTACCCAGCACAGTTGCAGAGGTTCATAGTTTTCTAGGATTGGCCGGCTACTACCGGCGGTTTGTTTCAGATTTTGTTCAGATTTCAGCGCCATTGACCCAGTTGACCCGCAAGGATGCACAATTTGCTTGGACAGCAGAGTGTCAGAGTTCTTTTGAGCAGTTGAAGCGAGGCCTGATAACAGCTCCTATTCTCACGCTTCCAGATGGAATCGGAGGATTTTCAGTGTATTATGATGCTTCAGGCAGAGGTTTAGGATGTGTTCTGATGCAGCATGGAAAGGTAATAGCTTATGCGTCATGACAACTTCGTGATCATGAGAGGAATTACCCAACCCATGACTTGGAGCTGGCAGCAGTGGTGTTTGCACTTAAGTTATGGAGGCACTACTTGTACGGAGATAGGGTGGAGATTTTCACCGACCACAAGAGCGTGAAGTATGTTTTCACCCAGAAGGATCTTAACATGCGTCAGAGAAGGTGGCTGGAGCTTCTTGTGGATTATGATGTCAACCTGCAGTATCATCCTGGGAAGGCTAATGTTGTAGCAGATGCATTGAGCAGGAGAGCCGGAGCTTATTTCCTAACAGCGCAACTAGAGCTGTTAGCAGATCTTCAGAAGATGGGTATTGAAGTTGTTCTCCCTTCCAGTGTGGCATTGATGGCCAGCATGCAAGTTCAGTCCACTATAGTCGAAAGGATCCAGATGGCGCAGTCGACAGATTCCAAGCTTCAGCGACTCAGAGCAGAGTGTGAAGCAGGACGAAGACCAGAGTTATGTATTCATGAGGATGGTACACTTAGGCATGGTAAGCGTCTTTGTGTACCCAGTGGAGATATCAGACAGGAGATCATGTCAGAGGCGCACAATTCGCAGTATTCCATCCATCCCGGCAGTACGAAGATGTACCGTGATATCCGTCAGCACTTCTGGTAGAATGGCATGAAGCGGGAGATAGCTCGATTTGTCTCTCGGTGTTTGGTTTGCCAACAGGTTAAGGCCGAACATCAGAGACCGGCTGGACTTCTTCGGCCCTTATCGATTCCAGAATGGAAGTGGGAGCATGTAACCATGGATTTTGTGACTGGATTACCTAGATCCCCAGCTGGTAGAGATGCTATTTGGGTTGTAGTTGACCGGCTCACCAAAGTGGCTCACTTTCTTCCATTCAGAGTTGGTCAGTCGACGGCTCAGTTAGCAGAGATGTACCTCAGGCAGATTGTCAGATTGTACGGTGTGCCAGTCAGTATCACCTCGGACCGAGATTCAAGATTTACATCGCACTTTTGGCGTAGCTTGCAAGAAAGTTTGGGAACTCGTCTTCAGTTCAGTTCGGCATACCACCCGCAGACAGATGGCCAGTCGGAGCGCACGATCCAGACTCTTGAAGACATGTTACGGTCTTGCACACTTGACTTCGGTGGTTCATGGGAAGATCATTTGCACCTGGTAGAATTTTCATACAACAATAGTTTCCAGGCCAGTATCCAGATGGCACCGTTCGAGGCACTGTATGGTAGGAAGTGCGGATCCCCGCTAGCCTGGAATGATGTTGGAGAGAGGCAGATGCTTGGTCCAGAAATGATTGCTCAGACCGTTGAAGTAGTCAGGCGAGTCAGAGATCATCTTCGAGTTGCCCAAGATCGCCAGCGCCATTGGGCCGATTCTCATCGGCGTCCTCTCGAGTTCTCGGTCGGCGATCATGTATTCCTGAGGATTTCACCTAACCGTGGCGTCATTCGTTTCGGCGTACGGGGCAAGCTTAGTCCTCGATATATAGGACCGTTTGACATTCTGGAGTGAGTAGGAGATGTATCCTATCGTCTTGCTCTTCCACCGTCGCTAAGCGAGGTGCATGACGTGTTTCATGTATCCCAATTACGACGGTACATCCCGGACCCGAGCCATATCCTGGATCATTCAGAATTGGTTGTTGGTACCAACCTTTCGTATGAGGAGAGGCCCGTGTCTATATTGGATCGAAGAGAGAAGATCCTCAAGAACAAGACTATCAAGTTAGTCCGAGTTGCTTGGGGTCATCACTCTTTGGGTGAGTCAACGTAGGAGCGTGAGGATAATATTCGATCACGATATCCTGACTTGTTTGACTCGTGAGGTATAATGTCTTTCTTATGCCTCATGCCATCAATTCCTTGCTTGCATGATTGATTGATTGCCTAGTATAATTGTATGTGAATAGTATAGCTTGTTCTTGTCCCTCTAGCCTCTTAATTAAATTCCGAGGACGGAATTCTTTTAAGGTGGGTAGAGTTGTAATGCCTGTTGTTCGTATTACGTATTTTGGAAATACGTGTACGTATTTTCTTGTATTGTTCCTTGTTTAGTTTTTTTTGGCTTGGTTTAACTCTTGGTTTGGGTTGGTTTGGTTTGGCCGGCTGGTTGCTTGGCCCATCATGGACCAAGGTGAACCCCCTACCTACCACCAACCCATGATATTTATTTCCCCACCAACCTTCTCTCTCCTCCATAACTCTCATTTATTTCTTCTTCTTCTTCTTCTTCTTCTTCCTTCCTCCCCATAACTCCCCAACCCTTAGGCAAGTGCAACTTGCTTCTACAAGAGAACTTCTTTTGATGGTTTCATTAGCTTCTCCTCATGATTCTAAACCACACTAGAACTTGTCATTTTCCATTTTGAGGCTTTAATTCTTGTAGATCTAGAGTTTTGCTATTTTTGGATTTTTGGTGTTTTGATCTACCAAACTTGCTTGTTTTCAAGTTTTGATGGCTCCATGTTTTAGAGAATTTCATTCTACCCAATTTTGACCTTTGGAAAGTTGGATTCGGACTTGTTTTGACCAAGATATGGACAATTGAAGCTTAGATTCAACTTTAGAGTTCTTGCTGTTCTTGCCATTTGGAGAAGACAGTGAACAGTGAGCTAGCTTTTTAGCTTATGCCGCTGAGCTGTACGCTGCTGTTTAGCGAGTGTACGCTAGCCTTCGTACGCTGCTGTTTAGCGAGCGTACGCTAGCTTTCGTACGCTGCTCTTTGGTGAGCGTACGCTCACCTTGATACGCTGCCTGTTGGCAGTATGTCTTGAGCGTACGCTAGCTTTCGTACGCTAGCTTAAGCGTACGCGTGCTTTGGTACGCTAGCTTAAGCGAGCAAGGCGTACGCTGGCCCCTTTCGTACGCTAGCTCGAGCGTACGCTAGCTTGAGCGTACGCTGACCTATAGCTTGAGTGTGCCCTTGTGTACGCTGACCCTTGCGTACGCTTCCCATTGGAAGTGTATGGATCCTTTGGTACGCAGTCCTGAGCGTACGCTAGCCTGAGCATGGCCTGATTACCCTTGATCTTTATAGCCCTGTAATATTGATATTTTATTAGATATTTAACGTCCATTTTATATCCTTACGCCTTTTGTCCTGAACTTGATAATCATGGATTTGTTTAATATGTTTGGAAATGATACCTGAGCATGACACGATAGTGACCCGTAGTGGTGCACTCTTGACATAATGACCTGGCATGACCTGATAGTGGCCCGTCGTGGCACACTCCTGACTAGTATACTTGACATGATTACCTGACATGATTATCTCGAATAGCTGTTGCGACGGCTACCTGACATGACTTGTATAATTAACCTGGACACCGTGGGTGATTGTGCTTGTATAAATAAACCCGTCCTGTCTTGCATCATGTCTAGGGAGGGAGCTCCTGAGTACCACGGTCAGGAGCACCTACTAAAATGGACTAAAGTTAATAACTAGAATAACACATTCGTCATGAAGAGATTTCCCAGCTACAGGCAATCCCGTTACCTGGGCACGCCTTGGGATCTGTAGCCTGCCGTCGAGTAGGGCACATTTCCAGCACACTGTCATGTGTTGCACCCTTCAAGCTACCTAAGGGTACATTTGTTTCCTGGACAATGTACCCACCTGAATTTTAACTCTAATCTTTTAACCCGGGGAACCTGGATGGTCTGCAGGGCTTGTGGCTGTGGAATAATCTCACTGCATCTTGTTAGTAATTAGGCTTATGACAACCCTAGTTAGTTAAAGTATCAAGCCGTAATTCTTGCTTGGCCGTGAAGTGATTGGACGGAGTCTAACCAGTCTAGTCTTGCCCTGAATCCTGTTCCAGATTATTGAATGACCAGAATGCTTGTATTTATTTTACCGATAAATGGTGAAAAAACCAAGCTCCGTTCAGACGAAGGGTTACAACCCCGGTCCTTGTTTGGTTCACGGGTTGTAACCTGGTTATCTGAATAGTTCCATGGTTATCTCGTCGTATATCATCATCATATGTTTCCTTTTATTCCAGTCCTTATTTTATTTATATTTATATTCCTGTGCTGATTGCTGGTTTTAGTTCTTAAGTGAAGCTTCCTTTGTGGCACTTGCTCTTTCTGGGGTCTGACCCAGCTGGTTTTGTATGGCCAGATTTTGGAGCAGCTCCAGAGGATCTACCGACCTTCCAGCTAGATGGTGGCCACTAGACGGAACCCTGACAACGAGTGGGTTATTTTTGGTTCTCCCGCTCTATTGTAAAAATATTCTTTTGAGGCGTTTAGCCGACGAGCACCTGTTTAGCTCGATTACACTTTACTTACTGTCTGCCTATGGGCTGTAACATGATTAACAGATCCTAGGGTTGATCATGTATGACTACACTCTTGCTAGTCCTAACATTTTGTAATGACTAGCTTCATGATCAGCTGAATATGTAATATTTGGGACGCCTTATTGTTGTATATTTAATGATCATACATCTTGTGACTTTTACTTACTTGTTTGTGATTGAGACACTAGGCTTGTTCATGACCTTAAGAGACTGTTGGCTTGTAGATAAACCCTCATGTATCCTAGACAGCCGTGACCGTATAGCGAGATGGAATCCATTTCAATATACGTAGCTGGCTATGTCTGCCCCCGCTCTCCAGTATTCTGGTTCTAGGGCGTGACATGGTTTAAGTGGTGGCCCATGCAGGTCTTGTAAATCAAGATATGTGGGGGTTTACCGAATAGATGTCTCAATCAGTATTCGTCCTTGATCTCTGCTCATATCTTCTGAATCCCTGGATTCTTGTCCTGATCATATGCTTGTATCATTGCTCTGTCATGGTCCTTCCTTATTGTTTCCTATGTCGTCTTCTTCAGCGGCATAGTACCTGACCCGGCCGACCAGCAAGGCGGAGCACCTCCCGCGGACCAGCAGCAACCTGGAGATCAAGCCCAACATTCCGGAGTAGCCTCCAGAGTCGTGCCTTCTGGCGGAGAGCCACCAGTCCAGCCAGTTCAACCTGTAGAACATGATGATGACACTTTGGTAGGACTCGTCAGGACCCTGATAGCTTCCCAAGACCGGCGTGGAGATGCCTTGCACCAGGCAGTGACGGATGCCTTGACCCGGGGTGGTCATCAGGGTAACAGCGCGGCCAACATCTTCAAGCGCTTGAACCCTCCATTCTTTGACGGTAGTGAAGATGCTATCGCGGCAGATGCATGGCTTCAGGACACAGAGGTGGTTCTAGAAGCAGCCAAGACTCCAGAGAACGAGAAGGTAGCCGTGGTGCACCTGCAGTTGTTAGATCTTGCCCGCAGCTGGTGGGCAGCGCAGGCCGTTGGGTTAGCAGCACCCATTCCTTGGGCAGTATTCAGAGAGAGATTCCAGACCAAGTATTTTGATGCCGTAGCTCGGTATGATCTGCAGACCAGGTTCACCAATCTGAAGCAAGGAGGCAGGACGGTCGATGGATATACGGCCGAGTTTTCGAGACTCAGTCGGTTTGCTCCCACCTTGGTGGAAACCGAGTATGATAGAGCCCAGCGATTCCAGCAGGGACTGTACCTGGAGATCTTGTTAGCAGTTGAGCAGTTTGAGCATCAGACTTTTGATGCGGTCTTGAGAGCAGCCCGGAGGCATGAGTATACCTCCCAGAGGATCGTGGACAGAACCGGAGGTCGGAAGAGATCTCACTGCCAGATGAATCAGTCTTCAGCCCCAGCCCCGGCAGCCAGGGCTTTGACTATTGGAGCTCCGAGGCGAGCAGCCTCAGTGACATCGGTTCAGCATTCAACTCCGACGCACCCTCAGCAGCAGCAGCAGCAGAAGCAGAAGCAATCTTTCGCAGTGGGTTGTTCTCATTGTGGGAAGCCAGGCCATGTGGTGGCAGAATGTCGCAGGGCACAGGGATTGTGTCTGGCTTGTGGGGCACCAGACCATAGGGTTGGATCCTGCCCGAACAGGGGTGGTTCCTCCTCGTCCAACCTTTCTAGCTCTTCGGTGAGAGGACCAGCTCCGGTCCATCAGCAGCAGTATCCATTGCCGAGGCCCTTGACGCCTCAGACCCAAGTGTTCCAGCAGCAGAACCCCCAGCAGTTTGTACAAGTCCAAGCCCAGAGTCAGAGCAGACAGCGAGGATTTCAGCAGAGGGGACCAGCACCCCGAGGGCACGGTCAGGCTATGGTGATGATCGTGGAGGAACGATTGGCACCAGGTGAGGTAGTGGCAGGTACTATTCTCGTCAACTCCTTTCCAGCTTCAGCTTTATTTGATTCTAGTGCATCGCATTCATTTATGTCTGCACGATTCGCGACACGGGTAGGATTGGAGCCCGAGTCATTATCAGTAAGGCTTAATATACTTACTGGTAACAGACTTGTGGGAGTAGATAGAGTGTTTTCCTCGTGTCGGATCGTAGTTAGCGGTAGAGAATTCCCCGCTAGATTGATAGAATTCCCGATGGCCGATTATGATGTGGTCCTAGGGATGGATTGGTTGAGGAACCAGTATGCTAGGATAGACTGCCATATTGGTAGGGTTGTTTTTAGCATTCCAGGAGAGCCAGAGTTTTCTTTCTCTCGAGGCGAGGTTGAGCCTTCTTCTCCGATATTGCGGATGGCAGTAGCAGCAGTTCAGTTGCCCAGAATAGTCGAGGAGTTCCCAGATGTTTTCCCAGAAGAACTTCCAGGTATGCCTCCGGAGCGGGAGATCGAGTTCACTATAGACTTGATTCCCGGGACAGCCCCAGTGTCAGAGAAAGTCTACAGGATGGCACCGTCAGAGTTGGAGATCTTGTACAAGATGATTGAAGAGCTTAGAACCAAGGGATTCATTCGTGCTAGTGGATCGCCTTGGGGAGCCCCGATGCTTCTTGTGAAAAAGAAGGATGGTACGTCCAGGTTATGTGTTGATTATCGTACCTTAAACTCAGTGACAATCAAGAACAGATACCCTCTTTCGAGGATAGATGACTTGTTTGATCAACTCAAGGGGGCTTCAGTATTCTCGAAGATTGATTTGCGCTCAGGTTATCATCAGATCAGAGTCAGAGAGCAGGACATCTCGAAGACAGCTTTTAGATCGAGATATGGGCATTGGGAGTTCCTTGTTATGCCTTTTGGAGCAACCAATGCGCCGGCAGTATTCATGGACCTCATGAATCGCATCTTCATGCCTTACTTGGATCAGTTTGTGATCGTGTTCTTGGATGACATTCTGGTCTACAGCAAGAGTGAGGCGGAGCATGAGCAGCATCTCCGTATAGTTCTTCAGATCCTCAGAGAGCACCAGTTATATGCCAAGTTTAGTAAATACGAGTTTTGGCTCGATCGCATTTAGCGAGCGTACGCTAGCCTTCGTACGCTGCTGTTTAGCGAGCGTACGCTAGCTTTCGTACGCTGCTCTTTGGTGAGCGTACGCTCACCTTGATAAGATGCCTGTTGGCAGTATGTCTTGAGCGTACGCTAGCTTTCGTACGCTAGCTTGAGCGTACGCGTGCTTTGGTACGCTAGCTTAAGCGAGCAAGGCGTACGCTGGCCCCTTTCGTACGCTAGCTCGAGCGTACGCTAGCTTGAGCGTACGCTGACCTATAGCTTGAGTGTGCCCTTGTGTACGCTGACCCTTGCGTACGCTTCCCATTAGAAGTGTATGGATCCTTTGGTACGCAGTCCTGAGCGTACGCTAGCCTGAGCATAGCCTGGCTTGAGCGTGGCCTGATTACCCTTGATCTTTATAGCCCTGTAATATTGATATTTTATTAGATATTTAACGTCCATTTTATATCCTTACGCCTTTTGTCCTGAACTTGATAATCATGGATTTGTTTAATATGTTTGGAAATGATACCTGAGCATGACACGATAGTGACCCGTAGTGGTGCACTCTTGACATAATGACCTGGCATGACCTGATAGTGGCTCGTCGTGGCACACTCCTGACTAGTATACTTGACATGATTACCTGATATGATTATCTCGAATAGCTGTTGCGACGGCTACCTGACATGACTTGTATAATTAACCTGGATACCGTGGGTGATTGTGCTTGTATAAATAAACCCGTCCTGTCTTACATCATGTCTAGGGAGGGAGCTCCTGAGTACCACGGTCAGGAGCACCTACTAAAATGGACTAAGGTTAATAACTAGATTAACACATTAGTCATGAAGAGATTTCCCAGCTACAGGCAATCCCGTTACCTGGGCACGCCTTGGGATCTGTAGCCTGCCGTCGAGTAGGGCACATTTCTAGCACACTATTATGTGTTGTACCCTTCAAGCTACCTAAGGGTACATTCGTTTCCTGGACAATGTACCCACCTGAATTTTAACTCTAATCTTTTAACCCGGGGAACCTGGATGGTCTGCAGGGCTTGTGGCTGTGGAATAATCTCACTGCATCTTGTTAGTAATTAGGCTTATGACAACCCTAGTTAGTTAAAGTATCAAGCCGTAATTCTTGCTTGGCCGTGAAGTGATTGGACGGAGTCTAACCAGTCTAGTCTTGCCCTGAATCCTGTTCCAGATTATTGAATGACCAGAATGCTTGTATTTATTTTACCGATAAATGGTGAAAAAACCAAGCTCCGTTCAGATGAAGGGTTACAACCCCGGTCCTTGTTTGGTTCACGGGTTGTAACCTGGTTATCTGAATAGTTCCATGGTTATCTCGTCGTATATCATCCTGATATGTTTCCTTTTATTCCAGTCCTTATTTTATTTATATTTATATTCCTGTGCTGATTGCTGGTTTTAGTTCTTAAGTGAAGCTTCCTTTGTGGCACTTGCTCTTTCTGGGGTCTGACCCAGCTGGTTTTGTATGCCCAGATTTCGGAGCAGCTCCAGAGGATCTACCGACCTTCCAGCTAGATGGTGGCCACTAGACGAAACCCTGGCAACGAGTGGGTTATTTTTGGCTCTCCCGCTCTATTGTAAAAATATTCTTTTGAGGCGTTTAGCCGACGAGCACCTGTTTAGCTCGATTGCACTTTACTTACTGTCTGCCTACGGGCTGTAACATGATTAACAGATCCTAGGGTTGATCATGTATGACTACACTCTTGCTAGTCCTAACATTTTGTAATGACTAGCTTCATGATCAGCTGAATATGTAATATTTGGGACGCCTTATTGTTGTATATTTAATGATCATACATCTTGTGACTTTTACTTACTTGCTTGTATTGAGACACTAGGCTTGTTCATGACCTTAAGAGACTGTTGGCTTGTAGATAAACCCTCATGTATCCTAGACAGCCGTGATCGTATAGCGAGATGGAATCCATTTCAATATACGTAGCTGGCTATGTCTGCCCCCGCTCTCCAGTATTCTGGTTCTGGGGCGTGACAACCCCTCTTCTCGTTTATTCCAATATTGGCCAATGTCAATTTCGTTAATCTTAATTCTTTTATTAAAACAAAAGCAAAATTATTAACCTTTACTTTTTTTATTAAAATGAATTCCTTTTATAAATCCTAATTTGATATTCTTTTTATAAATAAAATTAAATTCCTAATTTTAAAATTAATTAATAGAATTCTATTATTCAAATTCCTTAAAAATTAATTTAAATAATAAAATTTCATTATTTTCTTCTTTTTTTCTGCAAAATCAGGGATTCATTGTGCAAATTAGAATTTGTAAAACTTATTTCTATTCCTTTCTTTTTCTAAAAACTTTAATTTCTAACTAAGACGTGATCTCTAAGTTTCAATCCCTTCATAATCTCGATCGAAGCCCAATCGAGCATCAACGCTTTTCTTCCTCCAATCCAGACCATCTGCCTCATTCGTCATCATCGTCGTCGTTAGACGAAGATGCTAATCCCTTATTCTTGACTGTACGTGTCGAGCAAGGCTCAAAATGACCACTACGCATTGCCGCGTCCAGCTACTGCCACCATATTTGTTCAAGTGCTTCTCTGCCACCCTGCTCCACCGCGAGCCTGACTGCACCATTGTCAACTACTCCGACAACACAAAAAGGACAACATAAGCAGAGTCATTGGCAATTTGACCTACCTACCGAGCCATATTTACGTACAAATTTCTCTGCATCCGTGGCACCAAATCTCGAGCCATCTTCTCCGTCTATAAGTTGGTATACTCCTCTCCCTCCATGAAAAAAATACATTTTTTAATTTAATCATTTGATGATTCGTTCATGGAGAGTAGGTAAATGAAATTTTTGTTTTTAGAAAACTCTCCAACCAGGTGTCAACTCATCGATCAGAAAGGTGCTTAACGATGTTTCCCTAGTGTGGGATTTGACCGAACTCAAATTCGTTAACCAAGTACGATGAATTTAATCTGTCCATCAATTTTTACTATATCTTAGTTTTTCTAGTACTCAAATTACTTTATGTGTGTTCGTTAGATCGTGGCAAAACTTGTTCCATTGGACTAGTAGTGTTATTTATCCTTTGTGGTGAAGTTATCGTCCAGTTTTGTGATCGTTGATCAGATCATCCCCTGTGATCCGACTGTCACGTCCCAGTCCTAAAATATACGGGACTAGGCCACGTGGCAAAGGCCAGCTACGCATTCAAGTAGACTCCAGTCTAACTCGAATACGTATAAGCTGTCCAGATTATATCATAATCCATATATCTACTACTAAACATCCACAAAATCTATCTATAATACTATGAACTATGAGAGAAAATAACTATAGAAGAACGACAAGAAGGCATCAACTAAATATCTCGAAGAAGTAAACCCTCAATATCCTATGTCAGATCTCAACATATACCTGGAAGAAAACCAGGTTCTCAGTGGAACGTAGCAAGATACATAAAATATATGCTGAAATGAAGTACAGTAAATAACATGTGAAAATAGTAAATAGGTGATCCAGGTAATAGTCATGTGATCCAGGTAATAAACAGGTGATCAAGTAATAGTCATGTGATCTAGGTAATAAACAGGTGATCAAGTAACACTACTATTAGGAAGACTATCTAGTCTGCGTGAAATGCACTTAAGAACAACGTTCGACGAATGGAGCTCTCCGAACATAAGATCCTCTCGCAGTGAGGCTCACCGAACCACCTACTGTCAACAACAAGAAACCAATAATAGCCCCTTCGTCTAGTAACTGTCCTGCCTACCCGATGATACTGTCTGTGTTGCATCCACGACACGTCCAATTTGACTCTAGTAAATCATAAGTCCAGAAGTACAGTCAACATGTATACAAAAAAATCCATCATCAAGTAAACATCCCAAGGTGTCAAATCCCTATTTTTGAAATACTTATCTGACTGTATTTTGTATTTTTGGAAAATTTAAATTTGGGTATTGTTAAAATTTTATTGATATTTTCTTGAGGGTGAATTTTATTCACATTATTATTCTTGCCACTATTGTTCTTACCATTTTATTATTATTATTATTATTATTATTATTAATTTATATTCCCATTACCTAACCCTACCCTTCACATTACCTAACCCATCCCATCACTTTCCCTCTCTCTTAACTCTCTCTCTCTCTCTCTCTCTCTCTCTCTCTCTCTCTTTCATGTGCTGGAAGACCAGCCTCTCCCTCCTTTTTCTACCACTCTCTCTCCCGCTCAACTCTCTCTCTTCCTCACCCTCTCCCTACACTCTTTCCATCTCTCTGGCTCTCTCTCCCAAGCTCCCCTCTCCTCTCCCATGGCCTCCGGCGACCACCCCCACCATCATCGTCGCCGTCGCCGTCTTCCACTCGGCCGGCCTCCTCCGCCGCCCTTACCCACGAGCACCACCACCTTCACCATCTCCCCTACGACTACCACCATCTTTGCCGCAGCCACCGCCGGCTGCCACGACCACCACTGCCCCCATGGCCTCCGGCGACCGCCACCGCCACCACTACTGCTCCCATCACCACTTCCATCTCTCCCTCTCCCGCTGTTCCCGGCGCCCGCCTACGCCGCGGCCACCTCCTCCGGCCACTTCCCGTCATCCACAACCACCAGCGCCACCATCGTCTCCATCTCCCCCTTCTCCTTCCTGCTCTCTTCGTGGTGCGGATCGCCGCCGCGAGCCACCCCCTCCGCCTGGCTGGGCCCCCATTGCCTCGGGCCGGCCAGCTTCGTCGCGACCAGCTCCTCCATCGCAGGCTGGAGCTGCTTCTGCTGCTGTCCTCCCTCCGCCGAAGCCGTCGCGACATGGCCAGCCCCGGTGAGCTCCTCCGCCTTCCCCTTTTTCCTTTTCTGGCGACCATCGTCGCCGTCGAGCCTCGCTGGCTGCGCCAGCCTCGAGTGGCGCGTCGCCCTTGGGCCCCGCGCTGCTCGAGCAGTGTGCAGCCTTGGGAGTTGCACTCTCCTCGGGCCACGCACACGCTTAACTTGCGTGTTCCCTCATTTCCCGTACTTTTTAGGATGTGTGCCTCGATTTGTGTGTTGTCCCAGTTTTCGTGCACCCCGATCCACGTGCTGCCTTGGACAGCGGGACGCCTCGAGCTCCGTGCTGCCTCGGGCACCGTGCCATCTCGATTTGTGCACCGTCTCGATTTTTGTGTCTTGGCTTTTGTGCCTACCTCATGACCCGTACCGTCTCGATTTACGTACATGCACCGATTTGCGTGTCGTATCGATTTGTGTGTCACACTATATCTTGTATTGCTTCGGTTTGCGTGCACGCACCGATTTGCGTGCCGCCTCGGTTGTATGCCGTATTGGACTCTGCACCTTTTCGATTTGCGTGCACACATCGATTTGTATGCCGCATCGATTTACGTGCTCCTTGGACCTTGGGTCGTCTCGATTTACGTGTACGTCTTGATTTACGTGCACGTTTATGTTTCTCGTTCATCTCGATATTCGTGTTCTCTCGATTCTCGTGCACGTCTCGATATACGTGCACTAAATCCCTGTTTTCCCTGCAAAGCTCAGGCCGTGCAAAGCCCAGGCCGTGTGAGCTAATCCTGAGCCCACTAATTCCCAAAACTGAGCAGAAATTTTCCTCGACCATTCTGTAACCGAACACCATAAGTATACAAAGGAAGGTATCGAAACCCTAAAAACCATTCCCCAGACCGCGCCCCACCTCCGTCGCACCCACTCTCTCGTCTCATCATCATTTCTCAAACCAATTGGTTCGATAGGAAGACAACCTATACGGATTTCCACCACTTCAAATAGTTTGAATTTAGGTACCCTAAGTTGCTCGATAAATCGATGCGAACATTGACGAAAAACCTGTTCAAACAGAACAGTTTTAGGAATTAAATCACTGTTTTAGAAGCCAGATATAGATCAGATCAGTACACAACCTCAAAAACTAATTAAAGGCAGTCCTAGACAACCTATAGGGCTCTGCAACCCAATTTACAAAATCTGATTACATTGACTACACGCCGAGAAATCGGATCCCAAACTTTGACAAAAACCTGTTTTTCGAAAATACGAAAACCTTCGATACGACGTGCGTCCTGCCAATCCGGGCGACGTGGTCGCGAACTGAAAGCATCAAAAGGTACGTATCGACTTTGTAGATGTGTGGGCTTTGACAGAATTCAAATTGGTTGTGTGTGTGCGACGAATTTGATACGTATCCGTCAAAATTCACCGTATTGACCTCTGTGCAAATTTTTTAATTACTTTGTGCACGTTCGTCAGATCGAGACAAAACTTGTGCCAGTAGGACCGTATCATTTTTCTTGTCCTGTATGCTAAGTTTGGTCCAATTCTGAGACAGTTGAATCGGACCGCCGTTTTACGGGCCTCACGGTCCGATCCAACGAGCGATTTTGTGCACGGCCTGCCGGAATCCAACTTTGGACATACGGTTGGATTCGTATCGGAAAACTAGACCTATTGACATATAGTTTGATGACTTTAGAGACCATAGACTCTGACACGCTTTTCGGTGCAAAGCGGATCCAACGGCGGACACCGTTTTGACCCGAAATTACTGTTTTGCCCCTGTGTCCAGAATTAGACTTAAGGACAGGCAATTTTAGCTACTTTGACTATTCTGAAAGTGTTGGTACTATTTATTTTAGCATCTGGAGACTTCTGCATGTGTTGACTGATTGTGGCTCATTGAGTGGTATAGTATTATTGGTTTCACCAGCTAAGGACCTCAGGCAAGTACACTTTCTGATTGTTTTCGATTCATAGTAGTCTTTTCATTTCATGCTTATACATATATCTTGCTGCTTGTTGACACGCTCGTCAAACGGAGTAGTCGGGAGGGAAAATATCTTAGTAGACATGTGGACTACCCAGAACTATCCCATGATATTATTCGTGAATAATAGCAGCTGCACACGACACGTGCAGGGTGCCGAATTTACTCCCTAGCCGTTCACATGTCGAAACAGATATTTCACATCACTAGGGTAGTTGTATTTTATTTGTTTTCCTTGTCTTCTTCCCCACCTGCCATGTCATCAGTTACTTTCTAGTTTCCATATCTCATATATTATTTTCATGTCTTGTTAATTCTATTGTGTTTTCGCATTGCCGTCGGTTTGTGTGCTTGTTCCATTCCTGACTAGAAACCAACATTTTTCAAGTTTAGCCGTGATCACTCTTAGCACTGGAAAGGCATGGGTATGCTGAGGTCAACCTAGATAGTGGAAGTAGCTGACTTTACTATTCAGTGAGACATTGTATTTTCTTTTAAATATAAATATTGTAATAAATTTAGAAATTTGAATGAGCAATAAAGTTTATTTTGAGCTTTTATTCCTTGCGAGCTTGACAGCGTTCTACCGCCGACTCTGCGGCTTAGGCTGGCTTAGACGCGTCTCGTATCCGAAAAAGCGGGTGCGGGTCGTGACAAGTTTTTGTGGTAGCCCATGCAGGTCAGTTTTTGCAAAATTATGCGAACTCATGGTAGTACCATATTAGTCGTACTACTGCGAGCCTGCGACTTGGAAATGCTCATTCACAACTAGGAGTAAATCAATTTTAAGAGAATGGTTAGGACTAGGAGTCCCTAGTTTAATCTGAAAGTTGGGTAGTTAAGGTTGCTACATAGGCCTTATTGAATTTTAAATCCTGTTAGATGATTTTTATAGAAGGATACACTATTGTATTCTGAATCGATAGTATTTCTGAAGTAGGTAGATTCGTAACCCCTTTCCGAAAGTTTGTCTTTTATTTATTTGTTTGAATTAAATATGATTTTTAGAATTTTATAAATATTTATTATAAAGGGCCTTAGTCATGGTTAAGTTTTGGAGCGCAAGATAACCAAAATTTTTGGCACTGAGAGTGTAGTCGAGTGCCTTGACTAGTTTTCTAGCCATGGTAAGGAAGACCGAGCTATAAGAGTGTCTGAACTAGAAAAACCAGGCTAAGTTGTGACTTGATCCCTATAATAATTTAATTGGTTATTTAATAATAATACAACTTTTAGAAGGCCCGTTTGTTCCAAACTAGCCCGAATCCAACCCAAGTCCTGGTGGTCATATAGTGCGACCAACGACGTCCATGTAGATATGTAGATATGTATATATATTGGTAGTATTGTGAATACTTTCTATAAATTACATATTGAATATAATATATATATTATTGCTATTTATATTTTACTTGGAAATAGGATAACCTTCTCCTAGAATGACATTTTGGGACTTTTGGGATTTAATTAGGCTATACATATATATTTGTGTATAAATATATTCATAATAGGTAGACATAGTACTTTATACATAATTATTCTCGATCTTGAGTATTAGCGGAATATAAATTTAAGTTTATATTTCCTTTGCCTTCAGTCATTTTCTCCCTAATCATGATCATTTGTATAACGTTATCTTATGTCCTTTCTAAACATCGCCATATCATAAGTTCGTATCACTTATATTCTTTCCCTTGACCTAAGGATTTAAAAAAAAACTTCTCCCTCATTTGTCTACTAATCTCGAGTTAAGTTTTTAGTTTTAAAAGTTTTCCTCTCAATCGTTGAGTATTGAATATCCGTGAAATATGGATTATAAGATTTTACTCATTTTGACTTCAATCATTATCCTTCCGAACCAATTTTTCTCCTTTCAAGAAGCTGATCTTATACTTGAAGAACAGATACTTGTATTTATTTCTACCTTTATCAACTTGTATGGTATTTTAATCTCCTTTGATATTCTTAGAGATATAGTTGGAATAATTTCGATGACTTGCGATGACAGGACAGCAGCGCATTGTTGTCACTTATTTGAATTATCGAGATGACGGGTTCACTGCAGCCAGCAGCGCACTGGCGTGGCATGACCCCTAAGTTGAAATAATTTCAAGTAAGCATGGGTGATCGAACATTATTAAAATTATATCTTGATCGTCTTACTTCATCCTTGAGTTGTTATGTCAAGATTAGATAGAGTTGATAGGGTATTTGTTACCGCAACATGGCTTGAGTTGTGGAACCAAGGGTTTAATGCAGCTAGCTGTAAACTGGCGAGGCATAAATTCTCGGTAAAATGACTTCGATTATGTTTACGATTTTCGAATACCATAGAGACTACGTTTTATTGGCATATAACTATTAAGTTTTCTAATTAAATTATGCTTACTCCTAGTCACAATCCTCTCAATACACCAGTAATTCTCCCTTCCTTCCTTATCCTTCTATCATTCAGATTGTCATATTTTAATGTAATTTTGACTGGATTCCTAAACCTGCCTAGATTTTGACTCTAAACTCGTGCCTAAATAATTATGGATAGATATTTTAAGCAGTTTTGGATTTTATCATCCTTGAACAATTTCGATCCTGACTAGACTCCTTTTATTATATTTCGATCGTGCCGTTTCGCCTGTCATCCTAGAATTCAATTCCATGATCGTGCCTAAATAATTTTGTTCAACTCGTTGTTCGTACCAAGATGATTTTAATTTTGATCAATCTTAAACCATTTTATCTAGACTAAATCATAATCGTGTCTACGATTTCAACTAAATCATAGCTAAGGTTATACCTTCGTTTCAGCTGCAGTCATGACTATTTTGATCTTGATCATGCTCGTGCCAACTTCCTATTTTCACCCTGCTTGGATAACTTGCCTGATTAGTCTTGATCGTGACTATATCTTAAAATGTGACTAAAATCCTGTTTTCATCGAGAACCTTGGTCATTCCTTAAAAAGATGGTAATAACTCAACCATGCCGACCATAGATTGGTCGTGTCCAACCATTTCACTCTTGATCGTTCTTAAGAACATTTGCTTGACAACTCGACCACTTGACCGAATACTAGTCGTGCCAAATCACACACTCCTACTTGTCTAGTATCTTTGTCATCTTTCGCGTGACTAATAAGATCATGAATCATATCACTCCCTTGATCATACCATTCGTCGTTTTATTCATATCAATTAAAAATTTGGTTCTTTGATTATTCTTCATAGTCGTGCCTAATCATGCTCTTTGAAATTTTGGAGACAAAATCATTCTAAAGTGAGTTTTAGGATATACAAGGATTACCGGTTGATTAGAATAATTTCCCTTAGGATGATAAGTAGTGCCCCATGGACTTCCACTTTCCATTTAGATCATTTTGTGCCCCCGGCCATGTCATTAATATTCGGAGCACGAGACCAGCTATTATCTTCCAACAAATTTCATATACAAGATCTAGACGAGTCCACCTTCACCTAGGTATATCATGTCCCACTCAAACACATCCCCTTATACTCTATTTTGAAGAACAAATGGCAACTCTAGGGGGGTGAATAGAGTTTATAGCGATAATAGCCAATTAAAAAATTAAACTCTTTCACAATCTAAGAATAATCAGAGTAAGTGCGAAAATAAATAAGGAGCAAGAAAGCATACGCAAATACAGCCGATTTTAACCTGGTTTCCCTCGTGGAGGACTAGTCCAGGCCTGAAAACTCTAGCTCAGGATTAAATCCACTATTTGTGAAATAGTAGTTACACCCCGTGCCTTTTTTTCAGAAGAGCACGTTAATTTCTTAGAAAGGATCGCAGTGGCGATGCTTGGAATTTTCCAAGCGACTTCTTGAACTCTTGCACAAGACTCCTAACTGAGAGATGCTGAGCACTCGAGACTTAGGAAGCTTGTGGCGAGTAGATGAAGAAGGGTATGGCTTATATTGAGCCTAAGAGAGAAGATAAGAGAAGATTGGATGAATGAAAATGAGAGAATTCTAGGCCTATTTATAGGATATTGGCAGGCAGAATTCGGCCAGAATTCTCTTAGGAATTTTCAAAAATTTGGCCGTTGGACAAGTAGCAACCAGCCAACCCTAAAAATTAGGGTGCTGATTTTTAGGGGACAGAGTTCGACCCGAACTCTGTGTGGAGGCAGAGTTCGGCCCGAACTCTGTCTCCAGAGCACAGAATGGGTCTTAGGGTCCAATGGACTTATTTTGGATGTGTGGAGCTTTATAGATTTTGGGTAGGTTATAGGGCAAGTCTCAAGAGCTCAGCACAACTCAGCTTACAACAGTCTAGACTCAATAAATATAAAAATACAGACTCAAAAATGACTTGTATTTGCAAAACTGAGCTGTCGTCTGGCTTGAACTGGATGTGGTCGTCGTGTGTCGTATTGAATTATTACAAGTATCATTTAGTCAATGTTATCAATATTTGATTGACTGTGACTTTGTGTCAACAATCTCCCCCATATTGATAATTGACAAAATAATAATTGTATATTCAATATTCATAACTGGACACATGTAAAGCATAGCTCCCCCATAATAAGTGCCGAGCTTAAGAATAGCTCCCCCGTAAACAATGCTGTATCTTGTTGGCCTGTTAAGAATATTCTTCCAAAAGCACATATAGATAAAAAGAATATAGAATATACATATAATTGGCATTTAGCAATTTAAGATAAACAAGTAATAACTGGCAAACACACTAAAAGAATATAGAATTTAAGATAAACAAGTAATAACTGGCAAACACACCAAAAGAATATAGAATATACATATCTCCTCCTTTTGGCATTTAGCAATTTAAGATAAACAAGTAATAACTGGCAAACACACCAAAAGATATGAGAAGAAACTGCATATAAACTTGATATAACGACCAAATGTCTCAATAGTCATAAAGAAAGGACATAAACTGATAGAATTACCAAAGTCTCAAAAGTTATAACCCATAATAAGTCTAATACAAACCAAGTACAGAAAAGCAACTAAAAGCAAAATGCATAAACCATAATCTATGATCCTCGGTAGCAGTAGCAGGGCTCAGTCCATATCCATCATCGTGTGCGTGAAGGCCCAGCCTCGTCCGATGGATCAGTAAAGGAGCGACGAAGGTCCACGAAGGCTGCATCTGGATCCAAGTAGCGAATGACCCAAGGGTCATCGATATGATAGCCCTCACGACCGGGATCTCGCTCCATAGGAATGGGAATGGAAGGATGGCGAGACATGGAATACCGAATATCATGCAGCGAGTTGCTGATAGCACTCATCTGCAAGGTGGTCCGATAATCCAGCTGAGTCCAACGATCGTCCTCCAAAGTGAAGCGATCTCGGAGCATGGTCTGAAGAGACTCGAGAGTGGCAGGAGGAGGAGGAGGATCATGTCCAAAAGGAGGGGCATCTGGCTCATCATCAGAATGCTCAGACACTACTGGTGAGCCAATGGCCGCCTGAAGCCTCCTTGCCTTAGAGAGGAAGGCAGGGGCAGGTAAGAATGGACACTCATCAAGGGGTACATAAAACGCATGAAAGATCATAGGAAGGTATAATTCATAAACCAAAGATCTTGGTTTCTTCCTACAGTTAATCATCCAATCCATCATTGTGCATGGAAGATTAAAGGGAACATGGAAGTGGAGATGATACAATACCGATATCTCAAAATAAGTGACTTCATCGGTAGAACCCGCTTTGGGTAGAATGGTGTTGAAAATGATCCGACGAAGCTCATAGAAATAGGGATTGAGGAATTTAGCCAAAAGCTTACGAGGACGTGTGTTAGGGCTACACAAGTCGTCCTTGAAGCTTTCAAGTGAAATCCCTTCGGGAAATTTAAATGATCTAGCTTCAACAAGCTTTTCCCAAGAATTAGGCTCTTGAAGCTCAAGATATTCGGCCAATTCAAAATCGTCAAAGGAGATATCAATTCCCGCAACTCGTGAATAAATATGAGTATCATCATGGGTTAAGTTGCAGTAAAACATTTGAATGGCACTATGATAAACGACCAAATTTGTGGTAACAAGTTCATCAAGACAAAGGTCATGAAAGAGTGCGTCATATTGTGAGAATATAGTAAAGTTGATCGGGTGTCCCGCAAACACCGGACGTGTCCGAAAATCACTAAACCAATCATTTGAGGCGTCGAGTGATACAAAAATTCGGTCGTCAAAAGTGTTTGGATCATGTGGACGTGGAGGATTGAACAACGGATGGATTTGTTGTTCAATGGCCGGTGCAACGGGTGGTGCAACAGGCGGTTCAACGCGTGGAGGAGCATTCAACGAGGATGCTCCCTCTGTCCGAAGTCTCTTCCCGCGGTTGAACAAACGTGGAGCTATAACACAATAGATAATGAAAGAAATTGAGATATAGAAAAGTATGGAATTATACCTCAAACTAGTGATGACCAATGAAAGAGAATTGAAAAATAAGTATTCTCCTTGAGTTTGGAGAATAATGGAGCTCTAGAAAGGAGAAATTAGAGTTAGGGTTTTGAGAGAATTGAGTTGGAGAAGTGGAGAAGGTGGTAATGAGGAAGGAGAGGGAAGAGAAACCGAAAATATGGTGAGGGTTTCTCTTGGTCGGAGCAAATCATGGCCATTGGATCTAATTTTTGATCAACGGCTGAGACTGTTCCCGGTTCTGGAACAGTCAGGCCGAAATCGGCCCGAACTCTGGTAGGGGTAGAGTTTGGCCCGAATTTCGGATCCTGGTCACAGAACAGGAATCAGGCAAAAAAATATTGGTTAAGTAAAAGAAAAACCAATATAAGACATGAGTATAATTACAGAAAAGATCCAATAGGTAAACAAAAGAATAACAGATAGTGAGTTTAAAGCAGCAATATGAAGTTTGAAAAATTAGTATTTCAGCATATGATAAATGAAAATGAACCGTATAATAAACAAGGAATTATATCGTAATTCAATATTTTGAAGCTGCCATGGGTTAGCTGCAGGGGCCGGATCCCAGCTAGCGGTAGTCCAAAGGACTAGTACACCGTGTCGCTTAGGCTTTTACGCCTTGTTGTCAGAAGGACCCTTTCGGCTTGTACCCATAGCAAGTTTATTATAAGAGAATCAAGATATACTCGATATTTACGCAGGTTTATTTTAATTTACAACAGCTTCATCTAAAATTCCAAGTTCACGATAAAGAAAATTGAAGCGCTCTTCGGATAATGGTTTTGTAAAGAAATCTGCTAACTGATGATCAGTGTCAATAAATTCTAAGTTAATCGTACCATTTTGCTGATGATCACGCATAAAGTGGTGACGTATTTCAATGTGCTTCGTGCGTGAGTGACAAATGGAATTCTTAGTAAGATTTATAGCACTAGTGTTGTCATAAAATATTAGAATATGCATGAAAGATAAGTTGTAGTCTTCAAGGATTTGCTTCATCCACAGAATTTGTGCACAACAACGCCCAGCTGCGATGTATTCAGCTTCTGTTGTGGATAGTGCGATAGAATTCTGCTTCTTGCTAAACCAAAAGACTAAAGCTTTTCCTAATAAATGACACGTGCTGCTCGTACTTTTACGGTCGACCTTGCATCCGGCGAAGTCAGCATCAGAGTAACCAATGAGGTCAAATGATGTTGACTTGGGATACCATAGGCTCACTGTAACCGTACCCTTAAGGTATCGAAAGATACGCTTAACCGCGGTCATGTGTGATTCCTTAGGATTAGCTTGATATCTAGCACACAGGCAAACGCTAAACATAATATCAGGGCGACTAGCCGTAAGGTAGAGTAGACTGCCTATCGTACCTCGATACTTATGTTGATCTACGGGTTTACCGCTATCATCTGGTTCGAGTTTGGTTGAAGTAGCCATTGGAGTGCTGATTGGTTTGACGTTGTCAATATCGAATTTCTTCAGCATGTCCTTTGTATACTTCGACTGACAGATGAAGGTTCCATTTGACATTTGTTTGACTTGCAGCCCAAGAAAGTAGTTGAGCTCCCCTATCATGCTCATCTCAAACTCGGTCTGCATACACTTGGCAAAATCTTGACAAAGGGTTTCATCAGTAGAACCAAATATAATATCATCTACGTATATTTGTACTAAAATAATAGTGTCTTTAAAAGATTTTATGAAAAGTGTGGTGTCAATTTTCCCTTTTGAAAAACCTTTCTCAAGCAAAAAATTGCTTAGCCGTTCATACCAAGCTCTAGGAGCTTGTTTGAGGCCATACAGCGCTTTCTTTAGCTTGAACACGTGGTCGGGAAATTTGTGATTTTCAAAGCCAGGAGGTTGTTTCACATAAACTTCCTACTTAATAAATCCATTCAAGAAAGCACTTTTAACATCCATTTGAAATAATTTGAAATTTTGAAAATTTGCAAATGCACAAAGCATCCGAATGGATTCCAATCTAGCAACAGGAGCATACGTCTCATCGTAGTCGATACCTTCCTCTTGGTTGTATCCTTGGGCTACTAGACGAGCTTTGTTGCGTGTGACTGAACCATCTTCATTTACTTTGTTTCTAAAATCCCATTTAGTGCCAATGATCGAGTGATTAGCCGGTCTAGGAACAAGTTCTCATACTTGGCTCCTCTCGAATTGGTTGAGTTCCTCTTGCATAGCAGAAATCCAAAATTCATCATTAAAAGCTTCTAAAATATTTTTTGGCTCAATTTATGAAATAAAGGCAGTGCTAGCAATAGAGTCTCTTAATGATGATATAGTAGTTACTCCACGTGAAACCTCACCAATCACCAAATTTTCTGGATGTGATGGCTTGAAAGAGAATTTCTTTGGCAAGCCCTCCAGAGAATTGGTTTCGGTTGTGGTATTCATTGGAGTAGAAGTTGATGGCTCAACATCATCATCAAGAGTAGCTGCTGCACTGTTATCTTCATCAAAAGTCACATTGGTAGACTCTTCCATAATTAATGAGCGTTTGTTAAAAACTCTATATCCCTTGCTCTTGGCAGCATAGCCAAAGAAAATACCATCGTCAGCTTTGGCATCAAATTTGCCTAAGTTGTCTTTGGTGTTAAGGATAAAACATCTACACCCAAAAACTCTAAAATAAGAAACATTTGGGGTTCTCCCAAACCAAAGCTCATAGGGTATCTTCTTCGTAATAGGACGAATAAGCACTCTATTTAAAATATGGCATGTTGTACTGACAGTTTCAGCCCAAAAGTATTTCAGAAGTGAAAACTTGTTCAACATGACTCTAGCCATATCGCCAAGAGTCCTATTCTTCCGCTCCACAACACCATTTTGTTGAGGAGTTCTTGGACAAGAAAAATCATGATCAAAACCATTGGAATCGCAAAACTTTTCAAAATCAGAATTTTCGACTCACCTCCATGATCACTTCAGATACGAGTAATCATGTAGCCTTTTTTGTTTTGAACTTTCTTAACAAAAATCTTAAAAACCAAAATAGCATCACTTTTATTTACAAGAAAGAAAACCCAAGTAAACCTTGAAAAGTCATCAACGATAACAAAGGCATAGAGTTTTCCACCAAGACTGGCTACTCTACTAGGGCCAAATAAATCCATATGGAGAAGTTGTAGGGGTCTAGTAGTACTTACAGAGTTAATGGAATGGAAAGAGGACTTGGTTGCCTTATTCAACTCACATTCGGCATATACGGTGTCTTTTTGAATGTGATATCGGGCAAGCATCTAACTAGCTTTTTGGTCGATAGCCTGGATATAGTATCCATATTGGCATGACCAAGACGCTGGTGCCATAGTAATCTTTCATCTTTATGAGCATATAGGCATCTACCTGCATTGTTAGTATCTATAGACAAATAGAAAATATAAATATTATCCTCTCTTACCCCTTCAAAAACAATGTCGCCTGTTGACCTATCATAAATAAGGCATTTGTTTTGTCCAAAGTTAATATCATATCCATGGTCAGCAAGATGACTGATGCTGAGCAGGTTATGCTTTAACTCGGTCACTAGGCAGACATCCTTTATTACGGGAGAGGGAGGATAACCAATATTACCATTACCTATAATATAACCTTTTAGGTTATTGCCGAAGGATACATATCCTTCTCTCTTCATCGATAGTGATGCGAAAAGATTTGCGTCTCCCGTCATATGCCGCGAGCATCCACTATCGAGAATCCACTTACTCTTAGTTGAGAAGGGAAGGTCCACCTACATCAAGAGTAGATGTGACCTTTGGCACCCAAGTTCTTGAGGGTCCTGAAGAGTTAGTTTTTGGAAACCATGCATATATCTTTCTATCTACTAATCTTCTAATTCTACATTATGGTGAAATGTGTCCATGTAAACCACAATAAGTACATGTAGCATTCCTATTTATATTAGGAGCATGCTGATGATGTTTATAAGTAGAGTGTTGAGGAGAAGTATGATGATATGTAGAATTAGCATGGTGGTGATGACTATGTGTAGAGTGATGTAGAGTGGCATGGTGATATTGTCTATATGGAGTAGCATGGTAATGATGTCTATATGTAAAGTGATGGTGATGTGGTTTTTGTGCAACATGATGATGATTGTATTTGTGTGTAGCATGATGATTTTGTGAAATATGATAATTATTTCTACGTGCATGTGGTTTGTGTCCTTTGTGAAAGTGTGTGTATATGTAAGCATGATTATGAGCAGCATGTGGATGACGCGGTTGACTAGTATGAGTGGTGTCATGCTTTGTGTGTGTCTCATGTGATTGGGTTTGAGGTTGAGCAACCTGTTTTCCCAATTTAGTCTCTAGTTTCTTAGAGACAGCTTGCAATTCAGTAATCTTAGCATTCAAACCATGCATCTTAGTAATAGAAATCTTGTGTCTACTCTTTTCTTCTGCAAGCTCTGTGTTGAGTGTTGTGATTTCTTGTGTTTGTTGTTCAATGCGTGCTTCGGCATCATGTAAGCTTATTTTAAGCTTAGATACCTCATCAGTGACATCCGTGGGTGAAGTGTCTCTAATGTTATCAAGTAATAGAGAAAGTCTTTGTATTTCGACTTCATGACTTTTGATTTTGTCCTTGGCATGTTTGTATTTACCAATGACCTTTTTGTGATCACTAAGTAAATCGGTGAAAGCATCGCCAAGTTCATCAAAAGTGAAGTCGTCAAGAGTTTCGTTTGATACCTTTTCGGACGTCGCCATTAGGCACACATTAGCCGTATCTTGAGGAGAGTTCTTTTCTTTCTTGGAGTCACTAGCTTCGCTTTCATGCCAATTGCTTGTGTTGGCATATTTCTTTGAGGAAGTCTTTTTGTATGGCTTCTCATAGCGGTTGCTCTTCTTCAAGAATGGACAATCTTTTCGGACGTGTCCAATCTTCTTGCAACCGTAGCAGGTTGGCTCTTCTTCGCCATCTTCTTGTGGTTCCTTCTTTCTTTGATTGAAGCGAAGGAATTTTTTGAAGTTGCGGACTATAAGAGCTTGATCATCATCTTCTGAGTTGTCGTCATCCGTCTCTTCGGGTTCAGCCCTCCGTCGGAGCAGGCTCTTCGAAGTCCTTGAGGTCAAGCTCATGAGTCATCAGCTTTTCCATCAAGGTCTCCATGGACATGGTTGTGAGATCATTTCCTTCTATGATGGATGTCACCTTAGGGTTCTAAATTTTTGGTAGCCCCGTAAGTAGCTTGCGAATCTTCTCATGATTTGAATATTACTTGCCGAGCGAGGATAGGGGGTTGATGATGTCGAGAAATCTTGTGAACATTTACGTGATCGTCTTATTTGGCTTCATCTTGAAAGCCTCATATTCTTGAGTGAGACGGCTTATCTTTGATTCCTTGACTTGGGTGGTTCCTTCATGCGTCACTTCTAGAAGTCTCCATACTTCGTGAGATGTGGTGCATGTAGATACCCTGTTGAACTCATTCCTGTCTATAGTACAGAATAAAGCATTAATAGCTCTCGCGTCTAGACTTGCCTATTTCTTCTCATCGTCAGAATATTTGTCATGTGATTTTTCAACAAGATCACCATTGACAACTATCCTGGCGGGCTTTTTGTAACCGTCAGTGACGATAGTCCACAGGTCAAAGTCTAGCGACTTGAGATAAAAGCTCATCCTTGTTTTCCAATACGTGTAGTTAGTTCCATCAAATAGGGGAGGCCTATGAGTGGACTGTCCTTCACCATGATTGGAAATCAAGGATTGTGTGGTTGCCATGGATCAGCTCTAGGATGTAAGTCCTTGTAAAGAGAACAAAGCTCTGATACCAATTGAAGAACAGATGGCAACTCTAGAGGGGGGTGAATAGAGTTTATAGCGATAATAGCCAATTAAAAAATTAAACTCTTTCACAATCTAAGAATAATCAGAGTAAGTGCAAAAATAAATAAGGAGCAAGAAAGCATACGCAAACACAGCCGATTTTAACCTGGTTTTCCTCGTGGAGGACTAGTCCAGGCCTGAGAACTCTAGCTCAGGATTAAATCCACTATTTGTGAAATAGTAGTTACACCCCGTGCCTTTTCTTCAGAAGAGCACGTCAACTTCTTACAAAGGATCGCAGTGGCGATGCTTGGAATTTTCCAAGCGACTTCTTGAACTCTTGCACAAGACTCCTAACTGAGAGATGCTGAGCACTCGAGACTTAGGAAGCTTGTGGCTAGTAGATGAAGAAGGGTATGGCTTATATTGAGCTTAAGAGAGAAGAGAAGAGAAGATTGGATGAATGAAAATGAGAGAATTCTAGGCCTATTTATAGGATATTGGCAGGCAGAATTCGGCCAGAATTCTGGTAGGAACTTTCAAAAATTTGGCCGTTGGACAACTAGCAACCAGCCAATCGTAAAAATTAGGGTACTGATTTTTAGGGGACAGAGTTCGGCCCGAACTCTGTGTGGAGGCAGAGTTCGGCCCGAACACTGTCTCCAGAGCACATAATGGGTCTTAGGGTCCAATGGGCTTATTTTGGATGTGTGGAGCTTTATGGATTTTGGGTAGGTTATAGGGCAAGTCTCAAGAGCTCAGCACAACTCAGCTTACAACAGTCTAGACTCAATAAATATAAAAATACAGACTAAAAAATGACTTGCATTTGCAAAACTGAGCTGTCGTCTGGCTTGAACTGGATGTGGTCGTCGTGTGTCGTATTGAATTATTACAAGTATTATTTAGTCAATGTTATCAATATATGAGCGTCAGATGGAAACCATTGAGCACATCTTCTGCCAGGGGGATCAACCCGTACAGGTCTGGAGAGCGCTGTCCCAGCGTTGCTGACAAGCTCAGGAGGGCAGGGGCTTCCTCGATCTCTTAGCTGGGTGGGCATACGCTTCCCACGGCCACCATATCGTAATGGCTGCTGCTACGTGGGTCTTATGAAAGAATCGTAACAAGGCGAGATATGAAGGCCACCAGTACAACGCTGATATACTCATTCGTGAGGTGATCAGGCAGTGCCGTAAGATGAGGGACTTCTGTTCGCATGGCCAGACTAGTTTTTGGGTTTCTCACCTCAGCTAAGCTCTCGGTTTGGGTTTTGTGTTTTGTTGGTATACTTGTATAGGCGTTGGCATTTTGTGCCTAAGGGTATACTTGTACAGGCTTCGGCATTTTGAGCCTTTACGGAATAAAATAAGGGGGTTCTCAATATATATATATATATATTTTATATATATATATATATATATATATATATATATATATATATGTCACGTCCCGCTTCCCAGATTTGAACGGTGACGTCAAACACATCCCCAGGCTACGCGCCAAAATCGCGATTGTCGCCCGTGAATAAGCAAAAATAGAAAATACAAGGAAATTTATATTGCATTACACATAGTAATATAATATATGAAACTTATCTAACAGTACATTATCTTACAAGTTTATTACAAAAGTAATTTACAAAAGTAACTACGACAACACTAGTCATAAACTGAAAGTCTTCAGGTCACTACTCCTCGACGTACAGTGGCAATGCCTCGGCAGGAATGTCTTCTTCTTCCCCTAGTGAACAAATACTAGGTCGTTTAAAAACGACAAGCAAGTCCTCTGGTCAAAGACGTTTGAAAGAAGTTTGGAATAAGAATCAGAATGTAAAGATTTTCTATTGAAAAAAAATTAGGAATATGACAATTCACAATTATTTGTAAGTGCCTTTGTACTAATCATTTAAGAAATATGAACATCATTCTTACTTCATGTAACGGGAAATTTCTACCATCGTGAGATGCAAATTCCGAGCTTCCCTTGAGCTTACAATATATAGTTTTGCCTCCCTTGAGTAAAACGAAAAAACTGCATTCCTTTAATAGGGCGATAGTCCTTAAAGTGAGATACAAATTTAGTGAACACAAAATGTAATACAATTTGGAGAACAACCCTGAATATTCATCTAAATATTTCCCGTCAAAAATCCCGTTAACCCGGGATCAGGCTGTGAAATTTGAGCCTCCCTTGGGCTTATCAATCGTCTATTCGATGTTACTGTCGAAATAGACGTAATAAATTTTTGAGCCTCCCTTGGGCTTAGTTTGCCTCCCTTGAGCAAACAAAATACGGATCAGCTTCTTGTTGTAATTATGTTACGGGACATTTAGGGATGTTCAGTTGTTCTCCCCCGCCCAATGCATCCTAAATGTTACCAAGAATTTTCCAAATGATTTTAGATTTTTAAGAATGTTCCGATTTTTCTGAAAGTCAGAAATTGACTATCTCTTGAAATTTCCAAAAATTTCGACAGAGTCTCCTTTGTTTTTAGAGCCTCCGGAAATTTGCAAGAGATAATATATGATAAAAATAAATTCTGGGTTCGCCGACCCCTTCGGTGGAGCAACTCTCAACACCGGAACTCACGCAAGTATATATTGGGTTCGCCGACCCCTTCGGTAGAGCAACTCTCAACACCGGAACTCAAGCAAGCATATATATAAAATGGCTAATTCTCACCATGGCAATTTGGCAAGCAAGCAAGCATTTTATTTAGGCAAGCAATTTCCTTGATTTGAGCGGCTTGTAGTTCGCTATCCCAAGCATCCAAATGAAGTTATTAGTAGTACATAGGCATCAAATCTATGTGTCATGATTTGAAAAAAACCATGTTAGACTCTTTGTAATATTGTATTGGTGTGCTAGAGAGTCGAAAATTCATAGGAGTAAAGTTATCGTGGTATATAGGGACTTGCAAAATAATTAATTTAACCATCAATCGTTCCAACAAGTGTTTTTTTTTCGATAGGTTTAATAATTTGGACATAATTATATAATTATGTTAATATCGAAACTACTCTCGTGTATACGTGTTCAAGTAAGAAAACTTAAGACATATATTCAATTTTGTAGGTTAAGCTCCTAAAATCATACCAAAAGTTACAAATGTATATATATATATATATATATATATATATATATATATATATATATATATATATATATATATATATATATATGAATAAGAATTTACTTCTATATATAGTGTCAAAGTGTGTATAAATATATCATGTGTCCAAGAACCCATTGGTGTCGTGTCCAATACTTATATATTTGCGTTGTATCCTACACAAGGTGTCCTTTACATATATTAACTGTATCGTGTCCAATACATATTATCCTTCAAAGTATCACGTATTGTGTCATGTTGTGTCCATATATATATATATATATATATATATATATATATATATATATATATATATATATATATATTTATATATATATATATATATATATTTCTTTAGATGGAAACCACATGTTATCACTTGAAAATTTAAAGTTGAAGTGCCCATACATATTTAAAATATTTATAGTGTTGAGTGCAACACATGTGCCCAACTTATACATTCATATAAATCACCTTGTGTCCAAGTATCTACTTATGTGTGTCCAATATATATATTTTTGTATCGTGTCAAGTTGCATGCTCATCTCTATATTCATGCTACAATATTACATGGTGGTTTTAACCATAATATATATATATATATATATATATATATATATATATATATATATATATATATATTCAAAAAATGGAAATAATTCCTAATTTATTCTATTAAGAAACTTAGAGCAAAAAAATAAGATAAGTCTCAAGAAAGAGGGAAAGAGGGAGAGGACTTGCCTTGGGTTGGGAATTGACCTAGCTTTCTCCACAAATTTCCTAGTTTAAACCCAATAACAATAACAAATTCTTGTTAGCAATTCTAGGTTTAAAGTTAGAAGGAAGAGATTGGGGAAGAAAAATAAAAAAAACTTACTTAGGGTTCTTGGAAATGGAAGTGAAGGAGGAAGAGGATGAAGATGAAGAGAAGGTGAAGATTGGGGGGGGTGGCCGGAGTGGGGCGGCCGGCGGCGGCATGCGGCGGCGGGCGGCAGCAGGCGGCGGGCGGCAGTGGGCCGGTGGGGGTGGTTTGTGTGTGTTTGTTTTTTTTTTGTTGCTTGTATGTGTGAGTGGGGATTATAATGGGGAAGAGTGGATGAGGTGTCCCCCCTCATAATTACAAGGGACACCTACTCCATTTCTCCATTCTTCTAATGGACACATGGCATGACATGTGTCATGCCATGGAAAATTCTCTTTTTTAAAACAAATAATAATAATAATAATAAAAAAAATCAGAGTATAACAAGTCTACTCCCCTTAGAAAAATTTCGTCCTCGGAATTTGAAAGTACAATAATTGATTTACTAACCTGGCTTAGGGAATAGATACGGATATTGCCTCTGTATATCTTCTTCTTTCTCCCAAGTTGAATTTCCAGGAGAATCCTTGCTCCATGCGACTCGTACTAATGGAATGATCCGATTGTGGAGTACCTTCTCCCTTCGATCCAAGATTCCTACGAGTTTCTGTTCTATCCGTAGTGTAGGTCCGATGGTGATCTCTGAATGGTCAAGTATATGGCTTGGATCTGACACATATCTTCGTAACTGAGAAACATGGAATATATTGTGAACTCCCTCTAGCGTTGGTGGTAAGGCAAGCCGGTATGATACATTCTCTACTTTTTCCAATATGTCGAAAGGTCCAATGTATCTCGGACTCAGTTTTCCTCTGGTCCCGAATCTGATGGTTCCCTTAGTTGGTAAAATCTTCAGAAACACATGCTCTCCAGGTTGAAACTCCAGTATTCTTCGATGCTTATCAGCCCACATCTTCTGTCTATCCTAGGCTGCTGGCAGGTGACTTCTTATTGCTTTGACTATATCCACAGTTTGTGTTACTAGTTCTGGTCCCAGTAATTGTCTCTCTCCTACGTCGGTCCAACATACCGGCGATCTGCACTTTCTACCATATAGTGCTTCAAAAGGAGCCATTTTGATGCTATCATGGTAACTGTTGTTATATGAAAATTCTACTAAATGTAGATGATCATCCCAAGATCCTCCAAAATCTAAAGTACAGGCTCTCAGCATGTCTTCTAGGGTCTAATGGTTCTTTCCGACTGGCCGTCGGTTTGGGGGTGGTAGGCGGAGCTATATTTCAGTTGAGTGCCAAGATTTCCTTGTAGATTTCTCCAGAAATAAGAAGTGAATCTGGTATCTCTATCTGATACTATACTTACTGGTACTCCATGTTGACTGACAATCTGCTTCATGTATATTTCTGCCAGTGCTTCTGTCGACTGTCCAACTCGAAAGGGCAGGAATCGAGTGGACTTCGTAAGTCTATCTACAATGACCCATATAGCATTATTACCCCTTTGGGTCTTAGGCAGTCCTGTCACAAAATCCATTGTGAGATGCTCCCATTTCCATTCGGGTATGGGCAAAGGTTGAAGAAGTCCTGCTGTCCTTTGATGTTCTGCTTTCACTTGCTGACAGACGAGACATTTAGATACAAATCTGGCGATTTCTCTTTTCATTTCGTGCCACCAAAATGTTTGTTTCAAATCTTTATACATTTTAGTGCTGCCCGGATGAATAGAATACTGTGAGTTATGGGCTTCTGACATAACTTCCGTTCTTAGATCTCCACTGGGCACACATAATCGGTCTCCGAACCTTAATGATCCATCCAGATGCTTCCTTATTCCGGTCTGGAGCCCTGCTTCGATTTGTTTCCAAATTTGCTGAAGTCTCGAATCATTTTGCTGCCCTTCCTTAATTCTATCTATCAAGGAGGATTGTATTTGTAAGTTTTGCCATATTCCTTGGGTTACCGGGCATACTATTTCAATTCCTATTTTCCTTAAATCTTCAAGGATTTCCTTAGGTATATTCATAAGAAAAGCTTCGGGCCTTCTACTTAGAGCATCAGCCACTTTATTAGCCTTGCCCGGGTGATATTCCAGCTCCATATCGAAGTCCTTTAGTAACTCCAACCATCTTCTTTGTCTCATATTGATCTCCTTTTATGTGAAGACATATTTTAAACTTTTGTGGTCTGTGTATATTTTGATTCTCCCTCCATATAAATAATGCCTCAATAACTTGAGTGCGAATACCACAGCTGCAAGTTCGAGATCGTGAGTTGGATAATTTCTTTCATGTGTCTTTAATTGTCGGGATGTATAGGCCATGACTCTCCCGTGCTGCATCAGTACACATCCCAGACCCTTACCTGATGCATCACTATATATCTCATATCCACCTGAACCAGATGGCAATGCCAGCACTGGGCCGAAATTAATCTTTCCTTCAATTCGTCAAATGCCATTGATATTTCTCTGTCCAGTTAAACTTTTTTCCTTCCGGGTAAGACGGGTTAAAGGTTCTGCAATTCTTGAGAAATTTTCTACAAATTTTCGGTAGTAACCAGCTAGTCCTAAGAAACTTCTGATTTCTGCTACAGATTTAGGTGTTGGCTAAGACTTAACTGCTTCCACCTTCCTCGGGTCTACCGAGATGCCTTCTCCGCTGATAATATGTCCAAGAAATGGTATTTGGTCCAGCCAAAATTCACATTTACTAAGCTTGGCATATAGTTGTTCTTCCCGCAGCGTTTGTAGTACTATCCTCAAATGTTTTTCATGTTCCTCTTCACTTTTGGAGTATATAAGAATATCGTCAATGAATACAGTCACAAATTTATCCAGATATTGATAGAATATTCGATTCATCAGGTCCATAAATATGGCGGGTGCATTAGTTAACCCGAATGGCATAATTAAGAATTCGTAATGCCCATATCGAGTTCTAAATGCAGTCTTAGGGACGTCTTCCTTCTTCACCTTCACTTGATGGTATCCGGACCTTAGATCAATTTTTGAGAATACTCTTGCCTCTCCTAATTGATCAAATAGTTGATCAATTCTAGGTAAGGGGTATTTATTCTTGATGGTAACCTCATTCAAGGCCCTATAATCAATTACTAGGCGTAGGGTTCCATCCTTCTTTTTCACAAACAATACTGGTGTACCCCACGGCGACGTGATGGGTTGAATAAATCCTTTGACAATAGTTCCTTTATCTGTTTATTCAACTCGACTAGCTCTTCTTTGTTCATTGGGTATATTTTCTTGGCTATGGGAGCTGCTCCTGGTATTAGATCTATAGAGAATTCTATAGCTCTATCTGGGGGTAGCCCTGGCAATTCTTCTGGGAATACGTCTTTAAATTCCTCCACTATCCTTGGGAATGATTGCTCAGCTACTCCTTGCAGCAGCACTGGTAATTCAAATTTCTCTAGTTCTTCTGTATTGAATTCATTTTGGTTTCTTACAAATTTATAAGACTCTCCGTCAGGAAGTTGAAATGAAACTTTTCCTTGACTGCAATCTATATTGGCTAATGCTGCGGTTAGCCAATCCATGCCTAGTATCACATCGTAGTTGCTTATGGGAAAAACAAGTAATCGGGTTCGAAAAGATCCTCCACCCAACTTTATGGGACATTTACTACATACGCGATTGACTTCTACCACTCCGTTACCGGTACGAACCTTTAGTGATTTAGGCAGAGGTTGGGATTCTATTTCACGTTGCGATATAAAAGAAGATGCTATAAATGAATGGGTAGCCCCAGAATCAAACAATACTGATGATGGATATGCAGAAACTAGAATCGTACCTGAAACTACTCTCCCGGGATATTTGCATCTTCAGCTCCCATCATAAATGCTTGCCCTTGTCCCTTTCTCTTCTTGTTGTGATTTTGGGCTTGACCTGCCCTTTGTGCTTGTTGGAACTGATATGCCTGAGGGGCATATGGTGGCCTTTGCTGATTCCCATAAGTCATGACCGCCTGTGAGGTTGGTGCCTGAATCCTTGGTTGAGGTTTGTTCCCCTGAATCGGAGGTCGATACCCTTGATTGAAGCCTTGTGTCGTCGCTCTAATTGCAGGCAGCTGAGGGCATTGATTAGTTGGATGATTTCTTGCTCCACATTTTAAGCAAAGTCTCAACAATTTTCTACATACATTCCTCTTGTGTCCTGGTTTCTAGCAATAGTTGCAAACGATGAACCTATCTGGGTTACCATTTTGAGGACGCTTAGGTGGTCCCTGCAATGATTCTTATTGGAGGATGCCCCTTCCTCGAAGGTTCTTTTTTTTGTGATGACCGGAAAGGTTGCTCTTCTCTTAGAATCCTTTCCTGGTCTCGAGCAGCTTCTGTTACCTCAGAAAAAGTCAGACATCGATAAGATGCAACCCTGCTCTTCAGTTGGGTCCCAAGCCCTTCTAAAATCTGGATATTTTCGTTTCTTCGTCAGCTATCATGTTTGGGGCAAATCGACTGAGTCTGGAAAATTCTGCAGTATATTCATCAACTGTGTGTTTCTCTTATTTTAGGTAGTTGAATTGCCTTTCTAATTCTATCCTTGCTGATTTAGGATAGAATCTCTCCTCAAACTTCTTCTTAAACTCAGCCCAGGACATGTCCCTATCAGAGTCTTCTGGATATTCGGCACTGTACCAGTATCCAGTAATATCTTCCAACTGAATGCGAATCGCTGGTACCATATCCTCGGGTCGAATCTTTGTAGCCTTCATTAAGCCTTCAATCGTTCTTAGCCATTGATCCGCTTCCATTGCATTTTCAGTTCCCTTAAACTTGGGTGGCCTAAGATCCCTGAATTCCTTTAGGTTTCTATCCTTGGTATTGTTAGAATTCTGCATTTGCTCCAATATTGAGGTATTGGTTACATGGGCAGTATTGGCATGCTGACTATTGGTTTCCAGTATTTGTTGGAACAATCGAAACATATCAGCCATGGTTGGTTCAGCTGATACTCGAGGTGGTGGATTATTGGATTGATCCGGGTTGTCATATCCTGAAAAAAATTGAGAGACACAATCCTCAAGAATATTTGACTCACAATATTTATTTATAACAAGATGTACAGCACGAACCATATATATTTCATCATTTCATTATAATGAGAGTAATACAAAATGTTGTTTCTATTCCCAACTTTACATATTTTTCTAACTTAGCCTACATATGTCACCCATCTCCCCAAAATGTGACAGGGTATTCTATTCTACTTCCACTAATCCATACTTTTATACATCTGCTGATTCCCAAAATACAATACAGCAGACAAAAGGAGAAGGACTCCTTCTTCTATACTATACACATGGTTAGGTTTGCTTATCCCACGGCCTCGATGAGGATCCTTTCCTCAGTGAGGATCTCGACCTCTGGGTGAAGCCTTTCAAAGTCGTCTAGTGTGCCCTCATAGCCATGTAGTCCGATGTAGATACGGTTTGAATCCCGAACATACAGGCAGTAGGTTGTATTTTTAAAATATACTTCAACACCATCCTCAATATCCCTAATGATGGGACGCCTGACTCCATAGAACACTTGGTAGACATGAACGTCGTACCAATCCGGTGCATTCCATACTATTCTGGCATACCGCTGGTATAGGTACAAGGTATAGTCGCTCCCATCCCATTCCAAACTCGGCATAAACAGGTCCATACCTACATTCATAATATCCTTAAGTAAGAAGTACTTACAAGGAATACAAGAATATAGGAAAAGCATATTTTATTAATTGGCAGCACAATATGCTCCTACGATATACATTCATACATCACATTTCCATTACATACATTCATACATTACATTCCTACTACCTACATTCATACTTTACCTATATATTGGGGATCTAATACTTATTTACACTTCTACATTTACACATCATCCACATTCTGGGGATCTAAATCCACATTCGCCTTATGTTATAGATTTTTACCTCTGGATACGTCTGCTTCCATTCCTTCAGAGTACCATTGCGATCGGTTTCTGGACCTTCAGAGGGTTCTGCCTAGATCAGGACATAGTAATGCACCGTATTATAATATACTCTTCTTTCATCTACTATATCCGTTGCCATCGGATATTTCAGCTCGTAATGTACCCCATAGGCCTCTATCATCCCTTTTGGTGCTACTCGCCACATCTTCTTTACAAACGCATAATATTCGTCCAAGCTGTGGCTGTCATTACCTAGTCTTACAAAATGTGCGAATCGGGCATGATCTATACCAAAAATTCCTTGGGTCAGTATCCCTTTACTATGATTAAAATAATTAGTTAGATAAGAAAGAGGAAATCATTGCACAATGCTACTAACTATTGACACTTCCTTCTCAAGGTTTCCTAGGGTGTGATTTGGACTCGAGGTGCTCCTTATAATTCTAGAACCTACGTCCTATCTGAACCTATGTTTTATCCTAGATTTCCCATTCTCGCTGACCTGCATGGGCCACCACTAAAAAGACGTGTCACGTCCCACTTTTCAGATTTGAACGGTGACATCAAACACATCCCCAGGCTACGCGCCAAAATCGCGATTGTCGCCCGTAAATAAGCAAAAATGGAAAATACAAGGAAATTTATATTGCATTACACATAGTAATATAATACAGGAAACTTATCTAACAGTACATTATCTTACAGGTTTATTACAAAAGTAACTACGACAGCACTAGTCATAAACTGAAAGTCTTCAGGTCACTACTCCTCAACGTACAGTGGCAATGCCTCGGCAGGAATGTCTTCTTCTTTCCCTAGTGAACAAATACTAGGTCGTTTAGAAACGACAAGCAAGTCCTCGGGTCAAAGACGTTTAAAAGAAGTTTGGAATAAGAATCAGAATGTAAAGATTTTCTATTGAAAAAAATTAGGAATATGACAATTCACAATTATTTGTAAGTGCCTTTATACTAATCATTTAAGAAATATGAACACCATTCTTACTTCATGTAACGGGAAATTTCTACCATCGTGAGATGCAAATTCTGAGCTTCCCTTGAGCTTACAATATATAGTTTTGCCTCCCTTGAGCAAAACGGAAAAAACTGCCTTCCTTTAATAGGGCGATAGTCCTTAAAGTGAGATACAAATTTAGTGAACACAAAATGTAATGCAATTTGGAGAACAACCATGAATATTCATCTAAACATTTCCCGTCAACAATTCTGTTAACCCGGTATCAGGCTGTGAATTTTGAGCCTCCCTTGGGCTTATCAATCTTCTATTCGATGTTACTGTCGAAATAGACGTAATAAATTTCCGAGCCTCCCTTGGGCTTAGTTTGCCTCCCTTGAGCAAACAAAATACTGATCAGCTTCTTGTTGTAATTATGTTACGGGACATTAGAGATATTCAGTTTGTTCTCCCCCGCCCAATGCATCCTAAACGTTACCAAGAATTTTCCAAATGATTTTAGATTTTTAAGAATGTTCCGATTTTTCTGAAAGTCGAAAATTGACTATCTCTTGAAATTTCCCAAAATTTCGGCAGAGTCTCCTTTGTTTTTAGAGACTCCGGAAAATTTACAAGAGACAATATATGATAAAAATAAATTCTGGGTTCGCTGACCCCTTCGGTGTTGTAACTCTCAACACCGGAACTCACGCAAGTATATATTGGGTTCGCCGACCGCTTCGGTGGAGCAACTCTCAACACCGGAACTCAAGCAAGCATATATATAAAATGGCTAATTCTCACTATGGCAATTTGGCAAGCAAGCAAGCATTTTATTTAGGCAAGCAATTTTCTTGATTTGAGCGGCTTGTAGTTCACTATCCCAAGCATCCAAATAAAGTTATTAGTAGTACATAGGCAGTGTGTCATGATTTGAAAAAAACCATGTTAGACTCTTTGTAATATTGTATTGGTGTGCTAGAGAGTCGAAAATTCATAGGAGTAAAGTTATCGTGGTATATAGGGACTTGCAAAATAATTAATTTAACCATCAATCGTTCCAACAAGTGTTTTTTTTTTTCTATAGGTTTAATAATTTGGACATAATTATATAATTATGTTAATATCGAAACTACTCTCGTGTATACGTGTTCAAGTAAGAAAACTTAAGAGATATATTCAATTTATGTAGGTTAAGCTCCTAAAATCATACCAAAAGTTACAAATGTATATGGATATATATATATATATATATATATATATATATATATATATATATATATATATATATATATATATATATATAAGAATAAGAATTTACTTCTACATATAGTGTCAAAGTGTGTATAAATATATCATATGTCCAAGAACCGATTGGTGTCGTGTCCAATACTTATATATTTGCGTTGTATCCTACACAAGGTGTCCTTTACATATATTAACTGTATCGTGTCCAATACATATTATCCTTCAAAGTATCACGTATTGTGTCATGTTGTGTCCATATATATATATATATATATATATATATATATATATATATATATATATATATTATATATATATATATATATATATATTTCTTTAGATGGAAACCACATGGTATCACTTGAAAATTTAAAGTTGAAGTGCCCATACATATTTAAAATATTTATAGTGTTGAGTGCAACACATGTGCCCAGCTTATACATTCATATAAATCATCTTGTGTCCAAGTATCTACTTATGTGTGTCCAATATATATATTTTTGTATCGTGTCAAGTTGCATGCTCATCTCTATATTCATGCTATAATATTACATGGTGGATTTTAACCATAATATATATATATATATATATATATATATATATATATATATATATATATATATATATATATATATATATATTCGGGAAAATGGAAATAATTCCTAATTTATTCCATTAAGAAACTTAGAGCAAAAAAATAAGATAAGTCTCAAGGAAGAGGGAAAGAGGGAGATGACTTGCCTTGGGTTGGGAATTGACCTAGCTTTCTCCACAAATTTCCTAGTTTAAACCCAATAACAATAACAAATTCTTGTTAGCAATTCTAGGTTTAAAGTTAGAAGGAAGAGATTGGGGAAGAAAAATAAAAAAAACTCACCTAGGGTTCTTGGAAATGGAAGTGAAGGAGGAAGAGGATGAAGATGAAGAGAAGGTGAATATTGGGGGGGTGGCTGGAGTGGGGCGGCCGGCGGCGGCGGGCGACGGGTGGCAGTGGGCCGGTGGGGGGTGGTTTGTGTGTGTGTTTTTTTTTTTGTTGCTTGTGTGTGTGAGTGGGGATTATAATAGGGAAGAGTGGATGAGGTGTCCCCCCTCATAATTACAAGAGACACCTACTCCATTTCTCCATTCTTCTAATGGACATATGGCATGACATGTGTCATGCCATGGAAAATTCTCTTCTTTTTTATGAAAACAAATAATAATAATAATAATAATAATAATAATAAAACAAAAATAAAAATAAGAGTATGACAATATATATACTCAAAAATCTGTGTATGTAAAAATTATGGTTTATATATCTATAAATACTAGTGACAAGGCAATTTAGACTAGGTCATGTATGTATAGGCATTTGAATTTCTAACTCAACAAATAATTTATAAAATTATGAATACTAGCATAATATACTAGAGAGAAAAAGGAGGGGGTTTACTGTTGAGAGGAAATAAGGATTTGATATGTGATTGCGGGTGTTTGGTTGGGTCAGGTTTGGGCTTGGAGCGATCATGACTACAATTTTAGTCATTTATGATCATTGATGAAATAATAGCATGTGGGAGCTCAATTAGATGGCACACAAGTGGCATCCGTGCAGTAGACTCAAAATAGGTCAAAACCATATATTGGATCGATTATGTTGGATCAATGTCGAGCTCCGAAATTTAATTCGAAGTTAGGTCAAGTTTTACTGTAGGTGGTCAAATGGCCTAAATTGACCAAAAGTTATATGATGCAAATAGAATACAAGATAACAAGTTTGACTGGGACATGATATATCAAAATAAAGATAAACTTGTCTACTACAAAACTCATGAAGAAAGTTTCGAGAGATTGACATCTCTGATGCTCCAAAAATTAAAGTCACAAAAAAATACATTTAATGATAAAAAAATATTATAAAAAATTATTTATTGAAAATAATTCATTTAAAAAGTTTTATAAGAACCCTAAAATCCAGGGGGCTTACACCGACACCAGCTACCGCATTTAGAAACTTTCCATCACCTCTGAAAGCTCTGGTGAGTTTGTATCATCATGTCAAATTTGTTTGACATGTAATTTTTATCATTTGGATGCTTCGTATCTTGACTCCTTTTTCTACTATCTTGTGTCCCACGTACAGACGATAAAGATGTAGAATAAGATAACATCTACTAGAATTACATAATTACCAAATGTTCCAAATACAAAAATCTCACTATACAGAGAATAATCAAGCTCGGGACAAACCCGATAAAATAGAAATTGGAACTAATAATAATAATAATAAAAGAAAATAACTGTAGCATCCACTACTCTAGAATGTTAATAATCGAAATTAAAAAAAAAACATATCAGTTTTATTTTCTGTGAAAAATCATTAAAGAACATAGGAAATTAGTTAAGCGTATTTTGATAATTTTGGACTACCGAAAATAAACCCTAAGCCTATAACAATTAGTAAGTTAATTTATGGAAAGGTCATCCAAAACTCTAGAATAGTTTAGGCTGCATATTTACATCATTTTACAATTTAATATAATCTTTGAATTTGTGATAATATAATTTCTCATAATTTTATAAAGTATAATTATTTATTCTTAATTAATATAATTTATTGGATAGATTGTTTAAATTTTATTCACTAATGATGAAATTAGTTAGAATTAATTGGATAAATTAATTTCAAATCTTACTAATAGACAAGAATGGAAGAGTTACAATAATTCTTTAAGGACTTTTATTTTAATATAGGTGGATGAAAAACGCCTCTTGGCTCAACAATTGTCACGCCCCAGAACCAGAATACTGGAGAGCGGGGGAATGACTCAGCCAGCTACGTATTACTGGTAGATGAATACCGTATAATACGATCAATGCTGTCTAACCAGACGAGGGGGTGCATACTACATAAAAGTCTCACTATGGTCATTTCGTATCTATTGTCTCAATCATTCAAATAAGAAACAGTAATACAGAACATGTAAGATAAAGCAGTAAGGCGTCCCAAACGCTCAGTCAGAATGTTCTGGAAATCTGGCTTTACAAAATATAGCCAGATGGTGTAGTAAGGTATACACAATTGTTATCAGCTGCAGTCTGACTTAATTACAATCATGCAAAAGTAAGTACAAGACGATCCGACCAACATGTCGGTGCCAAACGGCTAAGTACAAAGTAAATGACAAAACGAGCGGTGAAGTAAGGAAACCCACTCGAGTCCTCCTGCGATCATCCCTCTAGTATTGACCATCTTGGAGGTAGAAGTAAGCTGGATCCTCGGGGACCGGCTCTAAATCTGGCCATGCAAAACCAGAGAGGTTAGACCTCTAATAGCAAGTACCACAAGGAAGGACGATATGAAGGACTAAACCAGTAAGTAAGAAAAAATATAATAATAGATCTCTGCCTCCCACTAGGATTCACATAACGTCACGACACTTCGAACCAACCTCCCAACCAAACAAGGACAGAAGTTGGCCCGTCATGTCCTGACATCCTGATCATCTCAGTAGGCAACAGAGTAGATACAGTACACAAACAAATCATCTTGAACGGCCAATCAATTCCTACGGCTTGCTATTGTGAGTCCCAAGTTTATCCTGGGATTATACAAAAATAGGGATTCCTCAGTTCTTACTATGTGCAAGTAAGGCTAGTCTATCCAGTCTATCAATTGCACCAATCATGTAGTTAGACGAGTCCCAGCGGGACGCCCGCCGTTATAGCATATACAATAATATAAGCAGATACTGTTCCCTGCCCGTGTGACAGATTTACAGTATCTGTGGGAACCAGCCGGCCCGTCGGGCACTTAATAGTCCCAAGGGGGCTGCCATGTAAGAACTCGGGAATCCATTCTCTCCATGCCATCATTATTTTATTTAACTTAATAGTCTCTACGTTGAGTGAAGTTCCATGCCGTGGATCATGGTCGTTCAAATGAGTACTTTCGTACGGGGTACGATATGCGCAACTCTACAACGATACCCGTGCGGCTAGGTTGTAGGTTTTACGTAGCGTGATGCAACAATCAAATTAACCACGAAATAATCATGCCTTGACCATAAAGTACACATGCTATCTTTGTAAGATAAATATATAATTTAATAATAAATAATTACTTTGAAGCCTGCATGTGCCTGTATGCCAATATTCGGGATCGGCTAATCGAGTATAATAGTTCATTACATGAATGTGTCTCATTCATTTCATTCAATAAGACGACTAGCCAGTCTCTTAGTTCCAACTAGGAACGCATGATCAATTATTAGTCAATGTCACAATCATTATCAATGGTGATAAGGCATGAAAGTCAATTAGTATTACATGGGGTCGAGCCTATAACTCCTCAGAATTAAGTTCTAGTCAGACTGGGTATCCATAGATAAATCAAGACACATGATATATTCTACACAACAATCCATATTTACAATATTAACATGTCATGATTTGTCAAGTTCATGCAAAAAGGCGTAAGGATATAATAGAAGAATTATCATGCCATCATTAAATGAATAATTATAAGACAATTAAAATACCCAGGTCAAGAAGTCACGCCAACAAATCTATGCTAAGGCCAAAAGTCACGCAAGAAGTCTATGCTTAAGACCAACAAGTCACGCTAAGTCTAGCTGGGGTGAGCGTGGAAAATGGGCGTGAATAGTGAGCGTGAAAAGTGATACACGCTGGCAAGCGTGAGCGTGAAAAGTCACGCAAGCAAGCACAGCGTGAGCGTGAAGGGAAATTCACGCAGACTCAAGTGAGCGTGAAAAGGTGACAAGAAAATCTACGCACGCAAGGATGTGCGTGACTAAAATACACGCACGCTCATGGATGTGTGCGTGACTGAAAATACACGCACGCTCATGAGAACGTTAGCGTGACTAAAAAAATACACGCACGCTCATGAGAACGTGAGCATGACTAAAAATACACGCAGACTTGTACAGACGTGTGCGTGACTAAAAATACACGCAGATACGTACAGACGTGTGCGTGACTGAAAATACACGCAGACACGTACAGACGTGTGCGTGACTAAAAATACACGCAGACACGTACAGACGTGTGCGTGACTGAAAATACACGCAAACACGTAAAGATGCGTGCGTGACTGGGCTGATGTTTTACGCGAGCACGTAAGAACGTGTGCGTACAACATTTCCCGAACTCCAAGTACTATGGAGCCTTCGCTCCAGTGCCAGAGAAATACACACAAAGTTGATGGACTAAGAACCCATAAACAGCCGAAATACTACAACTTAGATCTAGAGAAAACCAGCCGTAGAAATCAAAAATGCTAAGAACTAATCTCTCTTGGAATCACGAGAAGAAGGCAAATGAACCATAAAAATGGGTGATTGAGAAGCAAGTTTGCACTTGCCTTCTCCTGCTGCTGGTAGGTGGTGGGGAGTAATGAGAGGAAGAAGAAGAAGTAATGGTGAGAATAAAGTAATGAGGAGAGAGAAAGAGATGGAAGCTTTAAATAGGAAGGGAGGTGGTAGGTGGGGTGTTGGGCCGGGTTTAAGGGGATCCAGCAAACCGAAACCCAATAAGACTAAAGCAGCAAATAAAATGCAGGTAATAAAATTTTAGAATATAATTGCAGAAATAAAATTTGCAGGAAATTAATTAACATAAAAATTTAAAGAGCAGATAATTAATTAATATGAAACTAAAGGAATTTAAATACAGAATAATACATGATAAATACTAAATAAATACACATGAGTTGTACATATATAGAAATACGCATTCCGGGAACGGAGAGTGACAACAATACATTGAACTTTATCAAGATCGCATTTCACAGGCTTTCAACAGAAGAGTCAAACAAAGGACTTTCCAAGTAGGCGATCTGGTTCTGGCTGTCCGGAGACCGATGGTGATGACTCATAAGACATCAAAAAAGTTTGAACCCAAATGGGAAGGACCCTTCATCATAGAGACGGTATACTCAAACGGTGCTTACCATCTCGCTCAACCTAATGGGGACTTATTCCTGATGCCCATCAACGGCAAGTTCCTAAAGAAGTACTACTCCTGACATCCTTCAGAATGTACTTCCTTCTCTCCAGCAAGGGAATTTGTGAACCTGATAACCATGTTCACTCCCCTTCTTTGACAACCTAGTGCTTCTGGAACCCAGTTGTTCCGTTGTATCCCCAGTATGAGAACAACTATGTCCACATCACCTCTGAGTTGCTTCTCTACACCCCATAAAATAGAATTCTATACTACGTAGGATCAGGCTCATTACTATGTTTACCATGTCCATATTACCTCTGAGTAAACATCCCATACAACAATTGCCGCGTTGTTGCACGTCAATCATAGAACATCCACGTCTATATCACCTCTGAGTTGTTCTATACATCCCTGCCGAGTTCACTCCTACCACATCCATATCATCTCTGAGTAGGAAAGCTCTATCATTAACCCATATTTACCACATCCATATCACCTCTGAGTAAATATGTCAAATTTCTTCTTTTGTAACTTATTATCTGTACCTAGAAACTATGGTACGCCAAGGATGATAAGTCCACATTAAATCCCCAGTAGAAATATCTAAATATCTATACTACCTCTGATAGGATTGTCGCACCTAAACAGCTCTACTGTCCATGCTTCTTGTTTAAAGTATTTCAAAACATGTCTAAAAGTTTTAAATTTTTTGAAGGAGGTCTTGTAGAAGCATGAAAAAGGGATATTACTTTTAATCCCACTTCGAAAAGGAGAAGAGGAGAAGTCTTATTTTACTCTATATAAAGAGCCCCTTTGTCTCCTTTGAAAAGGGGCACCAAAATAAAAAAAAGAATAGGGAGCCCGTTTCCAGGGAGCTCGTTTGAGCCATAAATAGTTGCAATATTGCCTCTTCTTCTTCTGGATCGGCTGCAAGTTCTTCACTTGCCATCTTCGCAAAGAAAAGTTGGGCTACTACAAAGAAATTTAAGACGGCACGGGCCATGTGCCCTCAATGTGCTATGCCAGCAACCAGCCAGAAACGTGCGCTAAAAACCACGCGCACGACTAATAGCAGGATGTACAAAAGTTGACTCAGGTGCTTTCGCACCCGGAATGGTTCAACTCTCAAAGTCTTCGTCTCGCTTGGGAGCATCTTCTGCATTTGGAACCAAGTCGTGCAAGGCAAAACTTGTGACTTTGAACCCATGCGCCCACGTGGGTTGTGCATATGAAGTGGGTTCAAGTCGTAATACATGTTGCTCCCCCACCAATAATCTGGACGTATCTCATGCACTGGAAGATCAGGGGGTACAACATTCACATGACCACCCCGGCACTTGGACTCGCCATGCGCCTGAAGGGGGTGTGAAAGTAAAACTCTTCTTTTATGATTTGTGTAATGTGATCACTCACAAATGTAGATTAGGAGAGCTGACTATTAAGCACGATGTGCCCCTTGCAGGGTATACTCGTGCTACAGTCGCCATCAACTGTTGCTGCCATAAAACAATAGCTCCACCACCAAGACAGTCTGTGTTCCAGCGACTTCAATCTGCTGCACCTGTCCGACATTATCTCGAAAACATGATGCCAATTGAAGACTTTGTAACAGCCTACTCTCAACTAGGTATATCACTCGGATGTCTCAGCTAGGCACATCATCTCACCATAGCGTATTAGTCTACCAACGTATCATTCTGTCCCGTCAGAGCGAATCCATGCATTCAACTTGGCACCAAATGCCATCCCATAGAAGAATATTGTCGACAAGAGGATCTAACATAAGTTATCATATTCATTCCCGATACATCTCAGTCTTCTGAAGGAGTTCATCATCAAAGCTTCTTTGACCAAGAAGATCAGCAATCCACAGTATAGCGTCTCGCCAAGAAGGAGGACCGGCTGAGTTCATCTCCGTTTGGGAGGAAAAGTAAAACGAGAAACAAAACTTCTCTTCACGCTGCTACTTATAGGCCAGGGCAAATCAAATCCATGTGCCAAGTGGCAACTTTTCCAAAGTTAGTACAATGAACTTGCATTTATGGTGATGAATCTGCCCTTCGAATTCAGCATCAAAGAAGTCATTAAATGCCTTAGAAGAGCCAACAAATACTGACCAATAAGTATGCGCCATACAGTAGATGTGCTCATCAACACCATGCGCTCCGTACTGATGCGCCTAGTAGAACATAGACCCATGCACCCAGTGGTGTACGGAGATGCACCCACTCAGACTCGTCACCCATCAAGCATTTAAGCTATGTGACAGAGTTGGCAGCACACTTCCCGAAGAGTGAATAGGTGACAGCTTTTTGTAGAAAATAAAGAGCCGCTGACGTTAGCATCATTATTTGCCTTTTTTTTCGGCTACAACTGTCCATGCCCCATGGCCGATCAATCATTCGCATGCGCCCCCACAGCTATGTGCCTAGAGGTCTACATGCGCGTCAAAAGCCATAGGCCCCGACTTACTCCTGATCTCTAAATAACAGAAGCCAATTCTTTGCATGCGTCTCCCCAGCCATGCACTCGAAGCTCTGCATGCGCCTCAGAATCCATACACCCAGACTTGTCTGTGACCTCTAAAATTTATAGACCAAGTCGCCCTATGCGCCAGATCCTACGCACATCCTGGAAGATCACCCTCTACCAAATCTAAGATCTTTGAGCCATGAACACGCTCTATGTGTCATTTGACTCAGTTCTGCCTACGAATGGGTGCTAACCATCAAAGATCTTAGCAACGGCCGAATCTTTGCAGCTGCCATGTGTCAGCTCCACCGCAGCCCAACAGTACAGTTCAAACAAGATTCAGCTTCAATTCAGGGTGTATCGTTCATGCGTCCCACAGCATTAGCCATGTGGCATTCCCACGTACAGATGTATTCTACATATACGTATATGAGCAGACCAGTCTGCTGCCTATAAATAGAATGATCATTCCTTCATCCCCACACACAGACAGACAAATAGATCATCATATCTACCTATAGAGACGAGAAGAGACACATAACGTCTAATTTTCCTCCAAATGCTCCGGCATCCAGAGCAGCCCAGACCTTCAGAGAATTCAAGATCGTTGTCAGATTGCCAACGGAGTCTACGCAATACCATTCGCTCCACCGATACAGTTCCCAGATAAAAAAAGTGTACTCCTGTGACTACGTCTAAGTCCTATATTTTATATTGTTCTGTTTGTAATTGAAATACCAAAGTTTTATTCAATAAAACATTGTCGCATTTTTGAGGCAAACAAGACTGACCCTCAATCTTTGACTCATCACCATCCGTCGCTTTGTCTCGACGAACCGAATCCTCCGTAACCCTCAAAACATCTAGAAGCCCTTCCTCAGCAAGTTCTCGACGATCCACCTCCTGTCGAACACCCCTCGAGCCTCCATTTGGTGTATGTGGCCTGTTTGTGTAGCTCAGCAACTTGAGCCTGTACATGCCACAACATAAATCTTTTCGAGCCAACTGTTGGGAACCTTCGCAAGCATCCAATCTTTGCTCCCAAACGGACTGCGATAGCAATCATCTGCTAGTCTTCCTAACGAAACTAATTTATAGCACAAACTCGGTATATGTTGCACACCCCTGAGGATGAGCTTCTCACCAAACTCCGTCATCAAGTGCACATCACTGATGCTTACAACTGCAGTCGTCCCCTTGTCGTCCATCTTCACATGTCCAAACCTGCCGTCGCGGTATGACGTGAAGATCCTCCAATACAAAGTGGCGTAATAGGATGCCCCCGTATCCATGACCCAGACGCTATCATGACACATGCCACAATGTTCCTCTGCGTCGGTCGCTGCGATGATGATATCTCTTATTGCTGTGAGATCCTCCTGATTATCCTTGTATTTGGTCTTCTTAGCTTTGAGCTTCAGGCAGTTCCTCTTGATATGACCCATTTTGCTACAGTTAGCAGCCCTTCTTGTGGTCCACAATCACAAAATTTTGAGAACTCCCTCCTGTCCTCGCCTGTGATTTGGGTCTTCCTTTTCCGTAGGAAGTCACCGGAGCGGACTCCTACGATGATTCTACTTGCTTGCGTTAGACCTCCTCATTTAATAAGCTACTTTTGACTGCCTCCATCGTGACAACTCCATCAGGTGTGGAGTTGCTCACCGACACCACCAATGTCTTCCAGTATTTCGGCAGAGAACTCAAGAGTAGTAGGGCCTGAAGCTCATCATCAATCACCATCTTTATCGCAGATAGCTGATTGATGATACCCTGAACCTCGTTCAGATGTTGTGCTACTGGGGTACCCTCCATGTACTTCGAGTTGACGAGTTGGCGAATAAGAAATGCTTTGTTGTTAGCCGTCTTCCTTTCGTACAACGAATGCAGCTTCTTCCATAATGCTTTTGCCAAACTCTCCATGGAAACTTGGTAAAACGTCGAATCATCCAACCATTGGCAGATGAATCCAACGACCTTTCGATCTAATCGTTTCCAGTCTTCAGCAGCTTTGTCCGTTGGCTTTGCACTGTCGCCCTCCAACGAACCATACAAGTCCATACACCAGAGTAGATCCTCCATCCTTGGCTTCCAAATGGCCTAGTTTCCCCTGTAAGGGTGATCATACGAGTGTTCAACTGCTCCATAGACATGGTTTCCAGAACCTCCAAAGCTCTGATACCAATTGTTGGGTGCGTGCGAAACCATTTGCCAACCCACCTGACCAAAACTAAATCCCGTCTAACGGACACCAAGCACAAGATGAAGACAAGTATATGGCGGTGATGTACGTCACCTGGACAAATTCTAACCTTTAATTGTAGAAGCATAGAATTTTAGGCACATCTAAGGTCAGAACTCCTATGCGCCCTAACTCTCATGTACCAGAAATCAACATGAGCCAGCAACAGAATACATGGTACGACAAAAAATAGCAAAGAAGTAGAGACATAAAAATGGGGCTTTTATTTCATATGAAAGTCTATTACATGTCTTTTACAAAGGAGAATTCTTTTAAAAAAGAGAAAGAAAATCCTAAAAACTATAGTCAGGCGCATCACTTGTCAGTACTACAGCCAGGCGCATCACTTCAATATACATCCAGGCGCATCACTCAAGTGCTACAGCTAGGCGCATCACTCAAGTGCTACAGCTAGGCGCATCATTCCAACATCTCAGCGTAGGCGCATCCCCATGCATAGTCAGAGCGAATCACTTCTTTGTCAACATGCGGACATTCTAGCAGGAGGAGTGGCTCTTCTAGCCTAACAAAATTGGGGCATGATAGCCCTGACCTGCGGCTCTTCTAGCATAACAAAAATTGGGGTATGACTGCCCCGATCTTTGGATGTAACAGGTACCTTCAGCCTGTGTCGGGATATGATGATTCCGATATTTGGATGCAACAGGCACTTTCACAAGCTTGTACGAAAACAGGGCCGATAGTGAATAAACTAACTCGGCACATCTTCATCTTCGAAAGGAGTTCATCGTCAACTCGCCGAGGCAGGGGACCGATCGAGTTCATCCCGATGAAGGAAAGCTAATTAAAATAAGAAACAAAACTCTTCACAAATCTATTTATAGGCTGGGGTAACCCTCGCCCATGCACCAAATGACAGTCTTCTCATATTCTGTGCAATGAATTTGCATTAATGCAAATGAATCTGCCTTTTCGTATTCAGCCAAGTCAAAATAGCCATTAACGCCTCGAAGAACTCAACAGACGGGCCAATAAAGATGTGCCATACGGTATGTCATGCCCCAGAACCAGATTACTGGAGAGCGGAGGAATGACTCAGCCAGCTACGTATTACGGGTAGATGAATACCGTATAATACGATCAATGCTGTCTAACCAGACGAGGGGGTGCATACTACATAAAAGTCTCACTATGGTCATTTCGCATCTATTGTCTCAATCATTCAAATAAGAAACAGTAATACGGAACATATAAGATAAAGCAGTAAGGCGTCCCAAACGCTCAGTCAGAATGTTCTGGAAATCTGGCTTTACAAAACATAGCCAGATGGTGTAGTAAGGTATACACAATTGTTATCAGCTGCAGTCTGACTTAATTACAATCATGCAAAAGTAAGTACAAGACGATCCGACCAACATGTCGGTGCCAAACGGCTAAGTACAAAGTAAATGACAAAACGAGCGGTGAAGTAAGGAAACCCACTCGAGTCCTCCTGCGATCATCCCTCTAGTATTGACCATCTTGGAGGTAGAAGTAAGCTGGATCCTCGGGGACCAGCTCTAAATCTGGCCATGCAAAACCAGAGAGGTTAGACCTCTAATAGCAAGTACCACAAGGAAGGACGATATGAAGGACTAAACCAGTAAGTAAGAAAAAATATAATAATAGATCTCTGCCTCCCACTAGGATTCACATAACGTCACGACACTTCGAACCAATCTCCCAACCAAACAAGGACAGAAGTTGGCCCGTCATGTCCTGACATCCTGATCATCTCAGTAGGCAACAGAGTAGATACAGTACAAAAACAAATCATCTTGAACGGCCAATCAATTCCTACGGCTTGCTATTGTGAGTCCCAAGTTTATCCTGGGATTATGCAAAAATAGGGATTCCTTAGTTCTTACTATGTGCAAGCAAGGCTAGTCTATCCAGTCAATCAATTGCGCCAATCATGTAGTTAGACGAGTCCCAGCGGGACGCCCGCCATTATAGCATGTACAATAATATAAGCAGATACTGTTCCCTGCCCGTGTGACAGATTTACAGTATCTGTGGGAACCAGCCGGCCCGTCGGGCACTTAATAGTCCCAAGGGGGCTGCCATGTAAGAACTCGGGAATCCATTCTCTCCATGCCATCATTATTTTATTTAACTTAATAGTCTCTACGTTAAGTGAAGTTCCATGCCGTGGATCATGGTCGTTCAAATGAGTACTTTCGTACGGGGTACGATATGCGCAACTCTACAACGATACCCGTGCGGCTAGGTTGTAGGTTTTACATAGCGTGATGCAACAATCAAATTAACCACGGAATAATCATGCCTTGAACATAAAGTACACATGCTGTCTTTGTAAGATAGATAGATAATTTAATAATAAATAATTACTTTGAAGCCTGCATGTGCCTGTATGCCAATATTCGGGATCGGCTAATCGAGTATAATAGTTCATTACATGAACGTGTCTCATTCATTTCATTCAATAAGACGACTAGCCAGTCTCTTAGTTCCAACTAGGAACGCATGATCAATTATTAGTCAATGTCACAATCATTATCAATGGTGACAAGGCATGAAAGTCAATTAGTATTACATGGGGTCAAGCCTATAACTCCTCAGAATTAAGTTCTAGTCATACTGGGTATCCATAGATAAATTAAGACACATGACACATTCTACACAACAATCCATATTTACAATATTAACATGTCATGATTTGTCAAGTTCATGCAAAAAGGCGTAAGGATATAATAGAAGAATTATCATGCCATCATTAAATGAATAATTATAAGACAATTAAAACACCCAGGTCAGGAAGTCACGCCAACAAATCTATGCTAAGGCTAAAAGTCACGCAAGAAGTCTATGCTTAAGACCAACAAGTCACGCTAAGTCTAGCTGGTGTAAGCGTAGAAAATGGGCGTGAATAGTGAGCGTGAAAAGTGATACACCTTGGCAAGCGTGAGCGTGAAAAGTCACGCAAGCAAGCACAGCGTGAGCGTGAAGGGAAATTCACGCAGACTCAAGTGAGCGTGAAAAGGTGACAAGAAAATCTACGCACGCAAGGATGTGCGTGACTAAAATACACGCACGCTCATGGATGTGTGCGTGACTGAAAATATGCGCACGCTCATGAGAACGTTAGCGTGACTAAAAAAAATACACGCACGCTCATGAGAACGTGAGCGTGACTAAAAATACACGCAGACTCGTACAGACGTGTGCGTGACTAAAAATACACACAGACACGTACAGACGTGTGCGTGACTGAAAATACACGCAGATACGTACAGACGTGTGCGTGACTAAAAATACACGCAGACACGTACAGACGTGTGCGTGACTGAAAATACACGCAAACACGTAAAGACGCGTGCGTGACTGAAAATACACGCAAACACGTAAAGACGCGTGCGTGACTGGGCTGATGTTTTACGCGAGCACGTAAGAACGTGTACGTACAACATTTCCCGAACTCCAAGTACTATGGAGCCTTCGCTCCAGTGCCAGAGAAATATACACAAAGTTGATGGACTAAGAACCCATAAACAGCCGAAATACTACAACTTAGATCTAGAGAAAACCAGCCGTAGAAATCAAAAATGCTAAGAACTAATCTCTCTTGGAATCACGAGAAGAAGGCAAATGAACCATAAAAATGGGTGATTGAAAAGCAAGTTTGCACTTGCCTTCTCCTGCTGCTGGTAGGTGGTAGGGAGTAATGAGAGGAAGAAGAAGAAGTAATGGTGAGAATAAAGTAATGAGGAGAGAGAAAGAGATGGAAGCTTTAAATAGGAAGGGTGGTGGTAGGTGGGGTGTTGGGCCAGGTTTAAGGGGATCCAGCAAACCGAAACCCAATAAGACTAAAGCAGCAAATAAAATGCAGGTAATAAAATTGTAGAATATAATTGCAGAAATAAAATTTACAGGAAATTAATTAACATAAAAATTTAAAGAGCAGATAATTAATTAACATGAAACTAAAGGAATTTAAATACAGAATAATACATGATAAATACTAAATAAATACACATGAGTTGTACGTATATAGAAATACGCATTCCGGGAACGGGGAGTGACATCTCTACCCACCTTAGAAAAATTCCATCCTCGGAAATTCAAATCCCAGTAGGTAGAAATATCGGAGCTAAACTAATACAAGCAATTCTAGTGAGCAAGCAATCATTATTACCATATCAAAAGCAAGTACTATATATGTAAATCCATCAATCTACGATATCAGGTAGTTCTATCCATAAGGCGATAAGCATGAGAAATCAAGACAATCAAGGTATACAAAAAGAGATATACCTTGTGAGTCAAACAAGTATGGATACCGTGATCGGATATCATCCTCACGTTCCCACGTTGACTTTCCCAAGGAGTGATGACCCCAACACGGACAAGACTAATTGTTCGGTTCTTGAGTGTCTTCTCTCTTCGGTCCAAAATGGACACAGGCTGTTCCTCGTAAGACAGGTTGGTACCAACAACCAGCTCAGAGTGATCGAAGACATGGCTTGGGTCCGATACATACCTACGTAATTGAGATACATGAAACACGTCATGCACCTCTCGTAACGAAGGTGGGAGGGATAAACGATAAGCAATATCGCCTATCCGATCAAGGATAACAAATGGGCCTACGTACCGCGGACTCAATTTCCTGCGAACGCCAAATCTGATGACCCCACGAGTAGGTGAGATCCGCAAGAATACGTGGTCCCCAACAGAGAACTCTAACGGCCTACGATGCTGGTCCACCCAATGACGATGCCAATCCTGCGCAACTCGAAGTCGCTCTCTAATTCCCTTAACCACTTCAACCGTCTGAACAATCATTTCTGGGCCTAACATCTTCCTTTCTCCGATATCATCCCATACAAGCGGTGACCTGCACTTCTTACCATATAGTGCTTCAAATGGCGCCATCTGGATACTGGCTTGATAACTATTGTTGTACGAGAACTCGACCAAGTGTAGGTGGCTCTCCCAAGACCCTTCAAAATCTAGAGTGCAAGCTCGCAACATGTCTTCCAAAGTCTGAATCGTTCTTTCTGATTGCCCATCCTTCTGCGGATGGTAGGCCGTGCTAAATCTTAACTTGGTACCCAGACTATGATGTAAGCTCTTCCAGAAATATGAGGTAAAGCGGGTATCTCGATCCGACACAATACTAACAGGAACCCCATGCTGCCTGACTATCTGTTGCATATATAACTCCGCCAACTTTTCTGTAGATTGCCCTAATCTGAAAGGAAGAAAATGTGCTACCTTCGTAAGTCGGTCCACTATTACCCAAATAGCATCCTTACCACTTGGTGATCTCGGTAAACCGGTCACAAAGTACATTGTAATATGCTCCCACTTCTATTCCGGAATAGGAAGTGGTTGCAATAACCCAGCTGGCCTCTGCTGTTCTGCCTTTACTTGCTGACATACCAAGCAACGGGAAACAAATCTAGCGATCTCCCTCTTTATCCCGTTCCACCAGAAATGCTGCTTGATATCTTGATACATCTTGGTTCCTCCAGGGTGAATAGAATACTGAGAACTGTGAGCTTCTGCCATAACCTCCTGTCTGATATCTCTACTAGGCACACATAGACGTGATCCAAACCTAAATGTACCATCTTCATGAATTCTTATCTCCTTCCTGAGCCCTGACTCACATTCTGCCCTAAGCTTCTGAATCCTTGGGTCTTGTGCCTGAGCTGCCTTGATCCTATCTACTAAGTCAGATTGAATTTGCAGACTTGATAGAACTTCTACATCACTAGGAAGTATAACTTCGATGCCCATCTCCTGAAGGTCTTCTAAGATATGCCTCTGTGTTGTCAACATAAATGTGCCGCCTCTCCTACTAAGAGCGTCTACTACCACATTAGCCTTGCCTGGATGATACTGAAGTTCCACGTCATAATCCTTAATCAATTCCAGCCATCTTCTCTTCCTCATATTCAGCTTCTTCTGAGTAAAGATGTACTTCAGACTTTTATGATCTGTGTACATCTCCACCCGGTCACCATATAGGTAATGCCTCCATAGCTTCAGAGCAAACACTACCGCTGCTAACTCCAAATAATGAGTTGGGTAATTCTTTTCGTGGTCCCGAAGCTGCCTAGATGCATATGCTATCACCTTCCCATGCTGCATAAGGACACATCCAAGTCCCCTACCTGACGCATCACAATATACTGTAAAACCTTCGGGTCCAACTGGCAATGTAAGAATAGGTGCTGATATCAATTTCTGCTTCAAAGTCTCAAATGATGCCTGACATTCTGCCGACCAAACGAATGGTACATCCTTCCGGGTCAAGCGGGTCATGGGCGCTGAAAGCCTTACAAAGTCTGACACAAACCTTCTGTAATATCCTGCTAATCCCAAGAAACTCCGTACATCTGTTACGGTCTTGGATATTGGCCAACTCTCTACTGCTTCTATCTTCTTGGGATCTACTGCTACTCCAGCTCCTGATATGATATGACCCAAAAATGAAATATGATTCGTCCAGAACTCACACTTGCTGAGCTTGGCATACAACTGGTTCTCTCTCAGAACCTGCAACACTTTCCTGAGGTGGTCTTCATGCTCCTCTTCACTAGCAGAGTATACGAGAATGTCGTCAAGAAACACAACGACAAACTGGTCTAAATATGGCATAAAGATACGATTCATCAAATCCATGAATATAGCTGGAGCATTGGTCAAACTAAACGGCATTACTAAAAATTCATAATGCCCATACTTCGACCTGAATGCTGTCTTGGAAATATCCTCCTTCCGAACCCTCACCTGATGGTACCCTGAACGAAGATCTATCTTGGAGAAAACTCTAGCCTTGCTCAACTGGTCAAATAAGTCATCGATCCTGGGTAATAGGTATTTGTTCTTCACTGTTGCCGCGTTAAGCTTCCTGTAGTCAATGCATAATCTGGATGACCCATCCTTCTTCCCCACAAGTACCACTGGTGCTGCCCATGGTGACACGCTAGCTTGGATAAACTTCTTCTCCTTCAGTTCCTCAATATGCTGATATACCTTAGCCTGCTCTGAATCCGCCATTCTGTAAACCCGATCTGATATCGGTTTAGTTCCTGGTGTCAATTCTATGCTAAACTCAATATCTCTAACTGGTGGTAGTCCTGGAAGTTCTTCAGGAAATACGTCTAGAAATTCTTCAACTACCTTCGGGATCTGAACTTCTTCCATTGCCACTACTATTCCCTGCTCTGGTTGAGTTGCCTCTGATCTGACTAAGGTGAACCGCTCCATGCCTGGAATATCAAAAGATACACTCCCTCTACGACAATCTATTGTCGTATGACTGTCTTTCAGCCAGTCCATGCCTAAGATAACGTCAAAATTTCCAACAGGAAATTCTATCAACCGGGCGGGTAAGGAATGCCCGCAAACTACAACGCTACACGCTAGAATAACTCTACTAACTCCTACGAGCCCATTGCCAGTGAGTATATTCAACCTCCCTGGCAATGCCTCGAACTCCATTCCCGGTCGTGTCGCAAATTGTGCAGATATAAATGAATGGGATGCTCCCGAATCAAATAATGCTACTGCGGGATATGAGGCGACGAGAATGTTACCTGCCACAACATCTTCCGATGCCAATGCCTCCTCCAAGGACAGAGTGAATGCCTGCCCTCGACCTCCTTGTTGGTTTCCATGCTGCGGCCTAGCTTGGTGCTACTGCTGGCCCCTTCCTTGATGATGCTGGGGTGGTCTATGCTGGTATTGCTGCATCGGCGGTCCCTGCTGCTGAAACATCTGAGCCTGCGGTACTAATGGACGCTGTGCCAACGGCCTTACTGCCATCGCTGGCCCTCGATACTGGCCTGCCCCTGGTGCTGGCAGAGCAGGAAACTGCTGCCCTGGTCCTCCTGTCCTCGAATTTATGGAACATGTGGTAACTCGATGATCTGGATTTCCACATATCAGACACAGTCCATTCAATGTCCGACATACATCTCTAGTGTGTCCCATCTTCCCACAATAAGTGCAGCCCACCGGGGGTTGCTGGTTCTTTCTCTGTTGCTGTTGCTGCTGCCTGGGTGGTGCTGATCCTCGTATCGCCACATCGTGGATACGAATGCCAGCGGATGGTGCTGTTGTTCGGAGCGCTGCTCCCCCTCCTCCTTCAATCTGACTGTCGGATCTCTTCTGACCCCCAGTCCTCACCGCAAGCCTCTGAATGGTGATCTCATGCCTTCGAGTCGCCGTCAATACTTCGTCAAAAGTCTGGTAATTGTGCCCCTCTATTAATTGTAAGAGCTCAAGATGAAACCCTTGCTGAAACCTCATGGCCCTCTGGCGCTCTGTTGCTACCATCTCTGGGGCAAATCTACTCAATCTGTAGAATTCCGCTGCATAAGCATCTACAGTCTTGCCGGCCTGCCTGAGGTTGATAAACATCTGTTGTAGCTCAAACTGCGCCACAACTCCATAGTACTTGGTCTTGAATCTTGCAGTGAAATCGTCCCAAGCCACAGGACGTCTGATGCCCACTTCCTCTGATTCCCACCAATCACGTGCGAGATCCTAAAGTAACAACTTCACTAGATCCACACGCTCTTCCGCCGGTACCTTAGCCGCTATCAGAATAACCTCAATATACTTAAGCCATGCATCTGCTGAGATGGCATCCTCCGTGCCCTCGAAACGGCGAGGGTTGTACTTGCAAAACCTGGCTGATGCTCCTGAATCAGCCCTCACTCCTCTTTCCAAAGTCGTCAGCAATCCTTGGTTGAGTAGCACATTCTGCTCTTGTAGCTGAGTGTGCATGTGCTGCTGGACCAACATCTGATGTTGCTGAGTGGCCATCATTCCTCTCATGATCTCTAGAAGGGCTGGTGTGTCCACTTGGGTAGGTGGAACTATCGGTGGTGGTAGAACATCCGGATACTGCGATCCAGCCGCTGGTTCCACTATCACTTTTTCCTGGGTAGCCTCTTGGGTTAGTACCGGCCCTTGTTGCTGACCAACAGGGTCAGGTTGTCCATGTTGCTCTTGTTGCTGTTGACCAGTCCTGGCAGATGCGGACGAAGTGCCCCTAAGAAAAGGGACAAGAGAACAATCAAACAACCGGACGTGAAGGATCAATGAAGCCAAAGGATGCCGGAATGTCAAGCAAGGGTTGAGAATAACGAATCATAAGATCAAGGAGGAACATGTGTGATTGAGACATCCTATAAATCGAAACACCCCATAAGTCTGAAATCAGACCTGCATGGGCCACCACTAAAACCTTGTCATGCCCCAGAACCAGAATACTGGAGAGCGGGGGAATGACTCAGCCAGCTACGTATTACGGGTAGATGAATACCGTATAATACGATCAATGCTGTCTAACCAGACGAGGGGGTGCATACTACATAAAAGTCTCACTATAGTCATTTTGCATCTATTGTCTCAATCATTCAAATAAGAAACAGTAATACAGAACATGTAAGATAAAGCAGTAAGGCGTACCAAACGCTCAGTCAGAATGTTCTGGAAATCTGGCTTTACAATACATAGCCAGATGGTGTAGTAAGGTATACACAATTGTTATCAGCTGCAGTCTGACTTAATTACAATCATGCAAAAGTAAGTACAAGACGATCCGACCAACATGTCGGTGCCAAACGGCTAAGTACAAAGTAAATGACAAAACGAGCGGTGAAGTAAGGAAACCCACTCGAGTCCTCCTGCGATCATCCCTCTAGTATTGACCATCTTGGAGGTAGAAGTAAGCTGGATCCTCGGGGACCGGCTCTAAATCTGGCCATACAAAACCAGAGAGGTTAGACCTCTAATAGCAAGTACCACAAGGAAGGACGATATGAAGGACTAAACCAGTAAGTAAGAAAAAATATAATAATAGATCTCTGCCTCCCACTAGGATTCACATAACGTCACGACACTTCGAACCAACCTCCCAACCAAACAAGGACAGAAGTTGGCCCGTCATGTCCTGACATCCTCATCATCTCAGTAGGCAACAGAGTAGATACAGTACACAAACAAATCATCTTGAACGGCCAATCAATTCCTACGGCTTGCTATTGTGAGTCCCAAGTTTATCCTGGGATTATGCAAAAATAGGGATTCCTCAGTTCTTACTATGTGCAAGCAAGGCTAGTCTATCCAGTCAATCAATTGCGCCAATCATGTAGTTAGACGAGTCCCAGCGGGACGCCCGCCGTTATAGCATGTACAATAATATAAGCAGATACTGTTCCCTGCCCGTGTGACAGATTTACAGTATCTGTAGGAACCAGCCGGCCCGTCGGGCACTTAATAGTCCCAAGGGGGCTGCCATGTAAGAACTTGGGAATCCATTCTCTCCATGCCATCATTATTTTATTTAACTTAATAGTCTCTACATTGAGTGAAGTTCCATGCCGTGGATCATGGTCGTTCAAATGAGTACTTTCGTACGGGGTACGATATGCGCAACTCTACAACGATACCCGTGCGGCTAGGTTGTAGGTTTTACATAGCGTGATGCAACAATCAAATTAACCACAAAATAATCATGCCATGACCATAAAGTACACATGCTGTCTTTGTAAGATAAATAGATAATTTAATAATAAATAATTACTTTGAAGCCTGCATGTGCCTGTATGCCAATATTCGGGATCGGCTAATCGAGTATAATAGTTCATTACATGAACGTGTCTCATTTATTTCATTCAATAAGACGACTAGCCAGTCTCTTAGTTCCAACTAGGAACGCATGATCAATTATTAGTCAATATCACAATCATTATCAATGGTGACAAGGCATAAAAGTCAATTAGTATTACATGGGGTCGAGCCTATAACTCCTCAGAATTAAGTTCTAGTCATACTGGATATCCATAGATAAATCAAGACACATGACACATTCTACACAACAATCCATATTTACAATATTAACATGTCATGATTTGTCAAGTTCATGCAAAAAGGCGTAAGGATATAATAGAAGAATTACCATGCCATCATTAAATGAATAATTATAAGACAATTAAAATACCCAGGTCAAGAAGTCACGCCAACAAATCTATGCTAAGGCCAAAAGTCATGCAAGAAGTCTATGCTTAAGACCAACAAGTCACGCTAAGTCTAGCTGGGGTGAGCGTAGAAAATGGGCGTGAATAGTGAGCGTGAAAAGTGATACACGCTGGCAAGCGTGAGCGTGAAAAGTCACGCAAGTAAGCACAGCGTGAGCGTGAAGGGAAATTCACGCAGACTCAAGTGAGCGTGAAAAGGTGACAAGAAAATCTACGCACGCAAGGATGTGCGTGACTAAAATACATGCACGCTCATGGATGTGTGCGTGACTGAAAATACACGCACGCTCATGAGAACGTTAGCGTGACTAAAAAAATACATGCACGCTCATGAGAACGTGAGCGTGACTAAAAATACACGCAGACTCGTACAGACGTGTGCGTGACTAAAAATACACGCAGACACGTACAGACGTGTGCGTGACTGAAAATACACGCAGACACGTACAGACGTGTGCGTGACTAAAAATATACGCAAACACGTAAAGACGCGTGCGTGACTGAAAATACACGCAAATACGTAAAGACGCGTGCGTAACTGGGCTGATATTTTATGCGAGCACGTAAGAACGTGTGCGTACAACATTTCCCGAACTCCAAGTACTATGGAGCCTTCACTCCAGTGCCAGAGAAATACACACAAAGTTGATGGACTAAGAACCTATAAACAGCCGAAATACTACAACTTAGATCTAGAGAAAACCAGCCGTAGAAATCAAAAATGCTAAGAACTAATCTCTCTTGGAATCACGAGAAGAAGGCAAATGAACCATAAAAATGGATGATTGAGAAGCAAGTTTGCACTTGCCTTCTCCTGCTGCTGGTAGGTGGTGGGGAGTAATGAGAGGAAGAAGAAGAAGTAATGGTGAGAATGAAGTAATGAGGAGAGAGAAAGAGATGGAAGCTTTAAATAGGAAGGGTGGTGGTAGGTGGGGTGTTGGGCCGAGTTTAAGGGGATCCAGCAAACCGAAACCCAATAAGACTAAAGCAGCAAATAAAATGCAGGTAATAAAATTGCAGAATATAATTACAGAAATAAAATTTGCAGGAAATTAATTAACATAAAAATTTAAAGAGCAGATAATTAATTAATATGAAACTAAAAGAATTTAAATATAGAATAATACATGATAAATACTAAATAAATACACATGAGTTGTACATATATAGAAATATGCATTCCGGGAACGGGGAGTGACACGGTAGATGTGCCATCAGCACCATGCGCTCCGTAATGATGCACCAAATAGGATATAGACCCGTACGCCTAGTGGGGCACAAACTCATGTGCCCACTTCAACTCATCACCCATCAAGCATTTAATGCTATGTGACATAGTCGTCATCACGCTTCCCGAAGACTGAGCAGTTGATATTTTTTGTAGAAAACGAAGAGCCGCAGACGTCAGCATCATCATTACTTGCTTTTGTCGGCTACAGCTGTCCTTGCCACGTAGCCGACCGATCACTTGCATGTGCCTCTACAGCTATGTGCCTGTGTCACGACCCGCACCCTAGAGTAAGGGCACAAGACGTGAATACGTCCAGCCTACGCCGCAGTGTCGGCGGTAGAACGCTGTCCTAGGTCTCAACATCTAACAGTTTATCTCTAAACAGTTTATACTCCCCGAACGGGGGTGACATAGTAATAACAAACTCAATCACAGCTAAGGAAGAGATAGCACGATATGAAATAGAACTCAAGAAAATAAGGAGATGAAATAGTCTAAGATAATCCCAACAATATCCAGAGAAATACAAACTCAGCTACAGCATGAAAGAATATACAAACTGATCTCCAAATAAAGAGTCTAGCTAAAACATGATCCAACTACATAAAGATAAAAACCTAACTATCTAGTCTAGGCAGTCGGGGGAAAGTCCTCAGCTACTGCTGGATCCTCCTGAGGGTCCAGCTCACAGGTGTCATCTAGGGCTGCCCCGTAATAGGTGTCCAGGCAAGCCTCCTCCTCGTCCTCTGTAATATTTTCAACAGGTCCAGTCAGGACAGGAGCGAGCACAGTATATCTCAACAGGTCATAGCAGGTTAGAAAATATGAACATGTAGTAAAGTAAGATACAGGTACTGAAAGAAAAGCAGTATGTAAACATGAAGAGCTGTAATAGAATATCTACTATACATAGAGAACTAGCAGTGACTAGTGAGTCAGAGTACAATATGAACATGTAATACTCCCCCGTACCCCCGATCAATACACAAGGATCCAGCCAGGTTATGTTATATGATGCTATGTAGCAGACCCCGAAGGTGATAGACCCCGAGGGTGATAAGCCCCCGAAGGGTGGTAGACCCCGAAGGTGATACATAGTAGTCCCATAAAAATGGGGATTCTGGGAGTAACCCAACAGTATAAGTCCCATAAAAATGGGGATTCTGGGGGTAACCCAACAGTGTAAGTCCCATAAAAATGGGGATTCTGGGGGTAACCCAACAGTGTAAGATTCCGGGAAGACTCTACGATCATGAGGGTACATGTCGTAAGTGATCAAAGAACCAAGAAGCATATGATATGCTATGAAAGTAAAATGCACAGAACATAGAGTACCCGATACTCCCTAAGGATAACATCTCAAGAAAGGATCCATATAGTACCAATCCGTGTGACCAACGTGACAGTACAAGTAAAGTAATCTACTGCAGAAAATAATTCTAAGCAAGATATGAAATGATCAGAGAATGTACTCGCTTGTATCTGAGTGTCCGATATGAATCGTACTGTCCAAGGAGTGGTGTCTGGCTCCTAAACAGAACAGCACAAGTCACAACAAGTCCAGAATAGTGAAATGGAGTCCTACTATGCATTCTACATGATTCTAAGTCAATCTAGGCCAAAGTCAACTCTTGGTCAACTTTGGTCAACCCTAGAAGTCAAACTAGGTCAACCTTGTCTAAACTAGGCTAAACTCAACTAGCTAGGTCTAATAGGCCATGCTAGGCTCTAACAAGGCTATACTAGACTACACACAACATACAAGTACTCATACACCTATGCTTATACAACACTATATATACATAGATACAATTATAGATTTAACACTATACATATCTAGGCTAAATACTATATGTACATATCTACACTCAACTCACAAGTACATATGTATACACATTACTCATATATATATATATATATTCAATACATTGTATGCCTATATAGATATACATACATATGCATGTATTACATACATATCCATATTCATATATATACATAGATTATATTTACATAGCACCCATACAAACATATGTAATAAGAGAGAGGGGAGGCATGTGCTTGTGGGCTGTGACAGGAAATAACCATATCATGTGTGTGTGTATGAAACTAAGGTGCAGGAAATACAAATATGACAGTGAAACATATTAAGAGTTGTGTGTGTGTGTACATGGCTTATAGGAAAAACAGTGTGCAGGAGGAAATATGTGACAGTGAACATATGACAGTGTAAGGAAACAAACAGTGTGTGCTATTGCAATGGGGAAAAATCTGGGACTTAATCCAACAGTGTGAGTGATCAATGTGCAGGAAACAGAACAGTGTACAGGAACATAATATGCAGGAATGACAGTGGGTGATGTGGTGTGTGATATGAATGGTAGTGTGAAGGAAAAATAGCAATGTGTGACAGTGAAAGAAGATACTGTGTGTGTGTATTCAGTATTCACAGGAAAACAGGAAAAGAAAAGGCAAGGAAATTAATTCAGAAATTAAGGACAGTCAAACACAGGCTTGTAAATACCCCACAAACTCAGAATTATACCCATAATGAAATAAAGTCAACATTGAATTAGAAAAGGAAAATGGTTATACTAAACTCAGGTTTCAACAATTAACCCAAACCCAAATCCCAGTTTTCCCTCAAAACAATTTTCAGTTGGAGCATACACAACAGTGACCAATGACAGTTATTTGAAAGTATAGGAGGGTGAACCACATTCAACTCAACTAGAATGAATATCAAACTAACAAAGAAGGAAGGAAAGGAGGAAATCAAACATGGCAATGTAAGCATCAATACAGTTTTAGGAAAAGAAATCAATGATAGTTCATTAACTATCAGTTAACTTAAAGTCCCAAATCAATGTGAAGAATATTAATAGGGAACTAGGAAATATCAGTTTGCAATTAGTTTTCAGTTAACTAAGAAAGAAAGACAGGAGGGAATCACACCCAACTGAACTGAGATTCAGCTCAGGTTTAGCAAATTAAACATGGCATCCATTCTCAGGTTAAGGCAAATTAAACATGGCATACATTCTCAGGTTAAAGCATTTAACATTCCAACCAACATGCCAATTCTCATAACACACCATACCATTTCAATTCTTGAATGAACATTCTTAGCTAACATGATAGGTAACATGGGGGATCAAATTTAGTTGAAGAAAACACAGCAGAACAGTAGATTAAATGGGTTGGAAAAAATTTAGGAATGCAGTATCAGCCCTGTATCAGTGAACAGTCAAATAAACCTATTTTCGAGCCTAAACACCACCTTAACCCAAACAAATATGTAACCCTATATAAACAGGGATTAAACATGGTATTTAGGAACCAACCCATCATTAAAACATAATTTAAGAACATTTAAAAGTGATCAAACAACAGAAACCAATCTCAGAACACTCGACCACACAGTGTGTCCACGTGCACACATGATATCGTGTTCGACACGACACGAGAGCATCTCAGATTTGGAGGGACTTATGTCAGTCGCTGCCTCTTGGCCCACGCCAAGTGGCACGACCTGAGTCGTCGTATACATCGAGGAATCCACCCCGAGAGACAGGACACGCTGCCTGTGCGCGCGCGCGCGCACGCACCCTCCTGTGCACGTGTCCAGAACGACACGACACGACACAGGAACCACCTCAGTGTCCCAAAAACGTGTAAGCGACGACACAACGATGATTTCTATTCAAACACAAAATCAAAACCAATACAAAATGCTCATTGAGGCATTTTGTCAAACACCTAAGGCTAGTGACTGATACGTGTTCGATACGGACACGTACAGTGCTCAAACCCTAGGGTTACCTATTCCTACAGCTGGGTTATGTCTATGGGTCCCTGGATGTGGAATAATAACAGAGTTTTATTGAGTAATAGAGAAATTACCTATGGTTGCACAATGAATGGAAAAGCCTTCAAATGGAAGAAACTCCTCATGCCTCCAAGTCCCACAAATTGTTATCTTCCTGCAAATAAAATATACCAGCAGCAAGAGGGTTGATTTTAGGTCCTAATGGAATTGGTTTGGGGAAGAAAGGATTCAAAATGGATTTTTAATAATTTTTGGAAGATGGGACTCACCTCTTTCCTTAGAACTTTTAAAGAACCTTAAAAGAGGCTAGCCCTAAAAACTAGGAGAGTATAAATAGGGGGGGCTGACCTAGGTTCAGCTAGGTGGCCGGCCATGTTAGGGCTAGGGTTAGGTTTGTGCTAGGTTAGCTAGTCCTATCTAGTTTAGTCACAAAATGACTTGTGTAATCACAAGCCATTTATCAAATAACTTGATTCCTAATTCAAGTTCTAATGAATCACTAACCACTAACTTGAGTCACACTAGGTTAGACTAGGGTCACTTGACCTAACCAAGCCCAACTAACTATGATTAGTTCCTAGGTTGGTCTACATGAGTCAAAACTAGTCAAAAATCAAACTAGTCCAAATAAATCCAAAATAAATCCTAAAAATTCCCATAAATTCTAATTAATACTAATAAATTTTATTTACCCCAAAAATGACAAATTTACCCTCAAACTAGAAATGTGGTAATGACAAATCTACCCTCCTTAAAAGAATTTTGTCCTCGAAATTGAAAGGCGAATGCAACTGATGAGAAGGATAGAAAGTATACCTCACGGTCCAAAAAGATAGGGGTACCGCTCGCGCATCTCATCCTCCCGCTCCCAGGTAGACTCTCCTGGAGAATGATGCCTCCATGCGACGCATACCAAGGGTATCACCTGGTTCCTCAGGACCTTCTCCCGTCGATCCAGAATCTCCACTGGCTGCTCTGGATAGCTGAGAGAAGACCCACCTCAATCTCCGAATGATCGAGCACATGGCTAGGGTCAGCCACGTACCGTCTTAACTGCGATACATGGAATACGTTATGGGCCCCCACAAGTGCAGGCGGCAAGTCTAGCCTGTAAGCCACGTCACCGACTCTCCCGCTGATAACGAAAGGGCCGATGAGGCGCGGGCTAAGCTTCCCGCCTCCACTAAAACGTATCGTACCACGAGTCGGAGATATCCTCAAAAAAACCTGGTCTCCGACCTAATCACAAGCAAGGTCTCAATTAATAATAATAAACAAACATGATCAAAATCACAAACAAACAACCTAAATCTAATCCTACTCTAATCTGTACCTCAAACTCCAAGGGCCTCCTGTGGCTATCGGCCCAGTGCCGATGTCTATCCTGCGCCACGCGAAGTCTGTCCCTGATGAGCTTCACCTTCTCGACCGCATCCACAATCATCTCTGGCCCCAGCAAAGCTCGCTCACCAACATCATCCCAGGATAAGGGTGTACGGCACCTACGCCCGTACAGAGCCTCGAAAGGTGACATCTCGATGCTGGCCTGGAAACTATTGTTGTAGGCAAACTCCACCAAATGAAGATGATCCTCCCAGGAACCTCTAAAGTCCAGAACGCACGTCCGCAGTATATCCTCAAGGGTCTAAATAGTCCGCTCTGACTGTCCGTCCGTCTGGGGGTGGTATGCAGTAGTAAACTTGAGCTGTGTGCCCAAGCTGGTCTGCAGACTCCTTCAGAAATGGGAAGTAAAATGGCTATCCCGATCTGAGACGATGCTGACCGAAACTCCGTGGATCCTGACTATCTGCCGCATATACATCTCCGCCAGCCTCTCTGTAGACGTACCCACCTTGAATGGCAAGAAGTGGGCCGATTTGGTCAACCTGTCCACGATGACCCAAATTGCGTCCTTCCTTCCTGGAGTACGCGGCAATCCTGAGATGAAGTACATCGTGATATGCTCCCATTTCCACTCGGGAATGGGCAGCGGCTACAACAATCTATCGGGCCTCTGTCTCTCTGCCTTGACCTGCTGGCAGACCAAGCACCTAGCTACGAAGTGGGACACCTCCCGCTTCATTCCTGACCACCATACATGCTCCCGTAGATCTCGGTACATCTTGTTGGCACCCGGGTGAATAGAGTACTGCGATCTTGAGCCTCCTGCATAATCTGCTCTCTGAGCTCCCCATTAGGTACACATGACCTGGCACCGTGCCTCAGGGCACCATCCTCTGCAAGTGAGAACTCAGGATCCCCCACTCCAATACTGATCTGCTCTCTGATACTCTGAAAGGCCACATCCTCGAACTGGGCCGCCTTGATCCTGTCCACCAAGTCTGACTGAATCTGCATCCCCCATAGCTGCATCTGCACTCCTGGCACGATCACCTCGATCCCAAGGCTCTCCAAGTCGACAAGCAAATGCCGATCTATGGTCAAACACATGGCTGTCGGATACCTACTCAAGGCATCGGCAACCACGTTGGCCTTCCCTGGATGATACTGCAGTGCAATGTCGAAGTCCTTCATCAACTCCAACCATCTGCGCTATCTCATGTTCAACTCCTTCTGAGTGAACACATACTTTAGGCTCTTGTGATCTGTGAAGATCTCCACCCGCTCACCATACAGATAATGCTTCCACAGCTTTAAAGCAAAAATCACTGCTGCCAGCTCCAGGTCGTAGGTAGGGTAGTTCTTCTCGTGGGGACGTAACTGCCTGGAAGCATAGGCAATTACCTTCCCGTGCTGCTGCAACACACAACCCAGCCCCTTCCCTGAAGCATCACTATAAATAGTGAATCCACCTGATCCTGAAGGCAACGTCCGAATCGGAGCTGTCGTCAGCCGCTTCTTCAACTCATCAATTGCTGCCTAACACTCCTCTGACCATACATACTCAGTATCCTTCCAGGTCAACCGTGTCAACGGCTCTACAACCCGAAAGAAATCCTGCACAAATCTCCGGTAATACCCTGCCAGCCCCAGGAAGCTCCTGATCTCTGCAACTGAAGTCGGCGTTGCCCATGCCTCAACTGCTACAATCTTCTTGGGGTCAACTGAGATACCATCTCCAGTCACCACGTGCCCCAAGAAATCCACCCGGTCCAAGAAGAACTCACACTTGGAGAGCTTCCCGTAAAGCTGCTCCTTCCTGAGAATCTCCAGCACTATCCTCAAATGCTCCTCGTGCTCCTCCTCAGTCTTGGAGTATATCAAGATATCATCAATAAACACTACTACAAACTGATCCAGATACAGATGGAACACCTTGTTCATAAGGTTCATAAACACTGCTGGTGCATTGGTTAGCCCAAACGACATAACCAAAAACTCGAACTGCCCATACCGCGTCCTGAAAGTGGTCTTGGGAATATCCTCCCCCTTCACCTTCACCTGGTGATATCCCGACCTCAGATCAATCTTGGAAAATACCCGAGCTCTGCTCAACTGGTCAAACAGATCGTCGATCCACGGCAGTGGGTATCTGTTCTTGATCGTGAGGTTGTTGAGTGCACTATAGTCAATACACATGCGTACTGACCCATACTTCTTCGGCACAAACAACACTGGTGCACCCCATGGCGACAAACTCGAGCGGATGAAGCCCTTGTCCTGTAGCTCATCCACCTGCTTCTTCAGCTCCACCAGCTCGCTGTTGTTCACCCGATAGACATACTGAAAAATGGGCTCCGCTTCTGGAACCAAGTCTATCGAGAACTCAATGTCCCTGTCTGGTGGCAGTCCCGGCAACTCCTCCGGGAAAACATCCATATACTCTGCTATCAAGGGGTGTGGAATCATCTACTCTTCGACCGAGACTCCACAGAAGACTCCGCTGCTCTGCTCTGCCTGACGTCTGGAGTACTCGAACTCTGGCTCCCCTGGCGCTCTGAAGAGAACTCTACCCCCTCTACGATCAATGCTGGCGTGGTGCCTGCTCAACCAATCCATGCCTAGTACTATATCGTAGTTCGGCAATGGCATTACGAGCAGGCTCACCTCCAACTCACGGCCTCCCAAAACTACTCTCCGACCCTTACAAATATCACTCACGAGGATAATACCACCCCCGGTCGTGATCTTGTAAGTCCTAGGCAACGATTCAGCTACTATACCGTGCATAATCGCAAAAGATACTGAAATGAAGCTATGCGATGCACCGAAATCAAATAAGGCAAATGCTGGACTGGAGTCGAGAAGAATCGAACCTGCAATCAGCTCTCTAGTCACCTCCGCATCTCCAGCTGCCATGGCGAAAGCTCGCACCTGCTGGCCTCCCCTAGCCCGCTGCTGGTGTTGGACAAATATATGCTGTTGAGTCGGCAGGGCTGGTCCCCGCTGCTGGCCCACTGGAGCTCTGGCTCCTGCTCCTCCTCCCGGAGCTGCTCGTCCTGTACGGCACTCCCTCATCTGGTGGTCTGCTGAACCACACACAAGGCACTGTCCCAGCCTCTTCCTGCACTCATTGGCAACATGCCCGGGCTTCCTACAGTAGGTACAAACGGTAACCTGCCTTTGGCCCTGCTGGTGCTGCCTCGGCTGCTGAAACTGCTGCGTCTGGAACCTCTGCTGCTGGTGGTACTGCTGCTGAAAGTGTGGCCTCTTGGCCGGTCCTCCGCTACTGCTGCTTCCGTGGGAGTCTCGCCCCCTCTTGAGCCTAAGCTCAAGATCATCCTCTGCAGCTAGTGCGTCCACCAGTATCTCCTCAAATGTAGTACCACGGGCGTTCTTGGTGTAGGACTTGACCTCCTTTACCAAGCCCTTCCGGAACCTCCGGGCCTTCGTTGCCTCCGACAAGTCCTCTACAAATCTGCCCAGGCGGCAGAACTCTCCTGTATACTCCTCCACAGACTGACTCCCCTGAAATAGGGCCTCGAATTGAGTCTCGAGGGCTCCCACAGCTGCCTCTGGGAAGAACTTCTCCTTGAACAGCTTCTTAAATGCTGCCCAAGTCTGACCCGCTGTGCCGACCCTCGGGTCGGTCTGGTACCATGTACGGGCCAGATCCTGCATCATGCTGGCTGCTGCCTCAATCTAGAGCCTCGTCGAAATCTTCGCCAACCTGAAGATCTCCTCCATATGCTCGATCCACTCATCGGCATACAGGATCCCCTCTGTCCCTCGGAAGTCTCTCGGGTGCATCTTCTGGAAGTCCTGGATGCCTTTCTCCCGTGGCTGGTATGGCTGCTGGACTGCTGCTGGCTGAGCTACTACTCTCTCTACTGCTGTCACTGCCAGCTCAATGCCTCGAGTGAGCTCTGCCGTCTGCCTCTGCTGCTGGGTCTGCTGACCCTCCATGTACTGCCGAAAGAAGGCTAGTAGCTGCACTGCGTCCACTGTCCCTGGAGGTGGCTGCTGGTAGGGATCCTCTGGGAGAACTGGGTCCTGCTTCCGAGCCGGTGGATGCATGTCCCCTGCTGCGACTGCCGAGGTCTCAACACGAGCTGAGGTGGCAGGAGCTGCAGTCCCCTGGCCTCGCCGTGCTGGCTGAGAGGTAGCAGTCCCCTCTATAGCATCCTCATGGACGGCACGCTGCGATCGAGTCTCTACCATCCTGAAGATAGACAAACAAGAGTATCAATTTCTGAGAAAGAAGCGATATAACAAAGGCGGACAATTATAATTCAAAGGATCAGCAGACAAAAGGATTTAGATGGCAATAAAAGAAATTTTCCTAAAGTGATTGAGTAACTTAAAATTAATGTGCTATATCCTATAGCAGGCTGCAGTGATACTCTAGTTCGAGTACCACTACACTTCTAGTCCAGACCTGCATGGGCCACCACTAAAAATGTGTCACGACCCGCACCCTAGAGTAAGGGCACGAGACGTGAATACGTCCAGCCTACGCCGCAGTGTCGGCGGTAGAACGTTGTCCTAGGTCTCAATATCTAACAGTTTATCTCTAAACAGTTTATACTCCCCGAACGGGGGTGACATAGTAATAACAAACTCAATCACAGCTAAGGAAGAGATAGCACGATATAAAATAGAACTCAAGAAAATAAGGAGATGAAATAGTCTAAGATAATCCCAATAATATCTAGAGAAATACAAACTCAGCTACAGCATGAAAGAATATACAAACTGATCTCCAAATAAAGAGTCTAGCTAAAACATGATCCAACTACATAAAGATAAAAGCCTAACTATCAAGTCTAGGCAGTCGGGGGAAAGTCCTCAGCTACTGCTGGATCCTCCTGAGGGTCCAGCTCACAGGTGTCATCTAGGGCTGCCCCGTAGTAGGTGTCCAGGTAAGCCTCCTCCTCGTCCTCTGTAATATTTTCAACAGGTCCAGTCAGGACAGGAGCGAGCACAGTACATCTCAACAGGTCATAGCAGGTTAGAAAATATGAACATGCAGTAAAGTAAGATACAGGTACTGAAAGAAAAGCAGTATGTAAACAGGAAGAGCTGTAATAGAATATCTACTATACATAGAGAACTAGCAGTGACTAGTGAGTCAGAGTACAATATGAACATGTAATACTCCCCCGTACCCCCGATCAATACACAAGGATCCAGCCAGGTTATGTTATATGATGCTATGTAGCAGACCCCGAAGGTGATAGACCCCGAGGGTGATAAGCCCCCGAAGGGTGGTAGACCCCAAAGGTGATACATAGTAGTCCCATAAAAATGGGGATTCTGGGAGTAACCCAACAGTGTAAGTCCCATAAAAATGGAGATTCTGGGGGTAATCCAACAGTATAAGTCCCATAAAAATGGAGATTCTGGGGGTAACCCAACAGTGTAAGATTCCATGAAGACTCTACGATCATGAGGGTACATGTCGTAAGTGATCAAAGAACCAAGAAGCATACGATACGCTATGAAAGTGAAACGCACAGAACATAGAGTACCCGATGCTCCCTAAGGATAACATCTCAAGAAAGGATCCATATAGTACCAATCCGTGTGACCAACGTGACAGTACAAGTAAAGTAATCTACTGCAGAAAATAATTCTAAGCAAGATATGAAATGATCAGAGAATATACTCGCCTGTATCTGAGTGTCCGATATGAATCGTACTGTCCAAGGAGTGGTGTCTGGCTCCTAAATAGAACAGCACAAGTCACAATAAGTCCAGAATAGTGAAATGGAGTCCTACTATGCATTCTACATGATTCTAAGTCAATCTAGGCCAAAGTCAACTCTTGGTCAACTTTGGTCAACCCTAGAAGTCAAACTAGGTCAACCTTGTCTAAACTAGGCTAAACTCAACTAGCTAGGTCTAATAGGCCATGCTAGGCTCTAACAAGGCTATACTAGACTACACACAACATACAAGTACTCATACACCTATGCTTATACAACACTATATATACATAGATACAATTATAGATTTAATACTATACATATCTAGGCTAAATACTATATGTACATATCTACACTCAACTCACAAGTACATATGTATACACATTACTCATATATATATATATTCAATACATTGTATGCCTATATAGATATACATACATATGCATATATTACATACATATCCATATTCATATATATACATAGATTATATTTACATAGCACCCATACATACATATGTAATAAGAGAGAGGGGAGGCATGTGCTTGTGGGCTGTGATAGGAAATAACCATATCATGTGTGTGTGTATGAAACTAAGGTGCAGGAAATACAAATATGACAGTGAAACATATTAAGAGTTCTGTGTGTGTGTACATGGCTTACAGGAAAAACAGTATGCAGGAGGAAATATGTGACAGTGAACATATGACAGTGTAAGGAAACAAGCAGTGTGTGCTATTGCAATGGGGAAAAATCTGGGACTTAATCCAACAGTGTGAGTGATCAATGTGCAGAAAACAGAACAGTGTACAGGAACATAATATGCAGGAATGATAGTGGGTGATGTGGTGTGTGATATGAATGGTAGTGTGCAGGAAAAATAGCAATATGTGACAGTGAAAGAAGATACTCTGTGTGTGTGTGTATTCAGTGTTCACAGGAAAACAGAAAAAAGAAAGGCAAGGAAATCAATTCAGAAATTAAGGACAGTCAAACACAGGCTTGTAAATACCCCACAAACTCAGAATTATACCCATAATGAAATGAAGTCAACATTGAATTAGAAAAGGAAAATGGTTAATACTAAACTCAGGTTTCAACAATTAACCCAAACCCAAATCCCAGTTTTCCCTCAAAACAATTTTTAGTTGTGTAGAAGCATGGAAAATATTAGAGTAATGGTCCATGCGGCTCTGGGAAGAAAGCCCATGCGGCTCATACAGGAGCTGCCTTATGCAATTCAAAGAAGACTCTCAGTCTCATGCGGCTCGGGAGTGTATACGGTTCAGCAGGAATATGCGGCCCGATCGACGCCACATTCCCCCATTGGGATCCCCCCCTACAGCTGGCCATTTGAGAAGTGGCCTCATTTAATGCTCTGACACGACTCGACGACCGTGACAGCTCTGACATAAAGTGTCATAATGGTTCTGCCATAATGACAGACTCTTCGAGAAAAGAAGAAAATCTCTGACCCGATCCGTCAGAAGTCCCAGGTTGCCACGTGGCAATCAGCCATATGCGGCCCACCAAGAGTCCAGTCCCTGTGGACCAACACAATGTTGTACATGCGGCTCCCTGAGAACTCATTCCCTGCGGCTCAAGACAAAGCTAGTTTATACGGCTCACAGAGACTATGCATATGTGGCTCATTGAGAGTTCTTCATCTGCGGCTCAATAAAGCATTGTCCCATACGGCTCACGAGGAGTATCTCCCTGCGGTTCAAGTGTCGCCCATCCTATGCGGCTCTGGCAGGGCCCACAATTAAAACACGTGGCATCGAATCAATCGAGGATCTAACCGAATCCTAACAAGTATATTTGACATCATCGTCATAATTACTAAGATCAGGGCATATTATTTATCATCAAGCCAATGGGACACGTGGCGAGCAATCGAGCATTGGTAAAATCAATCATGAAGATTTAAAGCAGTTAATATTAATTGCTCACAAGATTCGGTGCTATCCGCATTAATGGCCTAGATTTATTGTAATCAGGATCAAGGGTTCATATGAATTAAAGGAGCGCTGACATTCCAAACAAATGATCATTAGCAAACCCTAATGATCATACCCCACTGTTATAAATAGCCAGCATCATTTCTTTGCAAAAAGGACCGACAACAAAAGAATAAAAAAATACAGAGTCAGAGAGAAAATACACAGAGAGAGAGAGAGAAGCCAGGAGAGCAACAGAGGAGCAAAAAGAGCCTTTCTTCGTCAACACCAACCATCTTCACACCAGGAGCCAAGGCTGCATACCGATCGTCCAAGGAGTAAGGCAGGGCTGCCGTCGCCTTCCCGAGCCTCTATCGTCACCCCCCAGAATCTAAAATAAATAATTGTACTTAGATTGCTGTACCTAGGTTTTCGTCCCTAGGCTTTCTTTGTACAAGCGAGTTTGTATTGTGAGTCTAAGTTCAGTCCTCCGATAATTGTTCTGTACTTTTACAATCAATGGCAAACACGATGGCGACTCTGCTGGGGACTAACTTCTCTACGGCTGAGGAGTTGGTGACGCAATCGGATGCAGCCAAGCTTGGCTCAACGCAACAAAAGATGGTCGTCCGTTTCGACCAACAAGCGTTTGAAGAGATGCTCTCCGAAGGAAGCGCTGGCCCGGTCCAGAAGCGCACCCGCACGACAAAGGTTCGCAGAGAGTGGAGGCCAAAATTATTTGCTCCACCCCAAACCCCCGACGGTGTACCCTCTGTTACTCAAGACGGCGAGAAGGACTCTTCTGCGGCCCCACTTCAAACCATAGACAACTCTGCTATCCCCAAGTCCGGCAGAAGAAAACACTATGATGATGGACTTGCAGGGGCAAAGAGGAACTCTACGCGAACTGAGCCGCATAGGGGTACTAGCCGAGTGAAAAAGGCTCATGCGACCACATCCGCTAGCCGCATGGACAAAGCCCATGCGGCCACAGTCGCTAGCCGCATGAAGAAGAATCATGCGGTCACATCTGGCAGCCGTATAGTTTATGCAGCTACAGTCGCCAATCACATGGATGAAACACATGAGGCTACAGGAGTCAGTCGCTTGCAGAAAACCCATGCGGCCACTATTGCCAACCGCATGCGGCCATCCTATACGGTCGTGACTCCTAGCCGCCCAAAGACAACTCATCCGACATCAGAAGACGACCGCATGCAGACAGCCTGCACGGTACCCAACTCTAGCAGCATAGCATCCGTTCTACGCTTCTCTCGATCGGTCTTCGACCGTTTCTCATACTGTCCCGACCCTGATGATTCTCTGTATGATATGCCAGACTCTGTGGCATTCAACTTGGACTCCTCCTATTACGCACCCACAGGTGCTAAAGGAAGAAAGTCTAGGGCAGCGCGGGCTCATCGAGCCCAGTCAGCTGTCCCAACATCTGACTATCGGAGCGTCCCGTTGACTATCACACGGGCCTCGGATGGAAAGTTGTATACAACTGCTCAAGTCCAGCCCCCCGCGGCAAACAGACAGAGTGGTTCCTCTGACCTGCGGGAGACGATCCTCCACAAACGCAAGGAAAGAGAAGGAGTGTCGGTGTGCAAGGAGTCCTCGCTTGGACATCGCTGCACCCAAATCATCGTCAATTGCTGCTGCAACAATGCGGCAATGACGGAAGCTCGGCCATCCGTCTTCCAAAGTCTACAGCACCCGAACTCAGAAGATGAGGCACCTCCTGTTGTCTCCTGCAATTCTGCTCAAAAAGTCCCCGCCGAAGAGAGAAGGAAGAAAACGAGCATCTCCAGTCCGAAGATATCAACCACTACAACTAAGAAACTGTCGTCTAAACGGTTGTCCTCTACTGGTGTATTCCAACACACCCGTTCAAAGACGAAATTTACCGCGATGGGAAATTCATCATCCACATCACTGGGGGTTGAAGGAGCTGGGGGTAGCACTCCTCCAAACATCCGCAACAATTCGATGTTCCAAGGAACCGAGTCCGCACAAACAACTCTTCCATCAGGAGCAACGGACGCTGATGCCCCCGAGGACATCCGTAACTCTCAAGACAAGGCAAGCTCTGAAGCTCGGGATACCATTCCCTCCGAGTCCGAGCCCGAAGAGAACATTCCCATCTATCCCGATGACTTCTCGGTGCATGGGTACGACTCAGAGGGCACATCCTCCACCGTTCCTTCCATCACTCCTCACGTAAGAACGGTGTTCATGACGGACAGCGATCAAGGTGGTTCCAGTGATCGCCAGCACATCGACAGCCTCGAAGCCATATTACTTGCTTTGGTCAAGTCTGTAGACGAGATTAAAGCGGCCCGGCCCACTCTACAAGGAGGAGCACCTAGTCAAATAAACACGGGCCCCGCGGTCATTGTAGATTCGAACTCAGCGGCACCAAACCCGGACAATAATCCTCCCGAAATAACAGCCCCCGCCGCGACAGATGAGACCCGAGAAGTAAGAAGAGAGGTCCAGGAGCTCCGTGCCTTGTTTTATGCCCGAAAAAATGCTCAAGATCTCAGAATACGGCAACCATATCCTGCTGAGTGGAGGGATGTTCCATTCCCACCAAGATATAAGCCGTTCAACATTAACCCGTATGACGGCAAAACCTCAGCAAGTCGGTACATCACTTACTTTGAGGTCACCACCGACCATCTGCCCCATGAAGATGCGATCCTTACACGGTTATTCATTGGAGCATTGGAAGGAGTCGCCTTTGATTGGTACCGCAATCTACCGGACAACTGCATCTATTCCTTCGTCGGCTTCAAGCGCATGTTCTTGGAACGGTTCTATGAAGTAGGACAAGACGTCACTATGTCCACTCTCATGGACGTCGTCCAAGGGGAGAAGGAGTTAACAAAGAACTACATTGAGCGGTTCCGCCAGACCGCCATGAAGCTGCCTTCCGGAAATCCGGATTCTTCTTTGATTGAAATCTGCCAAAAGAGACTACTTCCAACGATCAGTCTCTGGATGGGCGAGAGTCAATTCAAAGATTGGAAGGCGTTCATCATCAGCGCCACAAGCGCTGAAGAACGACTGAAGAAGGCCCGCCAACTGGGGTTGCACATCTCAGAAGGAGAAAACAAGGGCAAGCGTCTCAACAACGATAATGGGGGTAACCCCTCCAACAATCGAGACAACAAGGAAAAACAGGCTATGGTGGCCGACACGGCCCAGAAGCCCGAGCCACAGCCAGCAGACAAGCAATGGCCTCAAATCACTTACTCTTTCGAAAACGGCCACGTCAAGCCTATCTTAGACATGCTCATACAAGGAGGTAGAATTCAGCTTCCTCCACCAAGACCGGAGCCTCGGCCGGCTGATTTGGAGAACCCGAAGTTCTGCCATTACCACCGTTATGTACAACACGCTACACATGACTGCTACCAATTAAAATGGTACATCCAAAGCCTCATCGATTCGAACGCTCTGGCCATCGACTTCGAAGAGGTAACCGTAGCAGCCAATATGGTGTCCGTACAATTCGGCAACTTTCCTCCGACGGAGACTCAAGACGGGGTAATCCCCGTCCCTCTCACGACAATGGAGATTACCAATCTTCCTCCGTCTCGAGAACAAGCTGCTGGTCAAGTACCTCTCACCACCTCACGAGGAGAGGTCATGTGGGTCCATCCAGACTTGGTGTCAGAAGTGACTCGGCCCACACCATCTCCCGCCAACAAAAAGAGTAGAAAAATCAAGACCGGCCACATAATTTCAGCAGACAACGAGGAAGCTATAGCCGTCGTCACGCAGTCCGGAGCACAATCCCAACCTGTGGTTGACAGTCCAGCTGAAAATCATTAACCCACTACAACTGATGCTCTGGGACCGACTGTAGTGACCCGCTCCGCCCTAGCGGAACGCCGATTCCAAACGGCAAGTGCAACGACTCAAACGAGCCGTCGACCCGAAGAGTTGCTTCGACCCGATGAAGTGTCGATGCGAATCGATGCAAGGCTTGCATTGGCCCGACAAGATGAATCCAGACTTAGACTATCGAAGGCGTGCTCGGAGGATCGCTCGGCCGATGCGAACATCGCTAAGGTGGGTGGCTCCGATGAACCCGTCTGTGCTTAGCCTAGACACATAACAATGCGGACACTATCACGAGAATCGCTAGGCGACAACACCATGCATGTTAATAAATGATTCAGCGCACCTAGCTGAGGGAATAATCCTATCTTGCATGCTTGTTTAGAACATAGAAAAGAACTTGGCAATTATAGAAACGCTCGCACCACGCTCTACGCTCGTGCTACGGCACAAGCTCACGTTCATGTCCCGTATACGTTCAAACAATGAAACAATGAATGGTTTACAACAATGAAACGGGAAGGCTATCAACATAGTCGCTCCGAGTAGAGTTTAGCAACATTGGAAGGCTATGGGACCGATGGGTCGCCAAGGCGACTCCCACACTGGGAGTTGCGTAATGCATGAATGAATGAATCAACGAATGAATGAACAAACACATGAATGACTCTATGAACATACGAACAAGTGAAAGAATAACATGAAAAGAAAGAATACATGAAAGATAAGACATGGAAGACGCTAGCGACAGGTATGACGGGCACGTGCAACGGGGCTCGCTACCCGCGCTGTACGGACGCCAACCTGGTCGTTAACGCATTATGGCATGAAAGATAAGACATGGAAGACGCTAGCGACAGGTATGACGGGCACGTGCAACGGGACTTGCTACCCGCGCTGTACGGACGCCAACCTGGTCGTTAACGCATTATGGCTAAGGGTTAGCCTACGGCTCAGAGATAGCCGCTAAGTAAAAGACAAGATAATACGAAATAGTCGTGGACAAACGGCACGGGCGATGGGGGGGGTAAACCGTGGCCGTCGTGTGGAAGGATTCTGCGGCACGGGCGTTGGGGGGGTAAACCGTGGCCGGCCTAGGCAGAATCAATACGGCGCTTACGGGCTGCTTGGGTGCGGGCTTGGGCACCAAGAGACGTAAGTAGGAGGGTATATTCAAGAGACTTAACGGGGTGTACCAGCCATCACCCTACGCTAAGTTGAGAATTGCCACAGGGGAATGTCCTAAATGGCTTGCAAAGCCAGCGACCCGTGCATGTAGATTAAGTGGACTATGCTGGTGGCAATCCACGTGCAAGTTCTTGCATTGAAATCAAAGTAGTCTAAGTAAACTAAATGAAGTGTCTCCAGAACATGCTTGAAGTGTAATATCCTGAACATGAACATGCCCGAAATATAACACTCTTGAACATGCTTGAAATATAACATCCTGAACATGAACATGCTCGATATGTAACACTCCTGAACATGCTTGAATGAAATACTCGAAACATGCTTGAATTGTAACACTCTAAAAACGTGCCTACGACGTGCTAGAACATGCCTCCGACGTGCTAGAATCCCGAGACATGGACACACACTTGATATTGAATGCGTGCATGAATCGTGTTATGTTATTATTCATGAATTGTGGTTTAACTTGGTTTACCTTGAACAGGGAAGGCCGGACGGTAAGTATGGGTAAGTCGTACATGTATTTCCATGCGACACTCGAGTTCGGTAACACAAGATAGGCTATGCAATATGCCATGAAATTGATCCTAAGGCAAGATTAGAAAGACAATGAATGATAGAGATGCACAAAAGATTATAGATCGTGTTTGGTAATGATGGCATTGTGGGCGAGCCAGCCTCCCCACCAGTGCATAACAATGTACTGATAACCCCACAGTATGCTTGCAGAATAGCAGGAGGCGCCGGCGGGTACGGAGCTTCCGTCGAACGTGTCAAGGTGCGGAGCCAACTCTGGGGCCTTGGAACGTTGCAAGAAGCTGAAGCACCCTATACAGGACATAATGTATCGGAACATCGCCATGTATCCTTCCATGTTGTAAGCCATTTGGCACGCCTTTTATGTTTCAGAGAGAGAGAGAGCTTGAGCGACTTGTAATATCGGCCTAGCGCCGCTTGTAAACTTGTTGAATATCAATAAAGAATTTGGTTTCGCTTCAATTGTGTTCATTTATATTCCGCTGCAAATGGGGACACTCTGTGCGACTCTGTGGCCTAGAACTCAAATCGGCCGTTTCTGGACTTGGCCTTGCACGGGCGCAACCTAGGCCCGTGCGGCATCACGCCTTAGCGAGGACGATCGCTCCTACGGGAGCGGGGCGTGACAGATTGGTATCAGAGCACGGCTTTACGTCCTTGGACTTCATGTCGATTTCTCAGTTTTGAAAGCTCGGTTGGAAGAAAAGATGTATACGCTCTCTCTCGCTGTGCCTTGGGATGTTCCATACAATAAGTCTAATACTTTCAAAAGCTCGTACAAGTACTCGGTTGCACGGGATCGATAGGCGAAGGCCTTTGTGCCGAACGACGTTAAACATGACTCGATTGAGAACACATGCAAAGTTAACATGTCTCGTACGTACCTAACTAGTCTTGCGTTGACCCTAGCAACTGAGCGTGCAAAACATGAATATAGTCCATGCAGGATGGTTAAGCGGTACAACTTAGTCCGCGTGTCGCGCACCTCGACTCTTGGGTGCAATCGGGTTGCGAGCGATATCAGGTATCGCTCGATCGAGAACGGAGATACACTTTGAGTGTACATCGATAGGAACGCTATCGAGTTAACGCTTAGGCGTACGCGAATGATTGACTTGGATTTTGAGGACTCGTGTGAACGACTTAGTACGTCGAGACGACGTAAGCGAGTACGCTAGAGATTCGTCGAACGAATCTGAAGGATATCTTAGTGCATGGCACGAACGTGATTGAGGATTAGACCGTATGGCTTGAACCCGAGTGGTGTATGTGATAGGTTCGAAGAAGAATAAGAATGAGTGTCAACGACTAGTCGAGTGGCTCGAAACCTGAGTGGTGGATGGACGTTATAGAAATTGTTCGAGCGAGACTAAAGGAATTACGGATAGAACAAGTATGTCGGCGAAGCGATGCGGTCGCGCAAAGCTTTAGAACGTGTCATGCTTAGTTGATCGTGACTTCGTGTGTCCCGAACGAGATATCGTTCGGACAACTTGTGAATGGGTAACGCGTGTTAGAAATGATTCGGAACGATGGATGAAAATAAATGGTCTTGATCGAGGAAACTTAGAGGAACGTGCGTGCGATGTCGAATTGATGCAAATGAAATGTGACTTGAGTTTTGAATAACGATCTTGAAACGAGCTTTGAGGAAAAGCGACTGAACTTGATCTTGAGTATCGGGAGAAATGGTGGAATATCCAACTCGGACAACGGCATCGTCGCATGACTCGAAATTGGTTGCAAAGGAAGATCGTCAGGTTACGCATATCGTCGATGGTATTGAGGCGTATCAAAGATCGATATGCGATAACTCGGGGGTACTCTGACTCGGCGAATGACGATCGTGCAAATGTCATTGTTCCGTTGGATGCTATACTCGGGGTATTAAAACGTGTCAAGGAAAATATAGACGTGACTCGAGGATTTCTGGTTGAATGAATGACGGTCGGACTGTCGAATTGAAATCTTGACTTGGATGAAATGAAATGCTTGGATTTACTTCGACGATAACCCCAACGTCGACATTCTTGTCTTATGCGAGCGTAACTCCAGCCTCGCACATGCGTCGCGCCGATTAGGGCGATCACTCCGCGTGAGCGCTGGTATGGTGATTCATCCAGCGGGGGTGATCAAACTTGCATGGCGTGGCAATACGATTGCTTCGACTTGTGGTTTGACGCGAAGATGACTTGAGAATGATTCGGTGTGCTTGAATGATGAAGTTTGAGGATTGAGTAGGTCCAATCCGCGTATCGAGAATGAATCAGTCTAGACGTAAGCAAGAGTTACGCCCCGATGAGAATGATTATTCCGCGAGAGCGTTGCATGGTGATTCATGAACCACCGTGGATAATCGGACTCGCGTGAGATTGGGGCGCAACGTATTGTCAAGCTAGATGAACTCGTGATCGAATATATGAATTGGAAAGAATGGATATGTGAAGTATGTGATCAGAATGAATTCGGATATACGCGGCGAATGCCTTGACGAGAATAGGTGATCGTGCTCGATGTTTAGAAATCTGAGTGACGCGAGCTTGGGTAGAAAATCCCGTACTATCGACTTTGGTTTGACCCTAGGATTGGGGTCAGTGTTGGCATTATTGTTGGGGAACTATGATTCCAATCCTGACATTGACTTAGCCTCGAAAAGATGGCCTAGCGGTTAGGCGAGACGCCCCTGTTTCATGTGTTAGCAATCAAAAGATTGATCTTGAGAATTGGCATGGATGGATAGCATGAACCACGAATGTAGGAAACCCCACTCACGAGACTCGGCTGACATGCATATATTTTAGGGACGCCTGGGTATGTGCACGATACGACTCGAGTGAGAATGACAAATTCTCTATCATGCGGCTAGGCTGAATGCAGGTATTTTGGGGACGCCTGAAATGCGTGCACGATCCGGCCAAGTGATACGATGAGTTCTAGCACGACTTGGGGAGTAAACAAGTGTCGTGAGCGTGAAATCGTGCTAGTAAAAGTTGGTATAACGAAGTGAAGCATTGATAGGAAGATATGCTCGACGATAGTGCAATATGTGGTCTTAAATTCGATGAAAATTTCCTAGACTTGGTCGACCCCGTTAAGTAGAAATCATACTGATTTCGTGGACACGAACGCTTGAAAAGCGAATCGGGCCATCTCGATGACCGAGATAAACGAAAGTGAATTTGCCTTAGCCTGCGACCCTCGCATTTGACGAATTACAATGTGTCTCGTGTAACCATTCCAGTTCCATGACACGTCGCAATAGCAACCAAGACGAAGAAATACTCGAATTGAATAAGTACAATCAACTCTAAAATGAATGAAAGGCTATTCGATAAAATCGACCCAACGCGTGTGACACGGAACTTAGAAAGATATCAAGTATGGTTCGATGTCGTCGAACGATAGGACCGCTCGATGAAATTGTCTAAGAAACACGAAAACACGAGTTAAGAAATGGTAGGATGACCTGCACTCAGAAAGTCTCGAGGACGAGACTTATTTTGAGTGGTGTATTATGTAGTGACCCGCTCCGCCCTAGCGGAACGCCGATTCCAAACGGCAAGTGCAACGACTCAAACGAGCCGTCGACCCGAAGAGTTGCTTCGACCCGATGAAGTGTCGATGCGAATCGATGCAAGGCTTGCATTGGCCCGACAAGATGAATCCAGACTTAGACTATCGAAGGCGTGCTCGGAGGATCGCTCGGCCGATGCGAACATCGCTAAGGTGGGTGGCTCCGATGAACCCGTCTGTGCTTAGCCTAGACACATAACAATGCGGACACTATCACGAGAATCGCTAGGCGACAACACCATGCATGTTAATAAATGATTCAACGCACCTAGCTGAGGGAAAAATCCTATCTTGCATGCTTGTTTAGAACATGGAAAAGAACTTGGCAATTATAGAAACGCTCGCACCACGCTCTACGCTCGTGCTACGGCACAAGCTCACGTTCATGTCCCGTATACGTTCAAACAATGAAACAATGAATGGTTTACAACAATGAAACGGGAAGGCTATCAACATAGTCGCTCCGAGTAGAGTTTAGCAACATTGGAAGGCTATGGGACCGATGGGTCGCCAAGGCGACTCCCACACTGGGAGTTGCGTAATGCATGAATGAATGAATCAACGAATGAATGAACAAACACATGAATGACTCTATGAACATACGAACAAGTGAAAGAATAACATGAAAAGAAAGAATACATGAAAGATAAGACATGGAAGACGCTAGCGACAGGTATGACGGGCACGTGCAACGGGGCTCGCTACCCGCGCTGTACGGACGCCAACCTGGTCGTTAACACATTATGGCATGAAAGATAAGACATGGAAGACGCTAGCGACAGGTATGACGGGCACGTGCAACGGGGCTTGCTACCCGCGCTGTACGGACGCCAACCTGGTCGTTAACGCATTATGGCTAAGGGTTAGCCTACGGCTCAGAGATAGCCGCTAAGTAAAAGACAAGATAATACGAAATGGTCGTGGACAAACGGCACGGGCGATGGGGGGGTAAACCGTGGCCGTCGTGTGGAAGGATTCTGCGGCACGGGCGTTGGGGGGGTAAACCGTGGCCGGCCTAGGCAGAATCAATACGGCGCTTACGGGCTGCTTGGGTGCGGGCTTGGGCACCAAGAGACGTAAGTAGGAGGGTATATTCAAGAGACTTAACGGGGTGTACCAGCCATCACCCTACGCTAAGTTGAGAATTGCCACAGGGGAATGTCCTAAATGGCTTGCAAAGCCAGCGACCCGTGCATGTAGATTAAGTGGACTATGCTGGTGGCAATCCACGTGCAAGTTCTTGCATTGAAATCAAAGTAGTCTAAGTAAACTAAATGATGTGTCTCCAGAACATGCTTGAAGTGTAATATCCTGAACATGAACATGCCCGAAATATAACACTCTTGAACATGCTTGAAATATAACATCCTGAACATGAACATGCTCGATATGTAACACTCCTGAACATGCTTGAATGAAATACTCGAAACATGCTTGAATTGTAACACTCTAAAAACGTGCCTACGACGTGCTAGAACATGCCTCCGACGTGCTAGAATCCCGAGACATGGACACACACTTGATATTGAATGCGTGCATGAATCGTGTTATGTTATTATTCATGAATTGTGGTTTAACTTGGTTTACCTTGAACAGGGAAGGCCGGACGGTAAGTATGGGTAAGTCGTACATGTATTTCCATGCGACACTCGAGTTCGGTAACACGAGATAGGCTATGCAATATGCCATGAAATTGATCCTAAGGCAAGATTAGAAAGACAATGAATGATAGAGATGCACAAAAGATTATAGATCGTGTTTGGTAATGATGGCATTGTGGGCGAGCCAGCCTCCCCACCAGTGCATAACAATGTACTGATAACCCCACAGTATGCTTGCAGAATAGCAGGAGGCGCTGGCGGGTGCGGAGCTTCCGTCGAACGTGTCAAGGTGCGGAGCCAACTCTGGGGCCTTGGAACGTTGCAAGAAGCTGAAGCACCCTATACAGGACATAATGTATCGGAACATCGCCATGTATCCTTCCATGTTGTAAGCCATTTGGCACGCCTTTTATGTTTCAGAGAGAGAAAGAGCTTGAGCGACTTGTAATATCGGCCTAGCGCCGCTTGTAAACTTGTTGAATATCAATAAAGAATTTGGTTTCGCTTCAATTGTGTTCATTTATATTCCGCTGCAAATGGGGACACTCTGTGCGACTCTGTGGCCTAGAACTCAAATCGGCCGTTTCTGGACTTGGCCTTGCACGGGCGCAACCTAGGCCCGTGCGGCATCACGCCTTAGCGAGGACGATCGCTCCTACGGGCGCGGGGCGTGACACCGGCTCAGCCTTCGACGACCGACAAGCCTAGGCCGAAGGAGACTCGTTTCGACAAATCTCTCCGAAAGGACGCAGCCCAAGGGCTAGAGAGGCCCTACAACTTTGACATCTTAGCACAATTGGCTAACACTTCGGCCAAATTGTCATTATACGAACTCCTGAGGCTCTCCAAGGACGTTCGTATTGCATTGAGCGAAGCACTCCAAAATGTCGATGCCTATCTCGCTCAATCCAACCTCACTGGAGAGGACTCACCCATGGATCTCCAAGATAGTACCTGCACGGGAGCAATGCCCAACATCGTCTTCACTCCGCAGGACATGCTCATCAAAACCAATCTACATGATCGCCCGCTATACTACACGGGATACATCGGCGACGTGAAGGTGGATCGAATGCACATTGATCCTGGCTCTTCCATAAGCATCATTCCGAAGGGCCTGCTACATCATCTTCGCATCCCATTACATCGCCTAACACCTACAAGCACCGCCATTAGCGATTTCAATTCGAGCAGGAGCTACCCTATTGGGAAGATTCGTCTGAAGTGTCAGATTGGCGATCTCCAATCCGAGGTCACCTGCCACGTCATAGATGCAGACACTTCTTACAACATCCTCTTGGGATGCCCATAGATACACGATTATATGATCATACCTTCCACGCTACACCAGTGCTTCAAATACGTCGACAAATACGGCTTCGTGAAGACAGAGTTTGCTGATATCGATCCCTTCAAAGGGGTCGAATCTTACTACTCGGACTCCTGTTTATACGAAAAGTCGAAGAGGCACCTGGATGAAGGAGACGCACAAGCTCACACTGAGACAGCTACGGGATCAGAAGGACCCCTGACGATCCACCTCCAAGCTCGCAAACCAGGCAAGTCTGCACCCCTCACCGCCACTCTGCGGAAGGACGCGATCAGCCTCTCAGCGCAAGAGGAGCAAATGATAATCCGGCTGCCTAGATCCAGCCAAGTGCCGAGACCCACAACGGAGCTACTAACCATCAGGTTACCAAGAGTCAGTCAACTACAAACAGAGAAGATCAACCCCTCGGACAGGCCACTGACAATACGCCTTCCCAAGAAAGGTTGTCGCTTCGATGCAAGGTCTGACACTTCCAGCGAACCAGCCACTCCTCGCTATACATCGAAAGCCAAACTGGGGGTCGCCAGTCTGCCAACGACTCCACGCTCTGCTCTATCAACTGGACCATTGACGATCAAGCTTCCTAGGTCGTCCTCTCAGTCTTCGTTCACACAGGGGATAGCCGAAGAGAAACCGGAGCTAGCCAAGTATGTGGCTGCCCACACAAATGTCCCCTCTGCTGATGATGTAATCCCCCTAGAAAAGATACCTTACTTCATCAATAAAGGGTTATCTTTGAACTGCACCGAGCTCAATAAGCTATGTACGATGTATGCTATGGAACACGGTATAGGTGCTCACCTACACACACAGGTGACAAATGTGTACACTGCAATCCAGCTTACTCCAGTAGAAGACGCTTACCGAATACACGAGGGAGGAGATCATCCAATTATCTTCGGCCGGACGAACAACCCTCATCCCCGCACCATAGAAGAAGTCAACCTCGGGTCAGATGCCGGGAGACTGCCTCTGTATCTCTATAGCCCTTAATCCAAATATCTCATACAGAAATAGGGATATGATCTGGAGACTACGCCAGGATTGAACTATGGCACTGGGCGACGATTACCTTTGAAGCCGCCAGTCCCGGCGGGCAAACCACGGAACTACTATAACAAAACTCGATGCAGGTTGGGGTATGTAACGCCTACTACGACCCCTGAAAGTTCAGATGAAGAATGCGAATGGCAGTCACATTCAACCGGATCACCAACTTCTGACTCAGATACCAGCATCGGGGATGTATTCAGACAAGTCATGACAGTCAACATGGCGTTCGCCGACGCCTACGAAGAAGACGAAGACATCCTCAAAATTCTTGAGCTAGAGCCATGGGCCCAGTAATTAGACGCACAATAGGAAAAGCGGTTCGAACTGAGAGAACCTTCTACTGAAGATGAGGTCATACAAGTGGATCTCGGCAGCGAATCTTCTCCAAAACCGATCTTCATCAGTGAAAGCCTAACCAACGAAGAACGGGAGTCGCTGTTAGAACTTGTCAAAGAGTACATCGATGTGTTCGCCTGGAGCTATGAAGACATGCCAGGGTTAAATCCTGACATCGCTCCTCATAAACTCAATATTCGACCAGATGCAAAGCCAGTCAAACAACAACAGCGACGCTTCCGCCCAGGCATTATGGACGTGATCGAAGCTGAAGTCAACAAACTAATAGCCAACGGCTTCATCCGTGAGGAGCAGTATCCCGATTGGGTCGCCAATATAGTACCCGTCCTCAAGAAGAACGGGAAAATTCGAATCTGCATCGACTTCCGTAACCTGAACGAGGCATGTCCCAAAGATGAATTCCTCCTTCCTATCACAGACATCATGATCGATAATACCTGCGGCTTTGAACGCATGTCATTCATGGATGGCTTCTCGGGATACAACCAAATCAAGATGTCTCCCGACGACGAAAAGCATACATCATTCCGAACACCGATTGGCACGTACTGCTACACAGTCATGCCCTTCGGTTTAAAGAATGCTGGCGCCACATATCAAAGAGCTATGAGCATCATCTTCAGAGACCACTTACGCAAGACGGTAGAGTGCTATATTGATGATATAGCCGTCAAGAGCCGTAGCAAAGGAGACCATCTGCAGGATCTAAGGACGGTATTCGACCTAATACGGACGCACAATTTGAAGATGAACCCTACGAAGTCCTTCCTGGGTGTATCCAGCGGGAAGTTCTTAGGCTTCATCATCACTGCAAAGGGTATCCATGTAGACCCCGAGAAGACAAAAGCAATCATGGAGATGGGTCCCCCGAGAAATCTCTGCGAACTCAGAGGCCTTCAGGGAAGGCTAGCTTACATCAAGAGGTTCATTTCCAACCTCTCCGGGCGATGCCGACCATTCACGCACCTCATGAAGAAAGAAGTCTCATTCGTATGGGACGAGGAATGCCAACGTGCTTTCGATAGCATCAAAGAATATATGTCGAATCCTCCGGTCTTGGTAGCCCCAGTCCCTGGAAAACTATTTCTGCTCTATGTACGAGCAATGGAACACTCCCTCGGTGCTCTGCTGGCACAGAATAATAATGCAGGCCATGAACAGGCTATATATTACCTCAGCCGAATAATGATTGGACCAGAGCACCGATACACCGCTGTAGAGAAGGAATGCCTCGCCCTGGTGTTCGCCATTCAGAAAATGCGACACTATGTTACCGGACAAACGATACATATGGTCTCACGAGTCAACCCTCTGAGGGTCCTCATGACTAAACCAGGGGCACTCAGCTCTCGACTCGCTACATGGGCAATATTGTTGTCCCCTTATCATATGATCTTCGTCCCCCAAAAGGCAGTCAAAGGTCAAGCCCTAGCAAATTTTTTGGCAGCCCACCCAGGCTCGGAGTCTTCCAGGATATACGAAGAGATCCCAGATGAGGTCGCCGACTCGCACACAACCTCTCGTGAGAATATATGGCGTATGTTCTTCGACGGCGCTTCAAGGACTGGACCTAAAGGCAATATAGTTGTCGGAGTCGGGGTAGTGCTAATCTCTCCTTTCGGATTGGTGATTAACCGCGCTTATTCCCTCACTGAACCCTGTTCTAACAATGTGGCCGAGTACAATGCTCTGGTCATTGGCCTCCAACTTGCAAGAGAGCTGGGGGTAGAATACCTTGAAGCCTACGGCGATTCCTAACTAATCGTCAATCAGATCCGGGGTTCGTACGAGGTCCGCCATGAAGACATGATCCCTTATCATCAAATAGCGATCAATATCATCTCGGCATTTGAGGGGTTCTTCATCGAGCACGTCCCCAGACTCCGAAATATTGAAGCCGATGCCCTAGCTGGTCTCGCTGCTTCCCTAGCAGTTCCGAATTATGATCGACAATCAGTGGAAGTGATAGGCCATGAACTGGTCTGTCCCAAAAATAATGTGCAACTCGTCGCAAGTTATTCTGCACAGACGATCGATGACGCCCCAGATTGGAGACAACCATTCATCGACTTCGTCGTCTACGACATCCTACCTGAGAACCCAAAGGAAGCCACTTCCATCAGAAGACGTTCTCTCAGATTCTTCTACGATACAGAGACGAAAATGCTGTATCGCCGCTCCTACGATGGATTACTGCTTCGGTGTCTGTCAAACGCAGAAGCCAGAGAAGCCGTACGAGAAGCCCATGACGGTGTCTGCGGGGCCCACCAGCCTGGCCCAAAACTGCAAGACCGCCTTCGTCGAATGGGCTACTATTGGCCCACAATGGTGGCAGACGCGATAGATTATGCTAGAAAGTGCAAAGCTTGCCAAGTCCACGCAGACTTCATCCACCAACCATCCGAATTTTTACATCCGACAGTGGCGTCCTGGCCATTCGAAGTATGGGGAATGGATATTATTAGTCCAATCACCCCACCTTCCTCTCGAGGACATCGTTTCATACTTGCGATCACTGATTACTTCTCCAAATGGACGAAAGCTGTCCCACTCGCAGAAGTTAAAACTTCAAACGTGATCAGCTTCCTTAAACACCACGTCATCTACCGTTTTGGACTGCCCCGAAGGATCATCCATGATAATGGTCCGCAGTTTGTAAGCCACGTATTCTATCGGTTTTACGATAAGCACCATATTCAGAATATCGCCTCGACGCCGTACAACCCGGCAGCAAATGGGTTAGCAGAGGCGTTCAACAAAACAATCATCAAACTGCTCAAGAAGTTCGTCTCCTCCAACAAGCGCGAATGGAACGAGAAGCTCGGCGAGTGCTTATGGGCTTATCGCACCACGGTCCGAACAGCCACCGGAAATATACCATTCTCCCTGGTATATGGGAGTGAGGCAGTCCTCCCCTTGGAGACACAGATCCCTCACTACGTGTCGCCCTCGCCCATTAATTGACAACCGATGATAACTACCGACGTCGACTGCAAGAGTTAGAGGCCTTAGATAAAAAGCGCCTCCTAGCTCAGCAAAGGATCGAGCTATACCAAGCTCGCATCTCTGGAGCCTTCAACAAGAAGGTCAAAATCAGAACATTCCAAGTAGGCGATCTCGTCTTGGCAGTCCGGAGGCTAATGGTCATGACTCACAAGACCACCGGCAAATTCTAGCCAAAATGGGAGGGTCTATTTATCATTGAGACAATATTCTCCAACGGTGCTTACCGCCTTGCAAAGCAAAACGGAGACTTGCTCATGCTGCCCGTCAACGACAAGTTCCTGAAGAAATATTATGTTTAAACGACATTCGCTACAAAGTCTTTGAGTCATGTACCCGCTGGTACCACTGAACTCACACCCTCAGCATTTCAGATTATCGAGTCATGTACCCGCTGGTACCACTGAACTCACACCCTCAGCATTTTAGATTATCGAGTCATGTACCGGCTGGTGCCACTGAACTCACACCCACAACATTTCAAGATTATCGAGTCATGTACCTGCTGGTGCCCCTGAACTCACCCCCACAACTCCTTCAGATTATCGAGTCATGTACCCGCTGGTGCCGCTGGACTCCCGCTTTCTCAATATGTTAATTTACCAAGTAATGTACCTGCTGGTGCCTCTTAACTCACATTCCGGTCACTCTTTCAGATAGTAAGTCACGTATGATTATACCTCTGAACTTGCTTCCCGGAAGAGATCCTCCCTCATGATCCAATACCCGCACTCCTAGTGCACAAAAAGGGTAACCGATCCACAAATTTCCGAAAACGGACATGTCCTCATTACCTCTGAGTCGTTTTCACTTCCACCAAAAACAAACCGCCCCTCACATAGAACTTCCACGTTCTCCTACCTCTGAGTCATTCTATGTACCCCCTCTTCATTGAGCCCACTCCTGCCATGTTATCATTACCTCTGAGTGGGAAGGCTCCGTCGAAGAAACCTTCATGCTTGCCATATCCACATTACCTCTGAGCAAGTATGTCGGTCTCCTTTCGACCTATTATCTGTACCCACAACCGGAGTACGACAAGGATAATAGGTCCACAAAATATCCGCTGTTGACCACGAATATCTTCCGTGAAACCTCCCCTGCCATGTCCTCATTACCTCTGAGCAGGAAGATTCCACGGTAAAACCCTCATGCTTGCCATGTCCTCATGACCTTTGAACAAATATGTTGGTTTTCCTTTCACCCTATTATCTGTATCCCGAACCAGGGTACGCCAAGGATAATAGGTCCACAAATATTCTTTTGCTAAGCTTCTTAGCATAAATCCACTACCCCACCATGCCCCGGGAGCCCAGCTGCTCTACGGCATTCCTTTTTTTTGTTAAACACCGAAAACATCCATAACCACTTTGCCACGGCTGTTTCAGACATCCTGTCCAAACTTGTTATTCGTACCTAAAACCTAGGTACGCCTAGGATAACAGGTCCACAAATAAATCCCCCAGCAAGTCCAAATTCCACAAATGCCACAAGTACAAGAAAGAGATGATGAGTTGAAACAGGCTCATTTATTCAAAATTCAACGTACTACATCATTTGGGGATCACATCCCTTACAAGAGAAAAAAAAGAGAGAAAAAAGAGAAGCAAAAGAAAACAGAAAGCTGATCACTGCTCTGGGGCACATAACGCCCTGAGACGGTCTGTCAGCAAAACAACCAACCGTTCAAACCTCTGGGAAGCTCGACGCTCTGCCTCGTGGGTCAGCATTGCCTCATCCTCCAGATGAGCGTGAACCTGCCAGTTATCCTCAAACTTCTTAAAAGCCCGCTCCAGGCTATCGGAAGATCGGGAAACCTTCTCGGCCTCTCCAACGATCGACTCCTGCTCCGCCTGAGCAGCCTCCAGCTCTGACTCTAAGAAGGCCAATTGTCTCTGGAGTTCAAGTATCTGCTCCTTCGTATCAGCAATTCCACGAGAAGCGGACTCTTCCTGAGCACGGCAAGCCTGACTCCTTCGACCCAGCTGGTCATACAAAGCGGAGAACTTATCAAGGTCCCCCCGTACAACTGGCCCAGCAGTATCTCGGGCTAGCTTAATCCTATCCCGAGCAGCAATGAGGAAGCCACGCTCCCGCTCAATCGCAGTCGGCAAGCCCGCCTGTCGTACCGCCAGTAGTTAGGTCACAAGCTGATCAGCTTCTGTCAGCTTAGGTTCCAGCATTGCAGCCAATCCCACCCCGCTAGGAAGGGACTTCAAGGTTGCAATTTGACCCCGAGCGCACCGGAGAGATAGAGAAAATGGGGTCCCCCGTCCTATGGCAGCGTCTACGCCCCTTGTCAAATGACGATAGAAGCTGTCGACCATGTCCTGCGTCGCCTCGTTCAGAGTCTCCGTGGAGGCCGGTGTCAACGGAAGCGTGGCTGGCAGCACCGAAGAAGACGTGTTTTCCATAAAGAAATTTTCTTTATTTGTTGTGTTTCTGGGAAAATTACAACTGTAGGAATCCGATCTAGAAGACGATCGCTTTATCCCTTGGACTATGCGAAGAAAAAAAGCTCTCAAAATTTTGACAGTAGATATCAATGTATCTGTACAATGAATGAGGAAAAGAACTCTATTTATAGAGTCAAGAATAATAACTGAAAAGATAACTGTCTTCACAGCCTATGCCTAGTTAAAAATCACGCAGGATTTAACATACGAAAGGTTGTGAGCAGTTACTGGACGTGGCCTATAACTGTTGGACACATGGCGATCATGCATGAGTCGTGTGCAAGTTACAGGACACGCAGGTGAGAGATCAGTGGCATGGCTGCCACGTACTCCAATTTGATAAAATCTACGCAGACTTGTTGAAGACGAAATCCACGCGAACTCGGTGTAGAAAGCTTCAAAATCCACACAAACTTAGGGAGGAAGCTTCAGGATCCACGCAGACTCGAGGCAAAAAGCTTCAAAATCCACGCAGACTTGAGGAAGAAAACTTTCGAATCCACGCAAACTTGAGGTGAAGAACTCAAAGATACACGCAGACTTGAGATAGGACTGCCAGCTGTCTTGATTTGGCGTGTCTTGACTGACACAAAATCTCTGACAGTGATTGCTTTGTCAGTCGTATTAAATGACAAGAAACCCTTTTTGGTACGCCAACTCGATGAAGGCTGAGTCTTGCTAAAGAAGATTTCGAAAGTCACGCAATAGACGGCGGTGATCTCTAGAGTTCTGTGCATACGTGGCACACGAAGAGACATTCTTCGACTGTCGTGCTGTCAGTTATAATGACTCTCTGACAAATGATGAGCTGTCTCCCAGCATGATTTGTAAAATATTGTCTGGATCAACTGAGCGTGACTTTTGACTCTGTCTTGATTAACTCAGCATGACTGTCATTTTTGAAGGTCTACAAAACCCCCTTCAAAGTTTTCGAAAAAAATGATAAATTATTTCGAAATACTTTGAAATAGAGATGATAAAATGGAATCAGTCACGCTGATATGACTTCAAATTTTTCGAAAGTCGAAAAGACTTCGAAGTTCTTTGAAAACATCCAAATAAACTTATTAAATGTCATAATCACTCTTCGTTCTCCGAGACTGATTGTATCCAATTTATGGTGGAATATGAACCGCCGACAAAACTCAGTTATATAAACAGGAAGAAGTTTCATTTTTAATCTTCATCTTACGTCAATATGACACCAAAGGAGAAAGCTGAGGAAGAAGTACGCAAGTTGGGCTTTTGTTCTCATGGTGACCCCACTTTTGGGGGTGAAGAGCCAGAGCCCCTTGTCTTCGAGCTCAAAGATGATCCCTTGCAACTAGCCAAGAATTTCTTGAGCTATTTTGGCTTGGATGGCTCGTCCTCTTCTGATGGGCGCAGCCTCATAGAGCAGCGTGAAATATTTAAAGCTCTGTTGCACTGTCTGGGAGTTAGGAGCGTAGAAGAACTAGGCACCAAGCTCAGTCGTTCTGGAAAATATAGCGTGTCTTTCATGCTCTTATTGCACTCTTTTTGTTTTGTCTTTTGTAAGGCCATCAGTGCCTGTCTTGAAGAATGTAGTACAACTTTTGCATTGAACAGCGTGTATTAATGAAGAATGTTAATTAGCACTCTTTGACTGTTTCCAATGTTGCGTTGTCTTCCAAAGCACACGTGTCATTCATTCCATGGTTTACGAGCGCTATTTACGCGGATCTTTTCCAAGAATAGACTTGTACTTTGTCCTTTAAATAGGCAGCTGAGTTTCAAAGATACTCATCTCTCATTCTTCTTCTTCTTGAGAACGAAATTTTTGAGAGATTTCATTCTCAAACAGGAAAGCAATGCCTTCTAATGTTCAATTTCTGCATACTGTATCAAACATGAGTTTGCCAATCCTTAGCACCAAACTTGAAGGTAAGTCCAGTATAGTACGCGTACTATTTTTTCTGTTGAAGATAGGCTTTCTGTTTCTGATTGAACAATGCACGCTTGACCAGTCAGTGCGTGTCAAATGACATTTCTGTTGATTAATTCTCTTTTTCCTTGCTATTTTCTGCAGAAGCTCGGCTAAAGATTTTCTTCAGAACTGGCATTGGTGATGTGGATGCTGTGGAGAATATCTTGCTGACACCAACATCAGGGAGCTCATACGCTTTTGACGCATACATCAGACAACTCAGAACTCTTCGTGGGATAGAAGGGTCTTCCTCAGATGGTAGGAAGAGCCTTTATACACGAGAGTTGGATGGTGGAGTCAACTCTACCCCGAGAAATCGGGTAGTAGAGTTCCTTTCATGGCAGAACCAGGAATTGTATCCCAAGGTTTGGATACATTCCTATCTCCTCTGAAAGGCCGCTCCCAATCCACCAATTGTATTGGCAGCACCACGACTTCGGGCTACCATACTCTGTTGTTCTTCTCTCGTCTGAGAGAGAAGACCAGAGTTTGATTCCTGCTGATCTGGTCGTGACTGAGACCCAGACAGTCAGGAATTGCCACCAACAACGAACCTGACGGAGAAGGTCCGACGGAGAAGATCCAAAGAAGAAGATAGATCTCTATTAGGTTATCGTTGTGGTATAGAATGAAAATCCGAAATTATAATAGATTTCCATTATGATTTGTAAGAAAGTCTAAGAAAATGTAATAGACTTTTTATGGTGAAATGAGAATGAAAATGACAATTCTTCTATGCTCAATGATTTGTATTTGTGGATGAATTGTGGACATGATAGATAATAAAATCATCTTTTCTGTTTTAGAGTATATGATATTATCAGAGGTATTATGGACGTGATAATATATAGGAACTCAAAAGAAAATAGATTGATTTCTATGCAGAGGTCAAAACATGACAAATGAGTAAGTAGATTCGGAATTGATTTAGAGGTTATGAAAACATGATAAATAACGAATCCCCACTTAATAAATTGATAGAAGATTATGAACGGATGAACCGTTAGGAAATGATGAACAGATGAACTGTCAAGTGAATGTAATAAATAAACGGATGAACCGTCAAGTATTAATGAACAGGCAAACCGTCTGATGAATGTGAGAAATGAATGGAAGAACCGTTAAGCATTAATGAATATGTGAAAAGTCGGATGAATGAGGAACTTCTGCCTATAAATATAGCAGAAATCTGGCGAGAACGAATACTTCTACTCCTCAACATAAAAATGTCATCTGGAGAAGCATCCAAGAAGACTGAGATAGCCTCAAAGGTTCAGAAAGGCACTGAAGAATGCCCTGCTGGTCCAGTCAAAACGAAAAAGACGGAAGCAGGCGAAGGTTCGTCTGCACCCAAGCCACCAAGGGACATTCTAGATTTTCTGCTCGAACCAGGAAGGACTGAAGAAGAGGAAGCCATGAGGATGGCCGCATGCAAATTCCTCGTGGATTCTAGCAAGGAGGTTCTCGGCTCTTTTGCTGATTACATCTTCGAGAAGGACGGTAGTGGCCCACGTCCAAAAGTAGAGAAGGATGATAGTGATCTTCCTTAATATCATGTATCATCATTCATGAAAATAAAATAAAAATTTTATTTTTAAACATGAATTTGTCTGATGATTACAAGTATTTAAATTTATACATAGTACTTTTTAAGGAATTTGCCATTAATAGGCATCAAAACTTTTCGACCATCCAATTTTTAGAGTTGATAAGCTCCATTTGAGAAAACTTTGCTCACAATATAGGGACCTTCCCACTTTGCGTCAAATTTGCCCTTACTCATATGAGTCATAGTCATAGGACATCTGACTGTTAGAACAAGTTCTCCTTTTTGATATGATCGAACTCTGACTTTTTTATTAAAAGCTCTTAAAATTCTAGCTTGATAGAATTCAATATTCTGTTGAGCAGATAATCGCTTTTCATCCAGAGCTTCTAATTCCTGAAGTCGAAGACGGTCGTTATTTTCAGCAGTGAGTTCACTAGCGATTGCTATCCTTAAAGAAGGAATTTGAATCTCTAATGGAAGAACAGCTTCGCAACCATACACCAGAGAGAAAGGTGTACATTTGGTAGCATTACGAACTGTAGTGCGATAAGCCCACAAACATTCCTCGAGCTTGTCACTCCAATTACGTTTGTTAGTGGAGACAAACTTCTTTAGGAGTTTGATGATAGTCTTGTTGAAAGCTTCTGCTAATCCGTTAGCTGCTGGATTATATGCGGTAGAAGCCACATTATTGATCCGGTGATCGTCACAGAATCGAGTAAATTTCTGGCTGACGAACTGTGGTCCGTTATCATGAACAATGCGTCGAGGAACACCAAATCTATAGATGACATGGTGCTTAATAAAGCTGATGACATTAGACGTCTTAACTTCAGATAAAGGAATGGCTTCAGCCTATTTGGAGAAGTAATCGGTTATTGCGAGAATGAACCGATGACCTTTAGATGACGGTGGATTGATCGGGCCGACAATGTCCATACCCCAAGATTCGAAGGGCCATGATGCTGCCGTCGGATGTAGAAATTCCGAGGGTTGATGAATAAAATCCGTATGGATTTGACAAGCTTTACACTTCTTTGCATATTCGATGGCATCAGATACTATGGTGGGCCAATAATAACCCATACGTCGAATACGGTCTTGAAGTTTTGGTCCTGGCTGATGTGCTCCACAAATTCCATCATGTGCTTCGCGAATGATTTGTTGAGCCTCGTCACCGGCAACACATCGAAGGAGTAAACCATCATAAGCTCGACGATATAAGGTCTTTGTTGTATGATTGTAGTAGAATCTGAGTGATCGTCGTCTGATAGATGCTGCCTCACTCGGATCATCCGGAAGAATATCATATAATATGAGATCTAAGAAAGGAAGTCTCCAATCTTTATCCGTATTCTGATTCTCAGTCGAGTTACTGAAGATGAATTCCATGCTGGAATCGGATGAAGATGACATCGATTTACGACTGAATCCAAATCCTCTTGTTGTGTTGACGTCATGAGATGTTGATTCTTCAATGTCAACTAGAAGTCCTAGAGTCAAGTTATTTTCAAGATGAAATAATTCTCGATTACGAACAACAATCATTTGTTGCCGTCTGATTGGAATAGCCAGCACCGCTGCAAGATTAGCAAGGGCATCAACTTCTGTGTTACATGCTCGCCTAACATGTTCAATAAAGAATTCTTCAAACGAAGAAGCCATAGATATAGCTGTTTTATGATAAGGAACCAGATCTTGATGGCGAACTTCATAAGTACCCCTGATCTGATTGACAACGAGTTTAGAGTCTCCATACGCCTCCAAATGTTAAATATTCAGATGTTTAGCGAGTTGAAGACCAATAAGTAATGCGTTGTACTCAGCTACATTGTTTGAACACGGCTGATCGAGAGAATAAGCTCTTTGGATAGCAAGACCTTCTGGCGATATAAGAACAATTCCAACTCCAGCGACAATATCGCCATTAGGACCAATTCTTGATGCTCCATCAAAGAATAGACGCCAAGTAGGATCTTCTTCAGCAATTTGATTTGAATCTAGGACTTCATCTGGGATTTCATCATAGAGTTTTGAATTTTCTGGAATTGAGTGAGCAGCCAGAAAATCAGCTAAAGCTTGTCCTTTGACTGATTTCTGAGGAATATAGTGCATGTCATACTGAGCAAGTAGGATTCCCCAGTTAGCCAATCGAGAATTCAAAACACTGGGTTTCTTCATCATGATCCGTATAGGATTGATCCTGGAGATGACATGAATAGTCTGGCCAATGATATAATGACGTGTCTTTTGGACAACAAACATCAAGGCTAGACATTCTTTTTCAACCGGTGAATATCGAGGTTCAGCTCCGGTCATAGTGCGGCTGAGATAATAAATGGCTTGTTCATGGCCATTTTGATTCTTTTGAGCGAGTAATGCACCCAATGAATGACTCATTGCTCGAGTATAGAGGAGGAACGGTATTCCTGCGACGGGAGGTACCAATACTGGAGGGCTCATTAGATATTGTTTTATATCATCGAATGCTTTCTGACATTCATCATTCCAGACAAAAGAGACACCTTTCTTCATAAGTTTGTTGAATGGTCTGCAGCGTCCTGATAAATTAGAGATGAATCTCCTGATATAAGCGATTCTTCCTTGAAATCCTCGTAGCTCTTTTAAGGTGCGTGGAGGACGCATCTCTTGGATGGCTTTGATCTTCTCGGGATCCACGTGTATACCTTTAGAGGTAATGACGAAGCCGAGAAATTTACCACTAGGGATGCCTAAGAAGGACTTAGTAGGGTTCATCTTTAATTGATGCTTACGTATTAGATCAAATATAGTCTTCAAATCTTGGATATGATCCTCCTTTTGTCGACTTTTGACTGCAATATCATCAACATAGCATTCGACTGTTTTCCGCAAATGTTCACGGAATATAGTGCTCATAGCTCGTTGATAAGTTGCTCCTGCATTCTTGAGACCGAATGGCATAACTGTATAACAGTATGCACCAATCGACGTTCTGAAAGAAGTGTGCTTCTCGTCCTCTGAAAACATTTTGATTTGATTGTACCCAGAATACCCGTCCATGAATGACATTCGTTCAAATCCACAAGTATTATCAACCATGACATCAGTGATTGGTAGAGGGAATTCGTCTTTAGGACATGCTGCATTGAGATCGCGGAAGTCTATGCATACTCTGATCTTGCCAGTCTTTTTAAGAACAGGAACAATATTAGCCACCCAATCGGGATGTTGTTCCTCTCTAATAAACCCAGAGGTAATGAGTTTATTGACTTCAGCTTCAATTGCATCCATGATGTCTGGACGAAATCGTCGCTGTTGTTGTTTGACCGGTTTAGCATTCGGCAAGATATTGAGCTTGTGAGTTGCAATTTGAGGATCAAGCCCTGGCATATCTTCATAACTACAAGCAAAGACATTGATGTAATCACGAATGAGTTTGATCATGTCTTTCTTATCAGTTTCTGAAAGACTTTCACTGATGAATATTGGTTTGGGAGATCCCTCTTCACCAACATCTATTTGAATAAGTTTATCTTCAGTCAGAGGTTCTTTTTGCTCGAAACGGAACTCCCATTGATTATCTAATCTTTGGGCCCACTGTTCTGATTCAGGTGAGATTTCAAACTCTTCTTCGTCTTCATCACTTTCTTCAGAATGGTCAATGGAAACAATGTTGGAAGACAAAATGTTGCAGTAGAAGTCACCGATACTCGTATCGTCCCAAGAAGTGGTACTAGAAGAATCAGATCTCTTATCTTCGTCAGACTCGGGATCTTCATGGATAATATTGATGAAAGGAGTAGGAGCAGTATAACCCAATCCGCATTTCGTCCTTCCATATTTCAAAGGAGGAATCCGGACAGGTATTTTTCTTCCTTTTCCATCATTGAGGCCAGTCCTGAAGTCATAGCCCATATTTTTGATGATGTCTCTAGATTGCTGACTATAACGACGTAGTTGTAATCTTCCAGTATCATCATTTTTGTCATCATCTTCAAGATCAGAAGGATTTTGAGGCCCTTTGTAGAAGAATATTGGAATGTCTCCTGGCTTTCTGCTGGGAACTAGAAAGTATGAAGATTGTACAGGTTCTAGAGATACATCTGTATGAACAGTCTGTACAACTCCTATGGTTATTGTGTTCAAGTCATCTAACAGATGTAAATAACTATGAACATAATTACACACATCAACGTACTGCAAAGGTGGAGACTTTTCATTAAATATAAAAGCAGCAATATTTACATTGGAAGAAGGCTGAGCCTTAGAGATTTTAGCCAAGTCAATGACTAAAGGGGGAGAAGAAGAAGAAGCTTTGTTTCGATTAAGATCGATAACAAATGGCTCAGAAGAGGTGAGCTCCCTTGAAGTTTGAGTAGGAAGAGTAGTCCGCCCTCCAACTGGAATTAGCAGAGTATCTTGTGAAGATACAGGAACTGTAGTACGCCCACTGACTGGAATAATCAGTATATTTTGAGTAGATGACTGAGGTAACAGAGAGATCCGTCCACTCACTGGAATGATGAAAGAATCTTCTCCAGAGGGTTTAGGAGATTGTTGCTGAGTAGTTCGACCTTTAGCAGGGATTATTAAAGTCTCACTTTGTGCATCTTCTTTCTCCATAGCTTGTATGATCCTTGTATACTCTTCTTTGTACATTCGGGAATCGTTGAAATAAGCTTCAACCCCATGGAAGGGATTTATATCAGCAACTTCTTTTTGTACTCTTCCATTGCTATCAATGTATTTAAAACATTGATGAAGAGTAGAGGGCACCACATTATTTTCATGAAGAAAGGGCCTCCCCAGAAGAAGATTATAGGATCCCGCGATCTCGATCACATAGAAAGTGACTTTAGATCTGAAATCGCCTATCTGAAGCTTCAGATAAATCTTTCCCAAAAGCTCACTTCGGCTTTGATTGAATCCCAAGATAGTAGTAACCGTCTTGGAGAGCTTGTGGAGAGGGATTTTTAGTTCATCCAACAAACTCTTTGGCATTATGCTTATAGCAGACCCTGGGTCAATGAGGATACGATCTATCTTCATCGTATCAATATAACCAGTATAGTAGAGAGGTCGATCATGTCGATTATCCTCCAGTAGCATGTCGTCTTGTGTAAAGGTGATATTTGGGATAATCTCCAGTACACTGTTGCAATGTAAGCAAGTGGCAGGTTCTGTATCTGGCTTCTTCAATTGTGCAAGACAAGATTCAGCTTGTAGAAGTTCTTCACTTAATGTCTCCCGAGTCTCTTTGGAAAGACGTATAAGTTCAAAGAGGGACATTCTAGCTGGAGTATTAGCAAGTTGAGCCAAAATGTCGAAGTTGTAAGGCTTCTGAAGTCCAAGAGGAGAGGACTTCTTGATTGTCTTATCAAATCGAGCCTGTTGTTTGCCTTTCTCCAGAGCTGTAGGCTTGGGAGGAACAGGTTCAGTGGATGATTCTTCTTCAGGAGGAACATTAGAAGCATCTTTATCAGCTGGAGGGATATCAAGAGGATCCTCAGGACTTTTAGAATAATCCTTTAGATAAGGTTTCCCCGTTCGAGTAGCACTAACAAGTGCTTCTTCTTTGTATTTTGGCTCTGTGTCAGAGGTAGACCCAAGAGAAGTCATATGACATGACTTGATCTTTCCAGCCTTCTTGGACTTTCGAGAAGAAATCTTTTGAAGAAAAGGAGATTCAAAGTCTGTTATTAGATCAGGATGAATCCACATGATTTCTTCAGTCTCCAAAGTGATTGGTGCTAATCCTTCAGACTGTAGAGGAGCAATATTTACTATTTCAAGAGTTGCCTTGGGAATAAAAACAATTCCGCTTTCAAGAAATTGAGGAGGAAAGTCTCCAAATTGCATAGAGACGACGTTGGAGGTGACAGTCTTCTCTTTTGGAGTAAGAGAGATAGCTCCAGACTTAATCATTTCTTGGATCTTTCCTTTCAGTACATAACATGTACGAATTGTGTGACCCAGCATTCTGTGATATGGGCAGTATTTGGGATGATCTGTTTTACCAGCTTCATCAGGTTTCTTGATCTCAGGTAATTGTATCTTATTACCTTTCAGCAGACATTCAAAGATACCAAGGACATCGTCGTCATCAAAAGAATATTCTTCTTTGGGGCGAGGTGTTCTTGATTGTTGAGTTGTAGAGGCAGGAGTTTGAACATTTGATGCATCTTTGCTCTGAAGATTAACTTCAAGAGTTTTTTTTCCTTTGCGAGCATTATTTTTATTGTTAGCACCTTGTCCTGTTTCTTTAGGAGTCATCTGCACTCCTAAACCTTTGAAGGTTTCAGCACTGATTTCTGCAGCTTTGGCACTGACTATGAAGGAAGGCCAATCTTAAAATTGAGTGGACCCTGTCCACATACTGATGATTGGCAACAAGTTTGATTTGCACGTGTTAATGGTGACAGCACCAGGAGTTCCAAGAGGCATCTTCAGAGCTTCTCTTCGAAACCGTTCAATGTATTCCTCTGTAGATTCATTATTTTTCTGCTTGATTCTAATAAGAGCAGACATAGTCATGTCATTAAGCCCTTCATAGAACCTTTCAAGAAACATCTGTTTGAAACCAGCAAATGAGGTAATGCTCCCATCTGGGAGACTCCTATACCATTCATAAGCCGTTCCCTTGAGACATCCAACAAATACCCGAGTAAGGAGGGCATCACTTGGTTGCAGTTGATCAGTCATCACTTCAAAGTGATTAATAAACTGACTTGGAGAAGTGGTTCCATCATAGAATGAGATAGTAGGAGGCTTGTATTTAGGAGGATATGATACTTGCTTCCATTCTATCGGATAAGGCTGCTTGATGCCTAACCTTTGTAAACCATCCTTCTGTTTGAATGCCTCGAATTGAGTTTTGAGATTCTTCAATTCTTCAGAGACAACTCCCGAAGATTGTGGAGTTGTGGCTTGTAGAGAATAGTTGGGAGGAGGAACAGCATTATAAGCACTACCCCCAGCTCCAGAGAGACTAGGATTTGGTTGAGCTGGTCCAGGAGTATTAGATTGTACTGCTGGAGGAACTTGTACTGGACTCATATCAGTGTCAGTTGGTATGGCATCTGGTACAGTCTGTCGATTTTGCATCTGTGTTGCCATGAGTTCATACATCGACTTCATAGTATCAGCCATAGACTTCATTTGTTATTCCAAAGAAGCAATTCTTTAATCTTGAGGAGTCAAGGAAGAAGAAGGTTCATCAGTATTCCCATCAACCATATAAGTCATGACTGTATGAGGGATTATTGATGAACTAGTGGATGTTGTATGCTCTGAATCATTGCTTTGTGCATCAAAGTCAATTATAGGAGAATTACCCCCAGTAGGAAGATGTGGGAAGTTAGATTCTCCAAGGAATTCAAAATCAATTTCAGGGATCAAATTTCTTTGACTAGAAGCCAGGACTCTTGCTCTGGTGTTTCTATATACTCCATCTGGACTATCAACTCTACCCCCGGTGTCCCGAGAAGTCATGTTGATAGAGGCAAACAAAGGCTCATCTTCATCAGGCATAGGTTCATACTGAATCCTATTGAAGACAGACTGTAGTTTAGTTTGACATCTGCATTGCATTGTGGCTCTTGGCTGGAAGTCACATTCATGATCACCATGGTCTTGAACCGTTGATTGACATCTGCACTGAATTATGACTCTTGGTTAGAAGTCACATTCAGCATGTTCCTTTGACATAAAATTACTCCTTCTCTTCTGTTGAAGATATTCCCGTAAATCTATTTGTGAAGATTGAGGAGTATACTTCCTGTTCTTGGGTCTTAATGGCTCTTGATTATACAAAGAGTGATTAATGTGAGCCACATAATTTCTTGCATACTCTGCATCTGGATCTTTTATCTTCATATCCAATTAGTATGGTTTCTTAACACCAGAAGTGCTGAGTTTTGTTCTTAAATCAGTGGAAGGTAACACATTAATTTTGGAAACATAGAGTTTTCCTTCCATTGATCTGGATATTTGCAGAGAAGGAAGAGTTGAACCACTCCTTTGATTAGGAGTTGGTAACAGACCCTCTTTAATGGACAGATTCTATGCCCAATTTGAAGAAGTCATAGGAGAAGATATTAAGGAATATTTCTTCTTAGACTCAATCAGATTTTGAGACATAGAATGTCCAGAAGGAAGAGTAGTCAAAAGACCATCTTCTTTCCTTTGACTAACAAAAGTATCAGTCAAAGCTGTTCCTAAAGTAAAAACTACAGGAGCAGAAGAAACAACTAAAGAGTTATTCCTTTTCGAAGGGACTTTGTGTGGAAGACCACCCCCAGTTCTAGTAGAACTCGATAAAAAAGAAGAGATAACTAAGGAGTTATTCTTCTCTGATGAAATACACGCTGAAACAGATTTGGCTAAGGAACCAGTACTGTTAGCGTGACTTTTAATTTTAGAATTACACGCTGGAACAGATTTGGCTAAGGAGCCAGTACTGTCAGCGTGACTTTTAGGATTGAATTCGCACGCTGGAATAGATTTGGCTAAGAAGCCAGTACTGTCAACGTGACTTTTAGGGTTGAATTTGCATGCTGGAACAGATTTGGCTAAGGAGCCAGTACTGTCAGCGTGACTTTTAGGGTTGAATTTGCACGCTGGAACAGATTTGGCTAAGGAGCCAGTACTGTCAGCGTGACTTTTAGGGTTGAATTTGCACGCTGGAACAGATTTGGCTAAGGAGCCAGTACTATCAGCGTGACTTTTAGGGTTGAATTTGCACGCTGGAACAGATTTGGCTAAGGAGCCAGTACTGTCAACGTGACTTTTGATTACTGTCATCTTCGAGCGCACAAGAGTGTGCGTGCTTGCAGTGGAGTTCTTGCCAAAGGTAGGAGTAGACACTGTGGCAGAGACTTCACCATTGACTGCCAACAGATTCTTAGGGACATAGACAGAGTGTCCCTTCGACTTGGCAGTGATGATGGAGGCTGGAGTGGGCTTGCCACCCTTAGCCCGCGGCATTTCTTTATAGGCGAGTTGATCGAATTTGATCGTCATCACCTTCTTCGTCGAGCCGATTGACGAAGTATCGCATTGAGTTGTTACCATCTCAGAAGAGGAGATGGTTTTCCCCAGCAGAGTCGCCAATTTGTTTTCCATAAAGAAATTCTCTTTATTTGTTGTGTTTCTGGGAAAATTACAACTGTAGGAATCCGATCTAGAAGACGATCGCTTTATCCCTTAGACTATGCGAAGAAGAAAAGCTCTCAAAATTTTGACAGTAGATATCAATGTATCTGTACAATGAATGAGGAAAAGAACTCTATTTATAGAGTCAAGAATAATAACTAAAAAGATAACTGTCTTCACAGCCTATGCCTAGTTAAAAATCACGCAGGATTTAACATACGCAAGGTTGTGAGCAGTTACTGGACGTGGCCTGTAACTGTTGGACACATGGCGATCATGCATGAGTCGTGTGCAAGTTACAGGACACGCAGGTGAGAGATCAGTGGCATGGCTGCCACGTACTCCAATTTGATGAAATCTACGCAGACTTGTTGAAGATGAAATCCACGCGAACTCGGTGTAGAAAGCTTCAAAATCCACGCAAACTTGGGGCAGGAAGCTTCAGAATCCACGCAGACTCGAGGCAAAAAGCTTCAAAATCCACGCAGACTTGAGGAAGAAAACTTCCGAATCCACGCAAACTTGAGGTGAAGAACTCAAAGATACACGCAGACTTGAGATAGGACTGCCAGCTGCCTTGATTTGGCGTGTCTTGACTGACACAAAATCTTTGACAGTGATTGCTTTGTCAGTCGTATTAAATGACAAGAAACCCTTTTTGGTATGCCAACTCGATAAAGGCTGAGTCTTGCTGAAGAAGATTTCAAAAGTCACGCAATAGACGGCGGTGATCTCTCGAGTTCTGTGCATACGTGGCACACGAAGAGACATTCTTCGACTGTCGTACTGTCAGTCATAATGACTCTCTGACAAATGATGAGCTGTCTTCCAGCGTGATTTGTAAAATATTGTCTGGATCAACTGAGCGTGACTTTTGACTCTGTCTTGATTAACTCAGCGTGACTGTCATTTTTGAAGGTCTACAAGACGCAACAGAATCCGCCGCTCCTGCTACGAGAGAAACTAGCTCCACACGAAAGGATGCTTGAACAGCGGCCAACTCCTCTTAGGCAGCCTGCAAAATTTGAATACTCGGCATGGTTGAGAGATCGGCCTCCGGAGCCGTATAATCTGCAAAGGATGAGGCGGAGACCATCGCCAACCCCATTCCCATCGGCTCAGAGCTGGCAGGAGGCTCCTCGACGTGAGACGGCAAAGGAGAGGGAACGCTCCTTCCTCCCATATCACGGCAGACCGAGCCTTCCCCAAGAACATCCACGGCAGGAAGTAAAGGGTCAGGACCTGCAGGGCCAAGGCAACCATGAATCGATTTGACCCGGAGGATATGTTGATAGAGCAAATAAGCCCCCTCACTAGTCAATGTCTGGCTTATCTTACCCGTTGAGGAGTGTGGAGGCCGAGGTTCGCCTGCAGCCACCGCAGCCTCTTCACCAACAGCTTCCGAGTCAGGTATAACAGACTCCTCTCCCCTTGCGTCCTCGGGAGGGGATGCACCGAGATCGACGGCGCCTTGCTAAAGATCAACGATCTCGGAGACGGGTCCGAGGAAACCTTCGTCACCCCGGGCCGAAACCTCAGCAACCTGGGAGCTTCCAGCCGCTACTGAGAGAGCCCCCGCAGAAAGGACCGCAGCACACATGTTGCTGATCAAAGCAGCAAGGGCCGGATCAGCTTCAAGGGTGGTAGACGATTCAGGATAGGCCGGTTCATCGGACACCTACAAAGAAAAGTGATTAAGTCATATCTCCAAGAGAAAAGAAAACTACAACAAAGAGATGGCTACGACTTGGTCTTACCTCCGGAACGGCGTCTGTATCTTCACCCCTCTCGGTAATAAGTAATCCGCGAGACCTAATGGCAGCTCTCTTCACAGAAAAGGTCGCTCTACCGTCAGAAGACTCGTGTCTGACTCGTTTACGCGAGGAACCAGGCACGGCCGAAGGCTGTTCTTCTCTCACTACTTCCTCGTGTGCAGTAAGCAACGGATCTTTCGCCAGTTCATCGGGTGTGGGAAGCGGTTGATCCGTTACTTCTTCACCCCCACCAGAAAGGGAGTCTTCGCTATCATATCATCCTCCTCCTCAGCCGACCCGGAAGGTTCTGATTCAGGGAGGGGAATCTGGAGCGCCAGTTGCTTCCTAGCCTTAGCCCCCTTGGGCTTCTCCGCTAAACCGGTACCCACGATGAAACTGGTACTCGGATCGAAGTTAACAGGAGGCTTGTTCGCCATAACGTGATACAAAACAGCCACGTACAAAATTTCCCTCGGTGCCTTAGCATCAGGAACCGAGAAGTGGCCCGAGTATGATAAGCGTCATAATAATTCCACGCTCGGACGCCATCAAGAATGCTGCCTTCAAAACCCAAATAAGGGTTGGGACAATCAAGGAACAACTGTCTATAACCAAATTGGCGTAAAAACCTACTAGGTAGGTAAGGCTCTAAGTACACACTATCTCGGTTGCAATAAACCAGATGCGCGGGACGGATATTGCGCAACCAAGCAAGCATGTCCGGAGATAGAAAGTGAGAAGGCCCGGTACCGTCAAGATGTACCTTCCTCACGTCCTCATCAGAAAAGGGAGGAACAGACACAAAGAAGTCACATCCATCCACCCTCGTCAGCGCCCTTCGACAAGCTGGCATAGTAGTGTATTCCCAAGACCGGCAATGGCATTGGAAGAGAAAAGCGTCTTCATTTGTAGCATCTTTCGCTATTTCGGGACCCATCAAAGACCTGTAGTGCATCACCAACCACCCCATCAAGTAGTGGAAAGGCAGTTCTACGTGCTTAAAATCCAAAGTCTTCTTGCGAGCAATAACCTTGGACGAGAATGTTCGAAGACCATGGTGTATGCTGCACACCATAGCAGGAAGGAGGGCCAGTCTAACTCCGAATACGAGTTTAACGGCAGGAAGGATGAAATGACAACCAATCCTCTCGATAGAACCCGCTCCTCCCGAGACTACGCAGTTCCGTAGCCATATCATTAAAAATCCAGCCAGAAGCGCCTTCTCCGACATCTGTACGGTCCCGTAGTGAAAATAACTAAGAGAGTCAGCTCGACTTCCGAATATATCGCTCTTGGATCGCGACTTCTTGACACTTGACATCAGATCCCTTATCTCTGCATGCGTTCGAGGGGCTCGAGAAGTAACTTCGCCAGAATGATCAACTCTAAAAAGATAATTAATCCAGGATGTGGTATGGGCAGCGGTCCCCTCGGAGCTATCCGCCATTTTTATAGCCATCTGATGACAAGCACTATGGTGGCACAACAACTCCCGATACACCGTAACAGAACCTGGGAGTTACCTGTCCAAGGCCTCGAACTCCTCATTCGACGGGGTATACACCTCGAAAGGCTCATTCTCCCACGGAAGTTTAGAGACAGTATACATCTCGTGAAGAGCGAGCCCCAGCTCCCCTGCTGGTGCAAAGAACGTCCCCGTTCATCGGCTATACGTCTCCAAGAGCGCTACGAACAGTGGTTTATTAAGGGGAAGTCTGTGACAAGTACCCCGAATGGCGTGGTAAAGCCCTACCTCCCGCAGGAATGCTCCATAGGTCTGCAGAACCCAAGTGGTCAACTGGACCCAGGTAGACGTAAGGTTTATCCAGTTCGGCAATGCTATCCTGCCCACGGGATAGGATTTCTTACGAACAAGCTGATTCAAGAAGGTATCAGCTTGAGCGAATGAGAAGTTGGGACCGTATACATTCATGAAGGAGCCCGGGGCCAAACCCATCATGTACCGGAGGACGGAATCCCTACCTGCGTACGCCGACCGCATGTTCAGATTATAATGGATGTTGCCCATCAACATCCCTGACTGAGTAGGAGTCAAATTATACACCATCTTCCTGTCCAACAACACCATGTTGAACCACGACAGGGGATAATGACGTTCCATGAGAGGAATATGGATTGCCACCCCATCCAAAGAAAAATCCCAGTTCTCGGAAATCTCTAAGACTCGGGGATTCTTGATAATTAAAGCATCACCAAAAAGGAACAAAGGCTTCAGGTATTTTCCATCCAGCTTCCCAGTATTCATCATGGAACGCAGGTAATGGAGGGTCTGATTCTCAATGGACTTCAACCTCTCCGAAGGCTCATCAGTAGGGAATTGATTCAACACATGGTTAATTAAGTCGTCAAGATGCACGCCCAGGGCGAATTGATTTGAACCCACTATAAGCTCCCCAGCAGGATTTACGGGCAGACTCACTGGAGAAAGACAAAAGAAACGAGGTTAGAAGATAGTCAAAGAAAATAGAAGCATTGGAAAGATCATTTGGGTCTATGCGGCTCGGGTCGTCACAGTCACATGTGGCTCAGCATTAGATACGTCCGTACGGCTCTGTGCACCGTAGCCGCATGCGCTTCCGAGTTAGCCAGGTCCATGCAACTCAAATTCAAACGAGCTTATAAACTTATGCGGTTCAAGTTAAGCACGCCTACGAAGCCAGACTCACGCGAGCTGGCGCGGATACAAGAAAGCGAGCTTATGCGGTTCAAAAGTGAGCGACGCTTATGCGGCCCAAATTGAAAACACATATGCGGCTCAGATTGAGTATAAAAAGCTCATACGACCCCATGGGGGGAAAGTGCTTATGCGGTCATATCGATAAAGCCTCGTACATACGGCTTGTGCATAAAGTATGCAGCAGAGCCATGGCAACAGTTAGGGTTTTCAGACGACCCTTACCAGCAATAGACGGGTGGACGTCAGGGTAAAAAGCAGGCACGCCGGTCGGCGGAGGAGCCGCCACGTTCGCCGTCGCAGTCGATGAAGACGCGGCCTTCTTGTCCTTCGCTGCCACAGAAGATGATGCGGCCTTCTTGCCCGTAGCAGCAGCAGCCTTCTTGGGAGCCATTGTCGATCGATGAAGGAAGAAGACGAAGATCAAAGTCTACAACAGGGGATTTGAGCAAAGAGAGAAGGTAAAGAAACCCAAGGGGAGTAAAAGACTCTTATTTATAGGCGAAAGAGACCCATAAAACGAACAAACGTCTCGGATTACGCCTCGGATTACGCGCCGCTTCAAAAAATAAAAGCAAAAATGCTTCGGTCAAGGCATAACCGACCCTTGGGATCCTCCCCCAAAAGACGGCGTTAATTCGAAAACGAATCAAGAGCATTTAATGAAGATTTGCACACGTATTCAGGACACGTGGCAAAGACCCCATGCGGCCAGATGAATCTATGCGGCTGAGGCACCTATGCGGCATGAACGGGGCCATGCTTCTTATTCAAAGTGTTTCAATTTTGCAAATTAAAAACTTTGAAGGGGGTCCTGTAGAAGCATGGAAAATATTAGAGTAATGGTCCATGCGGCTCTGGGAAGAAAGCCCATGCGGCTCATACAGGAGCTGCCTTATGCAATTCAAAAAAGACTCCCAGTCTCATGCGGCTCGGGAGTTTATGCGGTTCAGCAGGAATATGCGGCCCGATCGACGCCATATCCCCCCATTGGGATCCCCCCTACAGCTGGCTATTTGAGAAGTGGCCTCATTTAATGCTCTGACAGGACTCGACGACCGTGACGGCTCTGACATGAAGTGTCATAATGGTTCTGCCATAATGACAGACTCTTCGAGAAAAGAAGAAAATCTCTGACCCGATCCGTCAGAAGTCCCAGGTTGCCACGTGGCAATCAGCCATATGCGGCCCACCAAGAGTCCAGTCCCTGCGGACCAACACAACGTTGTACATGCGGTTCCCTGAGAACTCATTCCCTGCGGCTCAAGACAACGCTAGTTTATGCGGCTCACAGAGACTATGCATATGCGGCTCATTGAGAGTTCATCATCTGCGGCTAAATAAAGCATTGTCCCATGCGGTTCACGAGGAGTATCTCCCTGCGGTTCAAGTATCGCCCATCCTATGCGGTTCTGGCAGGGCCCACAATTAAAATACGTTGCATCGAATCAATCGAGGATCTAACCGAATCCCAACAAGTATATTTGACATCATCGTCATAATTACTAAGATCAGGGCATATCATTTATCATCAAGCCAATGGGACACATGGTGAGCAATCGGGCATTGGTATAATCAATCATGAAGATTTAAAGCAGCTAACGTTAATTGCTCACAAGATTCGGTGTTATCCGCATTAACGGCCTAGATTTATTGTAATCAGGATCAAGGGTTCAGATGAATTAAAGGAGCGCCGATATTCCAAACAAATGATTATTAGCAAACCCTAATGATCATACCCCACTATTATAAATAGCCAGCATCATTTCTCTGCAAAAAGGACCGACAACAAAAGAATAAAAAAAATACAGAGTCAGAGAGAAAATACACAGAGAGAGAGAGAGAGAAGCCAGGAGAGCAACAGAGGAGCAAAAAGAGCCTTTCTTCGTCAACGCCAACCATCTTCACACCAGGAGCCAAGGCTGCATACCGATCGTCCAAGGAGTAAGGCAGGGCTGCCGTCGCCTTTCCGAGCCTCTATCGTCACCCCCCAGAATCTAAAATAAACAATTGTACTTAGATTGCTGTACCTAGGTTTTCGTCCCTAGGCTTTCTTTGTACAAGCGAGTTTGTATTGTGAGTCTAAGTTCAGTCCTCCGATAATTGTTTTGTACTTTTATAATCATTGGCAAACAAGTTGGAGCATACACAACAGTGACCAATGACAGTTATTTGAAAGTATAGGAGGGTGAACCACATTCAACTCAACTAGAATGAATATCAAACTAACAAAGAAGGAAGAAAAGAAGGAAATCAAACATGGCAATGTAAGCATCAATACAGTTTTAGGAAAAGAAATCAATGACAGTTCATTAACTATCAGTTAACTTAAAGTCCCAAATCAATGTGAAGAATATTAACAGGGAACTAGGAAATATCAGTTTGCAATTAGTTTTCAGTTAACTAAGAAAGAAAGACAGGAGGGAATCACACCCAACTGAACTGAGATTCAGCTCAGGTTTAGCAAATTAAACATGGCATCCATTCTCAGGTTAAGGCAAATTAAACATGGCATACATTCTCAGGTTAAAGCATTTAACATTCCAACCAACATGCCAATTCTCATAACACACCATAATATTTCAATTCTTGAATGAACATTCTTAACTAACATGATAGGTAACATGGGGGATCAAATTTAGTTGAAGAAAACACAGCAGAACAGTGGATTAAATGGGTTGGAAAAAATTTAGGAATGCAGTATCAGCCCTGTATCAGTGAACAGTCAAATGAACCTATTTTCGAGCCTAAACACCACCTTAACCCAAACAAATATGTAACCCTATATAAACAGGGATTAAACATGGCATTTAGGAACCAACCCATCATTAAAACATAATTTAAGAACATTTAAAAGTGATAAAACAACAGAAACCAATCTCAGAACACTCGACCACACAGTTTGTCCCCGTGCACACATGATATCGTGTCCGACACGACACAAAAGCATCTCAGATTTGGAGTGACTCATGTCAGTCGTTGCCCCTTGGCCCACGCCAAGTGGCACGACCTGAGTCGCCGTGTCCATCGAGGAATCTACCCCGAGAGGCAGGACACGCTGCCTGTGTGCGCGCGCGCACGCACCCTCGTGTGCACGTATCCAGAACGACACGACGTAACATAGGAACCACCTCAGTGTCCCAAAAACGTGTAAGCGATGACACAATGATGATTTCTATTCAAACACAAAATCAAAATCAATACAAAATGCTCATTGAGGCATTTTGTCAAACACCTAAGGCTAGTGACTGATACGTGTCCGATACGGACACGTACAGTGCTCAAACCCTAGGGTTACCTATTCCTACAGCTGGGTTATGCCTATGGGTCCCTAGATGTGGAATAATAACAGAGTTTCATTGAGTAATAGAGAAATTACCTATGGTTGCACAATAAATGGAAAAGCCTTCAAATGGAAGAAACTCCTTAAGCCTCCAAGTCCCACAAATTGTTATCTCCCTGTAAATAAAATATACCAGCAGCAAGAGGGTTGATTTTAGGTCCTAATGGAATTGGTTTGGGGAAGAAAGGATTCAAAATAGATTTTTAATAATTTTTGGAAGATGGGACTCACCTCTTTCCTTAGAACTTTTGAAGAACCTTAAAAGAGGCTAGCCCTAAAAACTAGGAGAGTATAAATAGGGGGGGCTGACCTAGGTTCAGCTAGGTGGCTGGCCATGCTAGGGCTAGGGCTAGGTTTGTGCTAGGTTAGCTAGTCCTATCTAGTTTAGTCACAAAATGACTTGTGTAATCACAAGCCATTTATCAAATAACTTGATTCCTAAATTCCTAATTCAAGTTCTAATGAATCACTAACCACTAACTTGAGTCACACTAGGTTAGACTAGGGTCACTTGACCTAACCAAGCCCAACTAACTATGGTTAGTTCCTAGGTTGGTCTACATGAGTCAAAACTAGTCAAAAATCAAACTAGTCCAAATAAATCCAAAATAAATCCTAAAAATTCCCATAAATTCTAATTAATACTAATAAATTTTATTTACCCCAAAAATGACAAATTTATCCTAAAACTAGAAATGTGGTAATGACAGCCCAGCAATTTACATGCGCCTTGAAAGACATGTGCTTCCGACTTACTTCTGATCCCAAAAGACAGAAGCTAAGTCTCTGCATGCGCTCCATATCCATGCACTCGAAGCTCTGTATGTGCCTCAGAATCTATGTACCCAGACTTGTCTGTGACCTCTGAAAGTCATCGACCAAGTCGCCCCATGCGCCAGATCCTAGACGCATCCTGACAGATCACCCTCCACCAAATCCGAGATCTTTGAGCCATGAACACGTACCACATGTCATTTGACTCAGTTCTGCCTACGAATGGGTGCTAACCATCCAAGATCTCAACAACAGACGAATCTTCGCAACTGCCATATGTCGGGTCCACCGTAGCCCAACAGTGCAGTTCAAACAAGATTTAGCTTCAACTCAGAGCACATCGTCCATGCGCCTTACAATATTAGCGACATGGCATTCCTACGTACAGGCACATCCTACATATACGTGCATGAGCAGACCAGTCTGCTGCCTATAAATAGAAGGATCATTCATTCATCCACACACACAGACAGATAGATCATCATATCTACCTACAGAGATAAGAAGAGACACGTAACGTCTACTTCTCCTACAAATGCTCCAGCATCCAGAGCTGTCCAGACCTTCAAAGAATCTAAGATCGTCGTCAGATTGTCAATGGAGTCAATGTATTAACACTCGCTCCACCGATACAGTTCTCAGATAAAAACAAAAGTGTACTCCTAAGACTACGTCTAGGTCTTACATTGTATATTGTTCTATTTGTAATCGAAATACCAAAGTTTTACCAATCAACAAAACCTTGTCACATTTTTGATGACAAATAAGCTGGCGACTCTGCTGGGGACTTCTTTCTCTTCTGACGAGAAAGTTATGTCGCAATCCGACGACATCAAGCTCGGCTCCTCCCATAAGACACTCGTAGTGCGCCTTAATCAACAGGCGTATGAGGAGTTCATCTCTGAAGGCAGCACAAGTCCTTCAAAGCGGCTGCTAAAGAAGACTCGCCAAGTCTGGGTGCACAAAGGAGATGCACCGAGCACCACCACTGAATGGGATGTGCCACCGCAACCCACCCTTCCTGCTGACGTTCTCAGCAAGCAAGATGCTCCCGCCAGTACAACGCATCTTCCAGGAAAACACAGTGTTGACTGCATTCTCCAATTATCCTCTTTCCAGTCGAAGAAGATGCATCGAAGAAACAAAGGCGCATCCAACTTCTCGCGCATTAACTCTGGCGTGTAGGAGAGGGCCTCTGTCTTTGATAGAATCATTCGCTGTCGTAGGAAGTATGAGTTGGATTCTGAGTACTATGCGCCTTCACGGGCTGGTATAAAAAAATCTAAGACAATACGGGCCATGCTCCCCAAATGTGCTATGCCCACAATAAACCGGAGATGGGTGCTCAAAATCATGCGCGCTACCGAAGGTAAACTGTACAAAGTCGACTCGGGTGCGTTTGTACCAGATACGAGCCGACTCTCAAAGTCCTCGTCTCGCTTGGTCGCATCTTCTGCATTTGGAACCAAGTCGTGTGAGGCAAAACTTGTAACTTTGAACCCATGCGTCCATGTGGGTTGTGTGCATGAAGTGGGTTCAAGTTGCAGTACATGTTGCTCCCCCACCAATGATCTGGGCGTACCTCATACGCTGGAACTGGATCAGGGGGTGCAGTATTCACATGACCACTCTAGCACTTGGCCTTGCCATGCGCCTGAAGGGGTGTGAAAGTGAAACTCTCCTCTCATGATTTGCGTAATATGATCACTCACACACGCAGATCAAGAGAGCTGACCATTAAGCATGTTGCGCCCCTCGCGGGGCACACTCATGCCATGGTCACCATCAACTGCTGCTGTTGTAAAACAACGACTCTATCATCCAGGCAGTATGTGTTCCAGCGACTGTAATCTGTTGCACTCATCCGACGTCATCTCAAAAAGAATGTGCCAATTGAAGATGAGTCAGAGCCCATGGAAACTTCTTGCCATGTTGTCTCCAACTTCCATTCATCGGGAAGAAAGACAACCACCAATCCCTCGACCTCAGTAGCATCTTCCAAGAGTCAGTCGAGGAAAAGAAAAACTATAGTCCCGTCCTCAGGGGTGTTTAAGAGCACACGGTCAAGGAAAAAAGTTCTAGTGGAAGCATCAGTTGGGAGTGATCAAACTCCTGCTATCCATGACAACCCTTCACTTGATGATGAGGACGTTCTCCAAGGAACCGACCCCGAAGTAGCTGGGAGTAGCCAGTACGAGGCCTCAGAAGAGGAGGCCCTTCCGCAGGAAAGTGAGGTCGAAAGCGAAGCCTCAACCGATCCATCAACTTCCACCCATGTTATGCCAGTCTATATAGATAGAGGTGGTGATGAAGGAGAATCAGAAGCTCCATCTTCGGACATCACAGCGCATGGACACCCTGGAAGGGAGCCTCAAAACCCTTTCTGCCACCATGCAATCTTTGACTCAAATGATATTTAAGATTCGTACCTCTAGAGCACCTATTTTCACAAGTTTCGATCCAGGGGCCAATGGAGAATCAAGTATACCCCCTCAACGGGTATCTTCGGGTGCAGATCATCATACTGCACCTCGAACGTCGGCTCATTCAAATGTCGAACTTCATACCTTACCGCCCTCACCGACTCCCAGTTCTACAGAAGAGCTGGTGGACATGATCAAAGATCTGCGCGAGCGCTTTGAAGCGTGAAACAAGCAGGAAGAACGTCAGAAGATGGGAATCCCGCAACCTTACCCTCTCGAATGGAAAAAAAAGTGGTTTACCCTCCTAAGTATAAACCACAAATATTGACGCCATATGATGGAAAGGATTCTCCTCACCGGTATCTGACCTACTTCCAATCCCAAATGGGACATCTTCCAAAGGAAGATGCCCTACTCACCAGCCTATTTGTCGAGGCATTGAAGGGAATCGCTTACGACTGGTACTGCAGTCTTCCTGACCACTCTATATCATCCTTCGATGACTTGACATGCCACTTTCTCAGTGATTCTACGACGGTGGGAAGGACATGACCATGTCATCTCTTGTAGAAGTGAGCTAGACAGAGAAGGAGACTGTTCTAGCCTTCATCGAACATTTCTGACAAGCATGCTTGAGGTTGCCTTCGGATATGCCAGAACATGCACTGATCGATGCCTGCAGCATGAACATGACTCCTGCAATCAAGCTTTTTCTCGACTCTACCTAGCCTCCCGATTGGAGTTTATTGATTATAGGGGCCGAAGCTGCTGAGAAGAAGGCACGCAATGCTCGTCTTATGGGGGTTAACTTTTCCGCCTTTGATGAAAAAAGAAAATGGCCTGCTACCAGCAACAATGGGTGCAAGGCGAAAGGAAAGCAAGCATTGACTGTCAACGCTTCGAAAAGCACACAGGGGCCCGCTCAGAAGCCTCCACTAGCACTGAGGCCGAAGGAGGTCTACTCCTTCAATGACGAGGACACCTTACAACTCTTCTAGATGCTGAAACAGAGCGACAAGATCAAGTTGCCCGATCCTAAGCGTCTTGACGAGGTGGGTAGAGTGGGCGACCCGAGGGACTGTCACTACCATCGGTTCGTTGGACATCCAACTTAAGACTGCTATATCCTCAAGAACTACATACAATGCATGATCAATGCAAACATCATCTCAGTCGATTACGAGGAGAAAACAGTCTCGGCCAGTATGGTGTCACTCCAGTTCGGTACCTTACTGCCTACTATAACTCAAGATAGTATTGAGGTGGTCAACATTTCGTCGACTCGTGACAACGCGAGTGGATTAATTCCACTCACCACATCTCGGGGGGAGATAGTGTGGGTTCACCCAGATATCGCTCCGGAACGGACTCAACCGGGGGTACATTCTACCTCCAAAGCTAAAGACAAGAAGACCAAGTCTTGCCGAATGGTGACCTCCTCTCCCAAGGAGGCACTTCCTGTACAAAGGCATTCTAAGCAAAACGCTCGGCCTGAGGAAGCCCCTATCGAAGTGGCACCTCCCGTCACCACCTCGGCTGCTCAAGGTGAAGGTCCTTTCCAACTTCCAGCAGCTGACAAACAGAAGCATAAGGAGACCCACTTCGACAGGCCTTTACGAAGAGACATCGCTTTGAGGTTAACCAAACTCCACAACTTCGACATACTGGCACAACTTGCCAGTACTCCAGCTCGACTGTCCTTGTTCGAGCTCCTCCGCCTGTCTAAAGATACTCGGGAGGCTCTTTGCGAAGTCCTGAAGGATGCTGAGTCTTTCATCAGTCAGGTCAAACAGCCTAAGGATGATCCAGCATCATGTCCACACTGCCATAGTATGGGGGAGATCATCTGTAGTGTCCCGCTCCTAGTGGTTCACTATCTAAGGCTTGTGGCTTGGCTAACTCGGTCGGAGCCGAGTATTGGAGAAACTTACCGTCGGCACCGAATCGATCACGGACAAGTGTATAAGAACCTTTCCAACTAATGGATTGGTTTCTCTTAAAATGCGTCCAAGAGTTTTCTCTGGATGTTTTGCTGCTGGTTTTGTTGCTTGGTTTTGATGGATGCTTTTCTGAATGATTTTCGATGATTTGATTCTTGCACATTTTCATCGATTTGCATTGCATTCATACTTGAGAATTCTGAGAGAAGAGAACACAATGAGATGAAATATTAACCAAACTTTTGGTGCCAATGCAGACTGACGCGTGACGGAAGGCTAAGCGTGCAAGTGTTCCTCTCTCTCTCTCGGCGATTCACTAAATTGGTGAGTGTGGATCTCTGTGGTGGTATTTTCCCTCTCGCTATTCCTTCATGCCAACTAAATAATTGTCTTGCAACATCCGTTGATCAATATCAAGTTGCTAATGCCACAAGTCAATACCACTAAGAAGCTGAACATTGAACATTGAAAGAATTGATTTCACTGTTAACAACAATTGAGATTGTGCTTGTCCCTTGAACATTGAATTGAGATGAATTGATGCCTATGATGATGAGATATAAAATGTTGAGAATAAACATGTTGCTTAGTACTTAATATTCTATGCACACAATGTTTATCGAGTCGGACACACATTCGCATGACCATAGACGTACTTGTATACAAGTATTTTCTCGAACGGTACCTGCGACGGTGGGATCGAGTCAGCCTAGGAGGAATTAGTGCTTTGGTAGCACAGTATCAGAACCTTTATTCGGGCTCGTAACCTGGTAAATGGTCAACCGCATACCAATACGAAGTCCTATATGGCACGTCGACATGGTGCACAACCACCAGTGGTCATTTTGTAAGGATGTATACTAATCAATGTCTTATGCAGGGACGGTAAGTATATTATTATTATTATCCTGTATCTTATGTAGGAATGTTGGATTCGGCCAATGGTAAAGTAAACTTGGTTTCATGAAATTCCCTGTCATTTGAATTGTGATTTGCTCTAAATGTTGCCTGTCCCTAACAAGTTCATATCTTTAAAATGCTTGTCATTAATAAAATGTTGGTTTAGCTAAGTGGGCCAATGGGGCTCACCAGCGCATTGTTATAATGTGCTGACCCCTCCTCCACAGGTACTGGAGAAGGCTCGGGCGCACCTCGCAACTAAAGCTTTCTGAACTGCTATTTCCTTTCAAGTTATTTTCCCTAAAAGATGCACAAAGTATTGTGAAGTTTTCAAAAGATAGCTGCTTATATTTCAAAGTACTAAAGGAGCATGATGTATGGAACTGAAAGTTATTTCATGGTAGCCTATCATTTGTACTTCTTTTCATGAATCAATGTAGCCGAAATGGCATTTCAAATATTATCGAGAAAAGTTGTATTTTGACTACAATTATCAATAAAATGAGTATTTCTTCTTCCTATATTGTGTCCTCAATATTTCTAAAATATGCTGGGTTTCAAATGTTTCTAAATGACATAACAGTACACGTTTTTGCCTTGTACAAGTGCAACACTAGACTTGTACGGCATCACGCCTTAGCGAGGACGAACGATTCGGCGCGAATTGAAGCGAGGACGAAAGATTCCTCGAATCGGGGCGTGACAAGTTGGTATCAAAGCACGGTTTCAAATCCTCGGATTTCAAAAATATTTTCAAAAAGGAAGTCTTGATGCAAAATTTCTTGATTGATGGTGTCGATAGCGCTGGCATGAAATAATGTTCCATACAATAAGCCCATAAATATTTTATGAGTGCTAATAGAATTATTTATTTGTTGTAGAATGACCAAAGGTGATAGCGCAAAGACGAATTCATCGTCTGACCCAATTGAGAAACTGATCAAACAAATAGAGGCTTAGAGGAAGCAGAGCGAGGCTCAACATCGTGCGCTTCAAGAGCAGCTTCAGTATCAGTTTCAGGAGCAGCTAGATGCTCAACAAAAATAAGTGGATAGTCTAACTCAGATTGTCACCAAGCTGACGGTCGATTCTAATATTTTTGCAAAGGCCGCAGCAACCGAGACCATAGAAGTGCCGGCAGAGAAATCTGAAACGCCGACACGGAAGAGAACGAGCTTCAAGTTCTCTGAATTCAAGAGTTGCGACCTGCCTAAATTTAATGGAAGAGAAGAGCCAGATGAGGTGATGGGCCTCTTGAACACACTTGAGGGCTACTTTTGAATGTTGGAGATTCAGGGCAGTAAGAGAGTGGAGTATACTGTTGTACAACTTTATCTCAAGGCCCAAAAATGGTGGATTTCGCAGAGATAGGTACTTTACGAAAATAGTCAGGATACGAAGATATCTTGGGAGACCTTCAAACAGGCCTTCATCGTACAATTCATCCCACCAGCTGTCCGTCAACAAAAAGAGAATGAGTTCGTAGCACTTTGACAGGGCAGTATGTCGGTGGATGATTATGAAACTAAATTTTTGAAGAGAGTCGCATTCGCTGGGTACATGGTACCGAATGACGATGCCAAGCGAAGAAGATTCGTACAAGGCTTGAATGAGGGCCTGCAGCGCGATGTGCTAAGTCGGAAGTGTACGTCATACAGGGAAGCGTACGAAACTATACTCGAGATGGAGAAATTCCATCCACCAGCTAGTCGTGGGACGACGCAGAGCAACCAAGGCAACAATAATCAGAAACGACCTTGGTCTACGGGAAGAAATGACTCATCTAAGTGTCATAACACAGGGGACAACAGGGGACCTCAGCAGCAGTTGCCACGTTACAATAAATGTAACAGATGGGGGCACAAAACTGAAGACTATCGTGCTGGGTGTTTCAAATACGGAGGTATCGGTCACAGGACAATTGACTGTAGAGCCTGAGGAGGGAATCAGTATTCTCATGGAAATAACAACAATCAGTATCGTGGGCATAACAACAATCAGAACCGGGGACAACATAACAACCAAAATCGTGGCCAAGCGCCACCAGCTTTACCAGCTCCAACTGGGAATGCACCAAATCAACAACATGGTGGGCAAGCAAGGGTTTATGCCTTGACTCAGGCAGAGGCCCAGACCGCAGAGAATTTTATAACAGGTATGTTGATGTATAAAGGTATACCTGCAAGAGTACTTTTTGATTCTGGTGCTACTCATTGCATTATCTCGTCTAATTTTGCAACGGAAAATAAATTTTGTATGACTCAACTGAAGACAGCTTTGTGTGTTAGCACTCCTTCGGGATTAGATATGCCTACAACTTTGATTTGTAGGGACGGATACATTAAAATTGGAGGCAAGACTTTATCTCTGGACGCAATTGTACTCGACATCAAAGAGTACGATATCATATTGGGAATGGACTGGCTCAGCACCTGTCATGCAACAATCGACTGTGCGGATAAGAGAGTTGTGTTTCGCCTACCCGGAGAAACGGAGTTCTCTTACTCGTGCGGCTCGGTGTTCCAAGGACCTATGGTAGTATCGGCAGTTACAGCAACATGCTGTACTCAGGGTGTGAGGAATTTCTCGCTTCTGTTCAAGACACTCGGATGAAGAGTGTAGGCTCGAATCAGGCCGAAATTGTGGCAGAGTTTTTTGATGTGTTTCCGGACGAGATACCTGGAATGCCGCCGGATAAAGAAATTGAATTTACAGTTGACACATTCCCGGGTACTCGTCCGATATCAAAGGCACCGTATAGGATGGCTCCGGCAGAATTGAAGGAACTAAAGGTACAGCTACAAGAATTACTAGACCAGGGATACATTCGCCCAAGTGTATCTCCATGGGAAGCCCTAGTGCTGTTCGTAAAGAAGAAGGATAGGACGATGCGACTGTGCATCTATTACAGAGAATTGAATAAAGCAACCATCCGTAAGAAGTACCCCTTACCAAGGATAGATGATCTATTCGATCAGCTACAAGGGGCGACCATGTTTTTTAAAATCGATCTTCGTTCTGGATACCATAAATTGAAGATTAGACCCGACAATGTCCCTAAGTCAGCATTCCATACGAGATAGGGACACTATGAGTTTTTGGTCATGCCATTCGGCTTGACTAATGCTCCAGGTGCCTTTATGGATTTAATGAATAGAGTGTTTCGACCGTTCTTAGACAAGTTTGTTGTTGTGTTCATCGATGACATCTTGATCTACTCAAAGGACATGGAGACTCATATCGAGCACTTGAGAGAAGTACTTCAGATGTTGCGAGACAACCAGCTGTATGCAAAACTAAGCAAGTGCAAATTTTGGATGAACATCGTATCGTTCGTAGGATATGTTGTTTCGACAGAGGGTGTTGTCGTTGACCCGAAGAAGATTGAGGCAGTTGTAGACTGGAAGCAGCCTGCATCAGCTAGTGAGATACGGAGTTTCCTTGGTTTAGCCGGATACTACCATAGGTTTGTAAGAGGCTTTTCAAGAATCGCTTCAACTTTGACTCGTCTCACTCAGAAGGAAGTCGTATTTAAGTGGACTGACGACTGCGAGAATAGTTTTCAAGAAATCAAGCAGCGGCTCGTCGCGGCTCCAATTTTAGCACTTTCGGAAGGCTCTGAGGGATTTCAGATCTACAGTGACGCATCGGGACTTGGTTTGGGATGTGTTCTCATGCAACGTGGGAAGACAATATCTTATGCGTCGAGACAGCTCAAGCAGCATGAGAAGAATTACCCAACTCATGACTTAGAACTGGCGGCGATTGTGTTCGCATTGAAATTATAGCGACACTATCTCTATTGTGTGTACTACGAGATCTTCACGAATCATAAAAGCCTGAAATACATATTCACGCAGAAGAAATTGAATTTGAGGCAGCGGCATTGGTTAGAATTGATCAAGGACTATAACTTGACAATCTCCTACACGTCGGGTAAAGGAAACGTGGTAGCTGATGCCTTGAGTCAAAAATTTATTGGGTCCCTAACAATAGCAAAAGAGGTACTACGAGATCTTGAAGAGATGGGCATCGAGTTCAGGATCCGTCCGCAGAATGTGCAGTTGGCTCAGTTACAGCTTGAGCCGAGTCTCCAGGGAAGGATTAAGATTGCTCAGAAGGATGACCCATTTCTGCAGAAGATATGCGAGTTAATTCTAGCAGGAAAGGCATCAGACTTTACCGTTGAAGATGACACTATTCGTGTCAAGGAAAGATTGTGCGTCCCTAAGGATGATGATATCAGGAAGGAAATACTGACTGAGGCTAATTTTGCGAAGTATTCCCTGCATCCGGGAAGCACGAAAATATATAAGGATCTGCGAACAACGTTTTGGTGGCATGGCATGAAGAAGGACGTGGCGCTATTCGTGTCACAATGCTTAGATTGTCAGCGTGTGAAGGCCGAACACCAACGGCCAGGCGGAGAACTACAAATTTTTGCTATTCCACTGTGGAAGTAGGATAATATCTGTATGGACTTTATAGTCGGCTTGCCAAGAACTCAGAAGGGAAATGATACGATTTGGGTTATCATGGATAGATTAACCAAGTCGGCACATTTTATTCCAATAAAAGTTACATGGGGAGTAGAACGGTTGGCTCAGATCTACATAAATGAAATTGTCCGATTACATGGGGTGCCAGCTTCTATAGTGTCGGATAGAGACAGAAGATTCTTGTCATAATTTTGGATAAATCTGCACTCAGCAATGGGCACAAAGTTGAACTTCGGTACGGCATACCATCCGCAGACTGATGGTTAGACGAAGAGAGTAAATCAAATTCTTGAAGATATGTTGAGATTGTGCGTGCTCGACTCGAAGACAAATTGGGACGCACATCTTGCATTGACAGAATTTGCCTATAACAACAGTTATCAGGCAAGTATCCAGATGGTCCCGTACGAAGCCTTGTATGGACAAAAATGTCGATCACCGATATGTTGGGATAAAGTCGGTGAACGATAAGTGCTCGGACCAGAACTTGTGGAACAGGCCGTCGAGAGGGTTCGCTTAATTCGAGAAAGACTTAGAGTTTCTCAAAGTCGACAAATGAGTAATGCGGACGTACATCGACGACCTTTGGAATTCGTGGCAGGTGATCATGTATTCTTGAAGGTCACACCCATACAAGGTGTGATACGATTCGGGATGAAAGGAAAGCTAAGCCCGAGATTCGTTGGACCCTTCAAAATTTTAGAAAAGGTAGCCTCAGTGGCTTATCGACTTGCACTACCTCCGGCTCTGGCTGATGTGCATGATGTCTTCTATGTATCTCAACTACGGAAGTACGTGCATGATCCAAGCCATGTAGTGAACTTCGATCAGCTGCAGCTGAGCGCTGACCTATCCTACATTGAAGAGCATGTCCAAATTTTGGACAGGAAGGAGAAAGTTTTACGAAATCGGACAGTGTCTTTAGTCAACGTGCTGTGGCGGAACCATGTTGTCGAGGAGTCGACGTAGGAATTAGAAGAAGAGATGCGGATGAAATACCTCTCGCTGTTTGATAATTTTGAGGTAGGACTTTTGCTCTAAGTTTCGAGGATGAAACTTTTTCTTAGTGGTATATTATGTAGTGTCCCGTTCCTAGCGGTTCACTATGTAAGGCTTGTGGCTTGGCTAACTCGGTCGGAATCGAGTATTGGAGAAACTTACCGTCGGCACCGAATCGATCACTGACAAGTGCATAAGAACGTTTCCAACTAATGGATTGGTTTCTCTTGAAATGCGTCCAAGAGTTTTCTCTGGATATTTTGCGGCTGGTTTTGTTGCTTGGTTTTGATGGATGCTTTTCTGAATGATTTTCGATGATTTGATTCTTTCCCGTTTTTATCGATTTGCATAACATTCATTCTTGAGAATTCTGAGAGAACAGAACACAACGAGATAGAATATTAACCAAACTTTTGGTTCCAATGAAGACTAACGCGTGACAGAAGGCTAAGCGTACAAGTGTTCCTCTCTCTCTCGGCGATTCTCTAAACTGGTGAGTGTGGATCTCTGTGGTGGTATTGTCCCTCTCGCTATTCCTTCATGCCAACTAAATAATTGTCTTGCAACATCCGTTGATCGATATCAAGTTGCTAATGCCACAAGTCAATACCACTAAGAAGCTGAATATTGAACATTGAAAGAATTGATTTCACTGTTAACAACAATTGAGATTGTTCTTGTGCCTTGAACATTGAATTGAGATGAATTGATGCCTATGATGATGAGATATGAAATGTTGAGAATAAACATGTTGCTTAGTATTTAATATTCTATGCACACAATGTTTATCGAGTCGGACACACAATCGTATGACCATAGACGTACTTGTATACAAGGATTACCACGAACGGTACCTGCGACGGTGGGATCGAGTCGGCCTAGGAGGAATTAGTGCTTTGGTAGCACAGTATCGGAACCTTCATTCGGGCTCGCAACCTGGTGAATGGTCAACCGCATACCAATACGAAGTCCTATATGGCACGTTGATATGGTGCATAACCACCAGTGGTCATGTTGTAAGGATGTATGCTAATCAATGTCCTATGCAGGGACGGTAAGTATATTATTATTATTATTCCGTATCTTATGAAGGAAAGCTGGATTCGGCCAATGGTAAAGTAAACAGGGTTTTATGAAATACCATATCATTTGAATTGTGATTTGCTCTAATTGTTGCCTGTCCCTAATAAGTTCATATCTTTAAAATGCTTGTCATTAATAAAATATTGGTTTAGCTGAGTGGACCAACGGGGCTCACCAGCGCATTATTATAATGTGCTAACCCCTCCTCCACAGGTACAGGAGAAGGCTCGGGCGTACCTCGCAACTAAAGCTTTCTGAACTGTTGTTTCCTTTCAAGTTGTTTTCCCTAAAAGACGCAAAAAGTATTACGAAGTTTTCAAAAGATAGCTGCTTATATTTTAAAGTACTAAAGGGGCATGATGTATGGAACGGAAAGTTATTTCATGGCAGCCTATCAGTTGTACTTCTTTTCATGAATCAATGTAGCCGAAATGGCATTTCAAATATTATCGAGAAAAGTTGTATTCTGACTGCAATTATCAATAAAATGAGTATTTCTTCTTCCTATATTGTGTCCTCAATGTTTCTGAAATGTGGCTAGGTTTCAAATGTTTCTAAATGACATAACAGTGCACGTTTTTGCCTTGTACAAGTGCAACACCAGACTTGTACAACATCACGCCTTAGCGAGGACGAACGATTCGACGTGAATCGAAGCGAGGACGAAAGATTCCCCTAATCGGGGCGTGACATCATCCCCAACATCATATTCACTCAACAAGACATGTTGCTCAAGAACAACATGCACAATAGACTACTGTATTACACAGGGTACGTTGGTGCCATCAAGGTGGATCGAATGCAGATCGACCCGGGGTCTTCTCTTTGCATTATCCCCCGAACTTTGCTCCAGACATTGGGGATCTCGATGCATTGTCGGACGACATCCCATACTACAATCAGTGGCTTCAACGCCAGCAAGAGTGAGCAGCTGGAGGAGATCCGACTGAAGTGTCATATCAGTGATCTCCAGACCGAAGTAACCTGCTATATTGTAGATGCGGACGTCAACTACAACATCTTGTTAGGGCGGCCATGGCTACATGAATACATGGTGGTACCATCCACTCTCCATCAATATATGAAGTACGTATCCACCAATGGCATAGTCTGAACAGAATTTGCTAATGTCGATCCTTTTAGAGGGATTGAGGCCTTCTTCATCGATTCTGATCTGTACAAATCAATTCATATCGAAGATGAAGCCAACGATGCCGATAATGAAGCCGAAGCTGACTTAGAGGCAGAGATGACAATCGACGCTCCCCTGAAAGTACGACTCAAGGGGAAGCCTCCTCAAACACCGTCTCCTATAGTGGTCAAACTTCGCGGGAGGGCACCAACTTCTCTAGGCGGAGCATCCGCTGAAGCCCCCTTGAAGATACGACTCAAGAGGAAGCCTCCCTAAGTGTCGACTCCTCTCGTGGTAAAACTATGTGGGAAGGTAGCAGTCGCGGGAACACCAACTGAGGCACCTCTCAAGGTGAGGCTTAAAGGCAGATCTCCTCTGTCTTCAGCCTCTCTTAAGCTTCAAGAAAAGACCTACGTATCTCTATCAGCTCCAGAGCTTACAAAGGCCAAGCTCCGAATAGGTTCTCCCGAACCACCTCAGGCTGCTTCAGTACTCACTGACGAAGAACTGGGAGAGTACATATCCGCCAATATGGACGCACCGTCCCTTGATGATGTAATCCCTCGGGACAAGATACCGTATTTTATCAATAAGAGGGTATCTTTTAATTATTCTAGTCTTCCACATTGTAATGCCATATCTACTCTAGATAATGCTTTGCAGTTGTTGTAAACACAAATAACGATTGTTAATCATGTAAATCAAGTCGTCTTGTATCAAGGAGTCTGTTATATAGTCTCGTCTCGGAACCAAGACGAGAAACCTATCATCTTCGGTAAAGTCGAGCGTCACCAAGACCTTCCATCGACGGAGACAGAACCCGACACCGGCAGGATGCAAATTTATCAGTATAACGATCGAGCCAAGTATCTCATCCAAAAGATGGGCTACAACCTGAAAAGCGGCCTTGGTCTAAACTATGGCAAGGACCGACGTCTTCCCTTACGACTCCATGTTACGAAAGGGAAGCCACAAGACTATTATCACCGTACTCGAGGGGGTGGGCTACATCACGGCCCCAACAACCTCGAAAAGTTCAGAACAGAAGACATCGCACACTCTCATTCGTCTGAGGCTTCAACTTGGGACTTCGACACCAGCGTCGACTCAATCTTCAGGAAGGTGTTGTCAGCCAACTGATATCTACACATCCTTCAGAAGATGAAGACGACAATCAAACAATAGAGTTCTTCAAAGAAGAACCCTAGGCTCAACGCCTAGGCGCATAATGGAAATCTCGCTTTGAATTACGAGAATCCCCTACCGAAGACGAAGTCGAGCAGATCAACCTCGGGGATGGATCTTCATCCAAACCTATTTTCATCAGCAAGAACTTGGCAGGAAAGGACCGAGAATCTTTGGTCCAACTGGTCAAAGAATACATCAATGTCTTCGCCTGGAGTTACGAAGACATGCCGGGACTCAACCCACAAGTCGCAATGCACAAACTTAATATCTTACCTGACGCTAAGCCCGTTAAGCAGCAACAGCGATGCTTCTGTTCCAACATTATGGACGCTATTGACAAAGAAGTAGATAAACTCCTAGCCAGCGGGTTTATTCGCGAAAAGCAACATCCGGAGTGGCTAACCAACATTATTCCCGTTACCAAGAAGAACGGGAAGATCCGAGTCTGTATTGACTTTTGGGACCTCAACTCGGCTTGTCCAAAGGATGAGTTTCCACTCCCGATCACTGACGTAATGATTGACAATACATGTGGCTTCGAGCGTATGTCCTTCATAGACGGGTACTCGGGTTACAACTGAATCAAGATGTTCCCAGACGATAAAAAGCACACGTCATTCAGGACTCCGAAGGGGGTTTACTGCTACACAGTATTGCCCTTTGGCCTAAAGAATGCAGGTGCCACATACCAAAGAGCTATGAGCACCATCTTCCGCCAGCACCTCCATAAAATAGTCGAATGCTATGTTGACGATATCTTCGTCAAGAGCCATCTTCGAGGCGATCACCTACAAGATCTGAAGACAGTCTTCGATCTCATGCGGGCACATCAGCTCAAGATGAACCCAGCCAAATCCTTCCTTGGGGTTTCCAGTGGAAAGTTCTTGGGCATCATTATCACTGTAAAAGGCATCCATGTCGACCCCGAGAAGACTAAAGCCATCCTTGACATAGACCCTCCGAAGAACTTTAGAGAACTTCGAGGCCTGCAGGAACATCTCCCATACATCCGAAGGTTTATTGCGAACCTTTCCGTGAAATGCCAACCCTTCACCAAGCTCATAAAGAAGGGAGTCTCCTATGTTTGGACAGAAGAGTGTCAGAAAGCCTTCGGCAACATTAAAGCTAATCTGACAATCCCCCTAGTCTTGGTGGCACCCGCCGTAGGCAAACCATTTCTACTCTATGTCCGCACAATGGACCATTCCCTTGGTGCTTTGTTGGCCCAGAACAATGATACGAGCCACGAGCAAGCCATCTACTACCTCAGCAGGACAATGATCGAGGCCGAACACTGGTACAACCCCGTCGAAAAGGAGTGTCTAGCTCTGGTATTCACCATCCAGAAGACTCACCATTATGTCTCGGGACAAACAATTTACTTCATCTTCCGAATCAACCCTCTCAGAGTCCTCATGACAAAGTCGGGAGCGATAAACTCCCGATTGACTACTTGGACGATACTATTGACACCATATGACATGGTATTCGTCCCGCAAAAAGTTGTCAAGGGTCAAGTACTGGCCGACTTCCTAGCCGCGCATCCAATTCCGGAATCGTCTAGACTCTATGAAGACATTCTAGATGAAGTACGAGAATCAAACATTATCGAAGAAAATCCCATCTGGCGGATGTTCTTCGACGACGCTTCAAGAACAGGCCCCAAAGGCTAGATCATTGCAGGAGTAGGGATAGTCACAATCTCTTCTGACAAGTTGGTCATCCAGCGTGCCTATTCCCTTTCAGAGTCGTGCTCCAACAATATTGTAGAGTATAATGCCCTCATCATGAGACTCTAGTTAGCAAAATAGCTGGGGCTAGAATACCTCGAGTCTTACAGCGACTCGAAGCTCGTCGTCAATCAAGTTCGAGAATAATACGAGGTCCGCCATGAAGACCTAGTCCCTTATCACAAAGCAACGTTGGATATCATTTCAACTTTCGTTAAGTTCTTTATAAATCATGTGCCTCGGCTACAAAACTTGGAAGCTGGCACTCTAGCGGCCTTGCTGCCACATTGGCGGCACCCATCGGCACTCAACACTTTATCACAGTGGTGGGCCGGGATTTGGCATACCCCAAAAATAATCTATACATGTGGCCGAACCATGCTATGTCTACAGACGCCAGCATTAATGTCAGAGACTGGAGGTTCCCGTTCATCGACTTCGCCTGCTATGGAATCCTTTCGGATGACCCGAAGGAAGCAGTCTTAGTCAGAAGGTGCTCGCTCCGGTTCTATTACGATATGGCCACTAAAATGTTGTACTGACGCTCCTACGATAGACTTCTTCTCCGATGTCTATCAAACAAAAAATCAGCCGAAGCTCTTTGAGAAGCTCAAGACGAAACATGCGGAGCCCATCAACCTGGTCCTAAGCTACATGATCGACTTCGACGTACGGGCTATTATTGGCCCACTATGATAGTCGATGTTGTTGAGTATGCAAAGAAGTGTCGTGCTTTCCAGCTACAATCTAACTTCATCCATAGACCGTCAGAATCTCTACACCCTACGGTTGCCACCTAGCCGTTCGAAGCCTAGGGCATGGACATAGTGTGACCAATCACCCCTCCCTCATCCAAGGGATACCATTTTATCCTAACAATCACCGACTACTTCTCTAAATGGGTAGAAGCAGTACCATTGAAAGAGGTAAAAAGCTCGAAGGTGATCAGCTTCATCAAGCATCACATCATCTACCGTTTCGGGGTGCCCCGGAGGATCATCCACGACAACGATCCACAATTCATCAGCCATGCGTTCAGTAGATTTTGCGACAAGAATCGTATTCAGAATGTGGCATAACCGCCTACAATCTGGCAGCAAACGGATTGGCTAAAGCTTTTAATAAAACCATCGTCAAGCTACTCAAAAAGGTCGTGTCATCCAACAAGTGCAACTGGGACGAGAAGCTCGGTGAATGCCTTTGGGTCTATCGTACGACGGTACGGACCCCGATGGGTAATACACCATTCTCTTTGGTCTATGGAAGTGAAGCAGTACTACCTCTAGAGATCCATATACCCTCACTCCGAGTGGCGATCATGAACCAGCTGACGGAAGAAGACAATCAACGTCGTCGTCTGCAAGAGTTGGAATAGTTGGATGAAAATGCCTCTTTGCTCAACAGTGCATCTGTTACGACCCGCACCCACTGTGAGGGTATAAGTACGTAACAGCGCCCAGCCTACACCGCAGTGTCGGTGGTAGAACGCTGTTCTAGGTCATGAACTATAACTAACACGATATGAAATACTCTCCAACTGGAGGCAAATTACAGAAGGTACAACTCAATCACAATCTAGAGGTAGAATATAGCACGATGGAATAGATAAGAAATCTTCAACTGAGGTACAATAAAAGTAAAATAAACACAAGTCTCAACATCTCCATAATAATACAACTCTGAATCAAAGACAACAACTAATCATGAAAAGAAGAACAGTCTAGACTATCTACACTATGCATGGGTATCATCCTCAGCAGCTGCCTGAACCTCCCTAGGGGTCCAGGTCGCGAGTGTCATCTAGGCAAGCTCCATAGTATGGGGTGCAGGGTTCCTCATCATCCTCTGTAAAAAATTTAACAGGTCCAGTCAGGACGAGAGTGAGCACAATACATCTCACGCAGATCATAACAGGTTAGAAAATATAAACATGCAAGAGAGTACGATACATAAAACTGAAAGAAAGTACATGATGTAAATAGAGAGAGAACTGTAATAAAAATATCTACTATAAGTAGAGAGCTACCAGTGACTAGTGATTTAGAGTACAAAGTCGACATGTGAACGGCTGGATTTGTACATGAATATACTAAAGAGGCGCACATGGTTATACTACTTTGGAATTGTTCACATGACTATTTATACTCCCCCATACCCCAATCAATACACAAGGATCCAGACAAGTTATGTTACGTACATGATTTTCATATGAAAGCCCATAGATGGGTGTACATGAAGTATACATGAGGGCTCAGAACTGAGTGCACATGAATTCCATATGAAGGCCCATAAAGGGTACACATGAAGTATAGGTTATACATGAAATACACGAGAAATATGACCGAACATGAGAGCACATGAGAGTACACGAGCGAGCATGAACGAGCATGAAGCACATAAGAAACATGAATAGCATAAGAGCGAGGAATAAATGATGTACATAAAACACACGACATGATGTGTCCGATGCTCCCGAGGGGGATAACATCTCAATGTAGGGATCCATATAGTACCAATCCGTGATAATATCGTGACAGCATCAAATAAGGTAAACTAGAGCAGAAATATAATCCTAAGCAAGTTATGAAATGATCAGAGAATGTACTCACCTGCGCTGTGAATATTTGTGATAAAATACTGTCCGAGATGAGGTATCTGACTCCTAATTAGAGCAACACAAGTCAAGATGAATACAGGGGATGTGTCACGCCCCAGAACCAGAATACTGGAGAGCGGGGGCAGACATAGCCAGCTACGTATATTGAAATAGAATATATCTCAACTATACGGTCACGGCTGTCTAGATATGAGGGTTTACTACAAGCCAACAGTCTCTTAAGGTCAAGCCTATTGTCTCAATCTCAAGCAAGTAATATAAGTACAAGATGTATGATCATTAAATGTACAATAATAAGGCGTCCTAAATATTACATATTCAGCTGATCATGAAGCTAGTCATACAAAATGCGAGGACTAGCAAGAATTAAGTCATACATGATCAACCCTAGGATTTGTTAATCATGTTTACAGCCCGTAGGCAGACAGTAAGTAAAAGTGCATCGAGCTAACAGGTGCTCGTCGGCTAAACGCCTCAAAAGAATAAAATTTACAATAGAGTGAGCGAAACAAAATAGAAAACCCACTCGTAGCCCGGGTTCCTTCTAGTCGCCACCATTTGGCTGGAAGCTTGGTAGATCCTCGGGACCTGCTCCGAAATCTGGCCACACAAAACCAACTGGGTCAACCCCAGAAAGAGCAAGTGCCACAAGGGGGCCACGAAATAAGAACAAAAGCCAGCATTAACACAAGAAGATATAATATTAAAATTTAAAACTTACGAAAACGTGGCAGGGTGATATACGACGAGATAACCATGGAACTATTCCGATAGCCAGGTTACAATCCGTAAACCAAACAAGGACCGGGGTTGTAACCCTTTATCTGAACAGAGCTTGGTTTCCCACCATTTATCGGCAAAATAAGTAATACAAGTAATCAAGACAGGAAGCAATCTTATACTGGATCAAGACATGGCTAAACTGGTTATACCTCATTCAATCAATCACGGCCAAGCAGATCCTACGGCTTACTACTTTAACTAACTAGGGTTATCACAGGCCTAATTACTAACAAGATGCAGTGAGATTGTTCCACAGCCACAAGCCCTGCAGACCATCCAGGCTACCCAGGTCAAAAATTAGGGGTTGAATTCAGGTGGGTACATCGCCCAGAAGACAAATGTACCCTTAGGTGACTTAGAGGGTGCAACACTCGACGGTGCGCTGGAAATGTGCCCTACTCGACGGCAGGCTACAGATTCCAAGAGCGCCCAGGTAACGGGATTGCCTGTAGCTGTGTCATCTCTTCATGACTACTGAGTTATTCTAGTTATTAACCTTAATCCATTTTAGTAGGTACTCCTGACCGTAGTACTCAGGAGTCCCATCCTAGATATGATGCAAGACAGGACAAGTGGATTAACAAGCAAGCAAGAAGGAACCACCCACGGTGTCAAGACAGGTCAAGTAACAGCATTAAAATAAATCATGTCAGGGTACTTGTCAGGAGTGCGCTACGACGGACCACTATCATGTCAGGTTGGTCATGTCAGGAGTGCACCACTACGGGTCACTGTCGTGTTATGCAAGTTCCTTGCCATACCAAGCCATGTACAATAGTCATTCCAAACATATTAAGTAAAATCAAGTTCATGACAAAAGGCGTAAGATATCTAATAGAAAAGCCAAGCTTAAGGAAATAAAACCAAAACTCCAAGGGTCAAGGGTTAAACAAGGGGTCAGGGCAGCAGCGCACAAAAGTCTAATAAAATATCAATATACAGGGTCATAGAAAAGCCAAGCTTAAGGAAATAAAACCAAAACTCCAAGGGTCAAGGGTTAAACAAGGGGTCAGGGCAGCAGCGCACAAAAGTCACGCGCGCTACAGAGCAGTGTGCGTGAAAAGTCACGCACGCTCAAGGGAACAGTGTGTGAAAAGTCACGCACACTCAAGGGAGCAGCTGCGTGAAAAGTCACGCACACTCAAGGGAACAGTGTGCGTGAAAAGTCACGCACGCTCAAGGGAGCAGCTGCGTGAAAAGTCACGCACGCTCAAGGGAACAGTGTGCGTGAAAATCACGCACGCTCAAGGAGACACGCTTCCAACAGGAAGCGCACTCAAGCCTGCGTACGCAGCGCTAAAGAGCGTGCGTAGCTCAGTGTGCGTAGCTAAACAGCTCTGCACACTGCTCACTGTCTTCTCCAAACAGCAAGAACACATGGCTGAAACCAAAACTTTAAAAGTTCATAACTTGGCCATCCGAACTCCAAATCCGGATTTCCAAGGCTCCAACTGGAGTGAAACTGAAAGCTCTCCCTCATGGAAACATCAGAACTCAAGGAAAATCAACCAAAAAGGATCAAAACATGCAAAATCCAAAAATAGCAATAACTTAGATCTACATCAACAGAGACTCCAAATCATAAAATCCCAAGAACTAATGTTGGTCTCCATGGCCTAATCTAGCAAATGGACCAAAAAAATATGGTTCTCATGAAGTGGCAAGATGCACTTGCCTAAGGGTTGGGAAGTTGTGCGGTGAAGAAGAAGAAGAAGAAGAAATTAATGATGGTTATGAAGAGAGAGAAGAGGTAGGTGGAGTTATAAAGAGGGTGTTGTGGTGTGCTTGAGGGTGGAGCTTAGGGTTAGGGTGTTCCACACATAGACCGAACCAATAAAACCGAGCCAATACCAAACCCAAATACGAGAAATACCGAAATTCCCACAAGTCGAGAAAAATAAAAATACATGCCAAAATCCACATACGAGTATAAATACGAAATACGGGAAAATGAGGGTGACAACTCTACCCACCTTAAAAGAATTCCGTCCTCGAAATTTAATCAAGGAGCTAGAGATTGCCACGACAAGCTACACTAAGCACAGCCAAGCTACACTAAGCAGTCCAATCATACAATACAAGCAAGGAATGGAAAATGTAAGGCATAAGAAAGACGTTATACCTCACGAGTCAAACAGGTAGGGATATTACGATCGGATGTCGTCCTCACGCTCCCACGTTGACTCACCCAGAGAGTGATGACCCCAAGCAACACGGACTAATTTAATAGTCTTGTTCTTGAGTATCTTTTCCCTCCGGTCCAAAATAGACACGGGCCTCTCCTCATACGAAAGGTTGGTACCAACAACCAATTCCGAATGGTCTAGGATGTGGCTCGGGTCCAGAATATACCGTCATAATTGGGACACATGGAATACATCGTGTACCTCACTTAGCGACGGCGGAAGAGCGAGACGATAGGATACATCTCCTACTCGCTCTAGAATATCGAACGGCCATATATACCTAGGACTAAGCTTTCCCCGCACGCCGAAGCGAATGACGCCGCGGTTAGGCGAGATCATAAGGAATACATGGTCGCCGACAGCAAATTCTAAGGGACGCCGATGAGCATCGGCCCAATGGCGCTGGCGGTCCTGGGCAACTCGGAGGTGATCTCTGACCTTCCTGACCACTTCAATCGTCTGGGAAATCAATTCGGGACCAAGTATCTGCCTCTCTCCGACATCATCCCATGCTAGCGGGGATCTGCACTTCCTGCCATAGAGAGCCTCGAAGGGTGCCATCTGGATACTGGCCTGATAACTGTTGTTGTACGAGAATTCCACCAGGTGCAGATGATTCTTCTATGAACCACCGAAGTCAAGGGTGCAAGATCTCAATATATCTTCAAGAGTCTGGATTATGCGCTCTGATTGACCATCCGTCTGTGGGTGATAAGCTGAGCTGAACTGAAGACGAGTCCCCAAACTCTTCTGTAAGCTGTGCCAAAAGTGTGATATAAATCTTGAATCCCTGTCTGAGGTAATGCTGACTGGCATACCGTGAAGCCTGACGATCTGCCTGAGGTACATCTTTGCTAGCTGTGCCGTCGACTGTCTAACTCTGAATGGGAGAAAGTGTGCCACCTTGGTAAGCCTGTCCACAATTACCCAAATAACATCTCTGCCGGCCGGAGATCTGGGCAATCCGGTCACGAAATCCATGGTTATATGATCCCATTTCCATTCTGGGATCGGTAAGGGTTGAAGAAGTCCAGCGGGCCTCTGATGTTCAACTTTAACATGTTGGCAAACCAAACACCGAGAGACAAACCAGGCTATCTCCCGCTTCATGCCATTCTACCAAAAATACTGACGGATATCACGGTACATCTTCGTACCACCCGGATGAATAGAATACTGTGAACTGTGGGCTTCTACCATGACTTCCTGTCTGATATCTCCACTGGGTACACAAAGACGCTTACCATGTCGAAGTGTACCGTCTTCATGGATACATAACTCTGGCATTCTTCCTGCTTCACATTCTGCTCTGATCGCTGGATCTTTGAATCTGCTGACTGCGCCATCCGGATTCTCTCAACTATGCTGGACTGAACCTATAGACTGGCCATCAATGCCACGCTGGTTGGAAGAACCACTTCAATTCCCATCTTCTAAAGATCTGCCAATAATTCTGGTTGCGCCGTCAGGAGATAAACTCCGGCTCTCCTGCTCAATGCATCCGCTACAACATTGGCCTTCCCGGGATGATACTGTAAATCCACATCATAGTCCACCAGTAGCTCGAGCCATCTTCTCTGCCGCATATTAAGGTCCTTCTGGGTGAAAACATACTTCAGGCTCTTATGATCAGTAAAGATCTCCACTCTATTTCCATACAAGTAGTGTCTCCACAACTTTAAAGCAAACACTACCGTCGCTAATTCCAAGTCATGGGTCGGGTAATTCTTCTCATGGTCATGAAGTTGACGTGACGCATAAGATATTACCTTTCCATACTGCATCAAGACACACCCCAATCCTCTGCCTGAAGTGTCGCAATAAACTGTGAATCCTCCGGTCCCATCTGGAAGGGTGAGAATGGGAGCCGTTATCAAACCTCGCTTCAACTTCTCAAATGATTCCTGACACTCTGCTGTCCAAACAAACGGCACATCCTTGCGGGTCAACTGGGTCATCGGCGCCGAAATCCTCGCGAAATCTGAAACGAACCTCCGGTAGTAGCCGGCCAATCCAAGGAAACTACGAACTTTTGCCACTGAGCTGGGTACTGGCCACGACTCGATAGCCACAATCTTCAGGGGATCCACTTCCACTCCTCCTCGGGTAATGATGTGACCCAAGTATGAAATACGATCGAGCCAGAACTCGCATTTACTGAACTTGGCATACAACTGATGCTCCCGAAGCGTCTGAAGGACGACTCTGAGATGCTGCTCATGCTCTGCTTCACTCTTGCTGTAGACCAGGATGTCATCTAGGAACACGATCACAAATTGGTCCAAGTAAGGCATAAAAATATGATTCATGAGGTCCATGAATACGGTCGGCGCATTGGTCGCTCCAAAGGGCATAACAAGAAACTCCCAATGTCCATACCTCGATCTGAATGCTGTCTTCAGGATGTCCTGCTCTCTGACTCTGATCTGGTAGTATCCAGACCGCAAGTCGATCTTCGAGAACACTGAAGCCCCTCTGAGCTGATCAAACAAGTCATCTATCCTCGAAAGAGGGTATCTATTCTTGATTGTCACCGAATTCAAGGTACGATAATCAACACATAGCCTGGACGTACCATCCTTCTTTTTCACAAGAAGCATCGGGGCTCTCCAAGGCTATCCACTTGCACGGATGAATCCCTTGGTCCTCAGTTCTTCAATCATCTTGTACAAAATCTCCAACTCTGAAGGCGCCATTCAGTAGACTCTCTCTGACACTGGTGCTGTCCCGGGAATCAAGTCTATAGTGAACTCGATCTCCCGCTCCGGCGGCATCCCTGGAAGCTCCTCTGGAAAGACATCTGGAAACTCTTCAACTATCCGGGGTAACTGTACTGCTGCTACTGCCATCCGCAATGCTGGGGAAGATGGCTCCATTGTGCCTCTGAAAAATGAAAACTCTGGCTCGCCGGGGATACTAAAGACAACTCTGCCAATATGGCAGTTTATCCTAGCATACTGGTTCCTCAACCAATCCATGCCTAGGACTACATCATAGTCTGCCATAGGAAACTCTATGAATCTAGCGAGGAACTCCCTACCGCTAACTACGATCCGACACGAGGAAAACACTCGATCTACTCCCATAAGACCATTACCAGTAAGTATATTGAGCCTCACTGATAATGACTCGGGCTCCAATCCTATCCGTATCGCGAATCGTGCAGACATAAACGAATGCGATGCACCAGAATCAAACAATACCGAAGCTGGAAAGGAGTTGACGAGAATAGTACCTGCCACAACCTCACCTGGTGTAACTTCTTCTTCCATAGCCATCATCATGGCCTGACCTTGTCCTCTGGCTGCTGGTCCCCGCTGCTGGAAACCTCTCTGCCTATTTTGGGTCTGAGCTTAGGCTTGTGCATACTGCTGGGGGTGTTGTTGCTGGAATGCCTGAGACTGAGGCGGCAAGAGCCTCGAAGACTGATACTGCTGCTGCTGAACTGGTGCTGGGGCCGGTCCTCTCACCGAAGAGCTAGAAGGGTTGGATGCTGATGAACCACCCCTATTCGGGTAAGCCCCTATCCTATGATCTGCCGCTCCACAAGCCAGGCACAATCCCTGCGCCCTGCGACAGTCTGCCACCACATGCCCTGACTTCCCGTAATGAGAACATCTTATCGCGGAAGTCTGCTTCTGCTTCTGCTACTGCAGGTACGTCGGGGTCGAATGCTGAACCGACGTTACTGAGACCGCCCGCCACGGAGTTCCAATGGTCAATCCCCTAGCTGCCGGGGCTGGAGCTGATGATTGGTGCATCTGACTATGGGACCGCTTCCTGCCTCCGGTCCTATCCACAATCCTCTGGGAGGTATACTCATGCCTCCTAGCTGCTCTCAAGACTGCATCGAGTGTCTGGTGCTCGAACTGCTCAATCGCCAACAAGATCTCCAAATGCAGTCCCTGCTGGAATCGCTGGGCCCGATCATACTCGGTCGCCACCAAGGTGGGGGCAAACCTACTGAGCCTAGAAAACTCTGATGCATAACTGTCGACCGTTCTGCCTCCTTGCTTCAAGTTGGTAAATCTGGTCTGCAAGTCGTATCGAGCCACAGCATCGAAATACTTCGTCTGGAATCTCTCTCTAAACACTGCCCAAGCAATGGGTGCACTAATCCCATGGCCTGTGCCGCCCACCAATTGCGAGCTAAATCCAACAACTGTAGGCGTAACACCGCCACCTTCTCATTCTCGAGTGTTCTAGCTGCTTCCAGAATCACCTCGGTATCCTGAAGCCATGCATCTGTGGCAATCGCATCCTCGGTGCCGTCGAAGAAAGGAGGGTTCAAGCGCTTGAAGCTGTTCGTCGCCTGGTTCCCTGGATGTCCGCCTCGGGTCAAAGCATCTTGAACTGTCTGGTGCAAGGCGTCGCTTCGACGATCCTGGGAAGCTATCAAGGTTCTGATGAGGCCTACTAAGGTACCATCATCGGGCTCTGCGGGCTGGACAGGCCGAACTGGTGACTCTCCTCTAATGGGTATCACTCTGGAGGCGACTCCGAAATGCTGGGCTTGATCCCCAGGTTGCTGCTGGTCCACGGAAGGTGCTCTTCCTTGCTGATCGGCAGGGTCAGGTACAGTACCGCTGAGGAAAACGACACAGAAAAAACAATAAGGAAGGACCAGGACAGATCAACGATACAAGCATGTAATCAGGGCAAGAATTTCAGGGATTTGAAAATACGGGAGGAGATCAAAGGCGAATACTGATTGAGACATCTATTCGATAAACCCTCATATTTCTTGATTGACAAGACCTGCATGGGCCACCACTTAAACCATGTCACGCCCCAGAACCAGAATGCTGGAGAGCGGGGGCAGACATAGCCAGCTACGTATATTGAAATAGAATACATCTCAACTATACGGTCACGGCTGTCTAGATATGAGGGTTTACTACAAGCCAACAGTCTCTTAAGGTCAAGCCTATTGTCTCAATCTCAAGCAAGTAATATAAGTACAAGATGTATGATCATTAAATATACAATAATAAGGCGTCCCAAATATTACATATTCAGCTGATCATGAAGCTAGTTATACAAAATGCGAGGACTAGCAAGAATTAAGTCATACATGATCAACCCTAGGATTTGTTAATCATGTTTACAGCCCGTAGACAGACAGTAAGTAAAAGTGCATCGAGCTAACAGGTGCTCGTCGGCTAAATGTCTCAAAAGAATAAAATTTACAATAGAGTGAGCGAAACAAAATAGAAAACCCACTTGTAGCCCGGGTTCCTTCTAGTCGCCACCATTGGGCTGGAAGCTTGGTAGATCCTCGAAAGCTGCTCCGAAATCTGGCCACACAAAACCAGCTGGGTCAACCCCAGAAAGAGCAAGTGCCACAAGGGGGCCACGAAATAAGAACAAAAGCTAGCATTAACACAAGAAGATATAATATTAAAATTTAAAACTTACGAAACATGGCAGGGTGATATACGACGAGATAACAATGGAACTATTCTGATAGCCAGGTTACAACCCGTAAACCAAACAAGGATCGGGGTTGTAACCCTTCATCTGAACAGAGCTTGGTTTCCCACCATTTATCGGCAAAATAAGTAATGCAAGTAATCAAGACAGGAAGCAATCTTATACTGGATCAAGACATGGCTAAACTGGTTATACCTCATTCAATCAATCACGGCCAAGCAGATCCAACGGCTTACTACTTTAACTAACTAGGGTTATCACAGGCCTAATTACTAATAAGATACAGTGAGATTGTTCCACAGCCACAAGCCCTGCAGACCATCCAGGCTACCCAGGTCGAAAATTAGGGGTTGAATTCAGGTGGGTACATCGCCCAGAAGACAAATGTACCCTTAGGTGACTTAGAGGGTGCAACACTCGACGGTGCGCTGGAAATGTGCCCTACTCGACGGCAGGCTACAGATTCCAAGAGCGCCCAGGTAACGGGATTGCCTGTAGCTGTGTCATCTCTTCATGACTACTGAGTTATTCTAGTTATTAACCTTAATCCATTTTAGTAGGTACTCCTGACCGTGGTACTCAGGAGTCCCATCCTAGACATGATGCAAGACAGGACAAGTGGATTAACAAGCAAGCAAGAAGGAACCACCCACGGTGTCAAGACAGGTCAAGTAACAGTATTAAAATAAATCATGTCAGGGTACTTGTCAGGAGTGCGCCACGACGGGCCACTATCATGTCAGGTTGGTCATGTCAAGAGTACACCACTACGGGTCACTGTCGTGTTATGCAAGTTCCTTGCCATACCAAGCCATATACAATAGTCATTCCAAACATATTAAGTAAAATCAAGTTCATGACAAAAGGTGTAAGATATCTAATAGAAAAGCCAAGCTTAAGGAAATAAAACCAAAACTCCAAGGGTCAAGGGTTAAACAAGGGGTCAGGGCAGCAGCGTACAAAAGTCACGCACGCAGAAAGAGCCGCGTTCGTGAAAGTCATGCACGCTACAGAGCAGTGTACGTAAAAAGTCACGCACGCTCAAGGGAACAGTGTGTGAAAAGTCACGCACACTCAAGGGAGCAGCTGCGTGAAAAGTCACGCACACTCAAGGGAACAGTATGCGTGAAAAGTCACGCACGCTCAAGGGAGCAGCTGCGTGAAAAGTCACGCATGCTCAAGGGAACAGTGTGCGTGAAAATCACGCACGCTCAAGGAGACACGCTTCCAACAGGAAGCGCACTCAAGCCTGCGTACGCAGCGCTAAAGAGCGTGTGTAGCTCAGTGTGCGTAGCTAAACAGCTCTGCACACTGCTCACTGTCTTCTCCAAACAGCAAGAATACATGGCTGAAACCAAAACTTCAAAAGTTCATAACTTGGCCATCCGAACTCCAAATCCGGATTTCCAAGGCTCCAACTGGAGTGAAACTGAAAGCTCTCCCTCATGGAAACATCAGAACTCAAGAAAAACCAACCAAAAAGGATCAAAATATGCAAAATCTGAAAATAGCAATAACTTAGATCTACATCAACAGAGACTCCAAATCATAAAAACCTAAGAACTAATGTTGGTCTCCATGGCCTAATCTAGCAAATGGACCAAGAAAATATGGTTCTCATGAAGTGGCAAGATGCACTTGCCTAAGGGTTGGGAAGTTGTGCGGAGGAAGAAGAAGAAGAAGAAGAAATTAATGATGGTTATGAAGAGAGAGAAGAGGTGGGTGGAGTTATAAAGAGAGTGTTGTGGTGTGCTTGAGGGTGGAGCTTAGGTTAGGGTGTTCCACACATAGACCGAACCAATAAAACCGAGCCAATACCAAACCCAAATACGAGAAATACCGAAATTCCTACAAGTCGAGAAAAATAAAAATACATGCCAAAATCCACATACGAGTATAAATACAAAATACGGGAAAATGAGGGTGACAGGATGATAAATAAAATGTACAATGCATCTGCATGCTGTCTAGGTCAAACTAGACTATAGTCAACACTTGGTCAACTCTAGTCAACCACACTAGTCAAACTAGGTCAACTAGGTCAACTAGGTCAAGCTAAAGCCTAACCCAAACAAGTCTCACTAAGCCTAACCAGTCTACCCTAGCAATCGCACACCAATCACAAGTCACACAAGTGTAAAATACAAGTTATATACAATAGGCATATATAGGCTATACCTATATAACATGGCACTCAAGATACAGTGTATAAAGGAAATCAAATATATATACATGCACTCATCAATACTTAGGCCTATATGATATGCCACTTATATATTACATATATATATAAATACTATAAAAAAAAAATATATATATATATATATATAAATACTATAATACTCTATACAATACATGTACGTATATATATAGATAGGGTTAGAGAGGGTTATGTATGTGTGTGTGTATGTGTCATGGGGGTTCATATGTGTCACGCCCCACTCCCGTAGGAGCGATCGTCCTCGCTAAGACGTGATGCCGCACGAGCCTAGATTTCAGCGACTACGACGGGGTCGTCGCACAGAAGTCCCATGCAGAGATATTGAACATGCAGCAAAAATTTAGAACAAATACAAGTTATTCAACAGAAAGCTCTTTATTGATATTGAAACAAGGTTACAATGGGGCACAAGGCCAAGATTACAAGTCACTCAAGCTTCACTCTTCTCACATTACAAGTCACTCAGCTCTCTCTTATCTCTCAATACAAATCTTGAGCCAGTGGATGCTTTGGAAGGCGACGTCCATTCATTATGTCCCGTATAAGTCTTGACCCCATGTGGCCGCATGCTTCGAATCGCCAAGGAACTCCGTGCCTCGACGCCTCCAAGCGAGTTCCGCGCCACGAGCTTCTACCTGTGCCTGTACATGAAAACTTTGGTTGTCAGTAATCAACTGTACTGGTGGAATAAGCTCCTCACCCACCCATACAAAACCAATACGTTTGATTTACTTTGTGCACCATAGTCCCTTTATGATTGTCTTTCTACTCTTGCCTTAGGATCAGTTTTATGACCGACGCCTGGGCCTATTTCGTGTCTCTAGACCATCCCGTGCTTGCAACAACGTTAACTCATACTTTGTCTCCAGACCCTTCTCGTGCCAACAACGTTAACCTATCAAGTCGTGTTTGCCTTACGGCCCAAAATCAGAGACGCAACTACACGATGAGACTCCATTTCCATGTGACCCTGCTACAAGTCCGTACGGAGGTCGTGCCTCGCCACTCAATCTGACTTAACCATGTCGCCACCTCGTGGCCCTTTCTATTTTTATTACCAACTGACCCAATCAAGACTTCTTAACTTGTGTCGACCGTCTTTGCCTTGCGGCGGTTCCTGACTTAAACTTCAGATAACTTAGATCCAATACATGTAACTTATATGCCAAGACTTACGACTCGATGCCACACCCCTGGGCCAAGCATGTCGCCTACGTTGAAGCCACATCTTAGGCCCCAAGCATCATGTTCTAACTTGTATACACCTTCGACTCGACTCATATCCAAATGCATACGTGCGGATAGCTGCCATTTTTGCCGACATCTATATAAACACGGGTCACTGGCAGAACAAGCCATCCTGAACTCATAGCTGGCGTATAGGATGGTCCGGTCAAAGCATGTAGCGAGCCCCAATGACCGTCCACTGAATACCTGTTGTCTCTACCTGGCACAGCTATACCTATTTCCTCCTAGGTCGGATCGGTCCTGTGTCCCCAGGTTGTCGATCCGAAAAAAACCCTTCCTTTTTTTACCTTGTACAAGTTGTCCATGATCATGCAAGACTCGACTCAAACTGACGTCTCACACAGTCATCCTTCTTTCAGTGTTACCATCTCTTTCAAAACTAAGTTCAAGACTTCTATCCTTGAGACACCTCGACGACCCACGGTCGCGAGCATTCTTTCCATGTTACCATATTATTTCATTTCACTCATGAATACCTATTTGATACTCATTTCTCCAAAACTTACCTTAAATCAATTATGGACCTTGCCTTAAATACTATGTCCGTGCACCGTGCCATAAGCCAATGGTGCTCAATGCAACACTTCTGCCCAAGTCGATGGGCCTTGAGATCGTGGGCTACTTAACTTTGACAAACCGCGAAAGAGCGGGACAGTACTTATAATGTCTTAGGTCGACCGGCATAACTTTGCCTAACTTAACTTTGCAACAACTTAATGAACAAAGGCTGTGTCAAGCTTTGCCTTAATGGATCGTGTCATGCACGCATTCGACTTGAACTACCAAGTCACTCGGGTGCCTAGACTTAGGTCACAAGCCGCTCAGCGCAACTTAACTCATGGGCAAGCCAAGGCTATGCCAAGCCTTGGACGATGGGACCGTGCATGCTTTATGAAGCATTCATACGGGCGACGCCTATGACTTAGGCTACGATCATAACTTCGCCTACTCAACCAACTTTCCTTCTTCCAAGCCACGGGACGAAGGACCGAGTGTCATTTTTAAAGCACGCCGTGCACCAACTCTAAGCCAGCCGTTGGACCTTTCCATATTCTAACTCATTTCGACCCGTCGGGATTATTTCTTTTAGCTATGTGAATTCGTCTCTTTTATTATCAAGCCTACTTGTGCAAGTTGAAAACATGCAATTTATTATGTGAAGGCTAAGATGAGGCAAGTTCACCGAAACTACCCCACCTGAGCGAGCGATCGCCTCGACCGAGTGATGTCTTCGAGTGCCGTTGCAAGGCTAAGTCTGAACGCCGTCGGCATTTCGATTCCTCCGATTGACTGAGCGGGACGGAGCATTACATCATACACCACTCAGAAAAAGTTTTGTCCTCGAAACTAACTGAGTACACTTACTCATCGACTTATCACTCGAATGTTCAACGACTCTCGCGCACATTTCCTCTATACATTTCTCAAATCCGAGCCACGCTCGTGCTACCCTCAATCCTTTCTTCAAAACTCACGATCTCAAAATCCTCGACACTTTTTCGTTCCTCAAGTCTCACTTGATTCAACGTATCACTTAGTTGGATCGTACACATATTCTAGGCGTCCCCAAAATACATGCATTTTAGCCAAGCCTCGTGATAGAGAATTCACCATCACCACTCGAGTCGGATCGTACACATATTCGGGCATCCCTGATATACATGTATGTCAATCGATACTCGCAAGTGGTACCTCCATAAATCCTACCACTTCGCACTCGGACGTCTGCCTAACCGCTAGGCTATGTCTTTCCGTCAGTATTGGAATCATAGTTCCCAAACAACAATATCAACACTGACCCCATCCTAAGGTCAAACCAAATTGATAATACGGGGTTTTCTACCCAAGCTCGCATCACTCTGATTTCTAAACATCGAGCATCGATTCCCTACACACATCCCACGTTCGTCGTACGAGGCCCGAGTAATTCAGCAAAGCCATCCTATGATAAGTCATGTTTCAACCAACTCCTTGACGTATCAATATCGCTCGTCCAATAAATCATCTTGCATAGTCTATCCTTCGAACACGTTCGACATAATCCGCATATCACTCATTCTCAAGTCAAGCACGCTACGACATAATTCATCGCTAGACCATAATTCACATTTTACATTTCCGAAGTCATTTATCCCAATTCACAAAATCGATCACAAGGTCATCTGACTTAACAATACGTTGCGCCCCGATCTCACGCGAGTCAGATTTTCTACGGTGGGCATGAATCACCATGCACGCTCCCGTGGGATAGTCATCCTTATCGGGACGTAACTCTTGTTTTGTGTCTAGACTAATTCATTCTCGATGCACGGATTGGACCTACTCAATCCTCAAGTTTATTTCCTTCATCAATCGCAAGTCCTACAAATCCTCAAATTCACCTTCGCATCAAGCCGACAAGTCGAGACAATCTAATTTGCCGTGTCTTAATTTTTTGAGTTTAATCATTCCTGCGACATGAATCACCATGTCAGCGCTCACGCGGAACGATCAACCCAAATCCAACGCGATGCATGTATGAGGCTAGAGTTGTGCTCGCACAAGACAAGAATGTCGACATTGTGGTTATCCGCGTAACCATCAAGATACGATCATTTTCATCCAACATTCATCTCAATCAAAATCCTAAGTATAGCATCCCCCGAGTTATCGCATATCGATCTTTGATACGCCTCAATACCATCGACGATATGCGTAACTTGATGATCTTCCTTTGCAACCAAATTTCGATCGTACGAATGATGCTATCGTTCGACTGGATAATCTCCTCAACATTTAAATTCAAGTTCGATCATCATCCTTTGAATCATTCCCAACATTAATTTCCTCAAACCCAAATTTACGTATCGTTCATCCGTCCATCTTAAGTCATCGACCAACGTATTTCCTCAATTTGCATCATTTCCTGCTAACTCAGATCATCGAGCAACATTCAATCCAGTCCTTAGAGTCATTGCGTAACTTCGAAATTTAATTTTTTATGCACGCTATCTACCCATCGTGCTAACTTTTTCTATACGATCCACCTATCGATTTCCTTTATCAAGTCATCCGTTCACTACACCTTAACTTTTCTTCGATTTGATTTATCTACTCAATCATCTTTGCGTTTCATACTTGCGCAATCCTCAATCCCGTGCACGTTCTGTGCACCAATTTCTAAGTTGTTCGAATCAACTTGTCAAATCTCAAGACTACACTTGTTCAACGACATCAATCTAAGGGTTTGCATAACGCGACGCTTGCTGATAGGCTCACCGATACCCGAACCCTCAATCGATCGATTGACATCCCTGAGGCTATCGCATACACCACTCAGAGATGAAGTCATTCAACAAATTCTCAACTATCATTCGAATCAAAATCGACTTTATCAAGTTTTTCGTTCGAACCATTCCTTAATTTCCAAGTACGCTCATCTATATCGCACCGACGATATCGTCGCTCGATAGCACCCCTATCGATAGTCATCTCACTTTACTCAATCGAGTTCAACTCATTCTAGCTCGAAATATTACGAATCCCGTACTCAACTTTGGTAAGGTCGACATAATCCTTGGTGTATATGTCCAGCCCGACTTAGCCAACCGTGCTTACGCAAACCATCTTTTTGTTTTATCAAAAACTGTTCTTCTATATTTTGCAAAATAGATAGACTTATTGTATGGACATCCCGTGGGACAATTGAGAGAGAGAGCACCAACGATATCAACTTTACGGAAGCAACACTTCAGAGTTTGCAGAAACAATAGAGTTAAAAATTCAATCGATAGTCCAAGGACGTAAAGCCGAGCTCTGATACCATTATGTCATGTCCCGCTCCCGTAGGAGTGATCGTCCTCGCTAAGGCGTGATGCCGCACGAGCCTAGATTGTGCTCGTGCAAGGCGGGTTCCATAACGACCGATTTCAGCGGCTGCGACGGGGTCGTCATACAGAAGTCCCATGCAGAGACATTGAACATATAGCGAAAATTTAGAACAAACACAAGTTATTCAACAGAAAGCTCTTTATTGATATTGAAACAAGGTTACAATGGGGCGCAAGACCAATATTACAAGTCACTCAAGCTTCACTCTTCTCACGTTACAAGTCACTCAGCTCTCTCTCATCTCTCAATAAAAGTCTTGAGCCAGCGGATGCTTTGGAAGGTGACGTCCATACATTATGTCCCGTATAAGTCTTGACTCCATGTGGCCGCACGCTTCGAATTGCCAAGGAAATTTGTGCCTCGATGCATCCAAGCGAGCTCCGCGCCACGAGCTTCTACCTGTGCCTGCACATGAAAACTATATGGGTGTCAGTACTCAACTGTACTGGTGGAATGAGATCCTCGCCCACCCATACAAAACCAACACGTTTGATTTACTTTGTGCAACATAGTCCCTTTATGATTGTCTTTCTACTCTTGCCTTAGGATCAGTTTTAGGACCGACGCCTTGGCCTATTTCATGTCTCTAGACCATCTCGTGCTTGCAACAACGTTAACTCGTACTTTGCCTTCAAACCCTTCTCGTGCCAACAATGTTAACCTATCAATTCGTGTTTGCCTTACGGCCCAAAATCAGAGACGCAACTATACGTTGAGACTCCATTTCCATGTAACCCTGCTACAAGTCCGTACGGAGGTCGTACCTCGCCACTTAATCTGACTTAACCATGTCGCCGCCTCGCGGCCCTTGCTATTTTTATTACCGACTGACCTAATCAAGACTTCTTAACTTGTGTCGACCGTCTTTGCCTTGCGGTAGTTCCTGACTTAAACTTCAGACAACTTAGATCCAACACATGCAACTTATATGCCAAGACTTACGACTCGACGTCACACCCCTATGCCACGCATGTCGCCTATGTTGAAGCCACATCTTACGCCCCAAGCATCATGTTCTAACTTGTATACACCTTCGACTCGACTCAATTCCAAAGGCATATGCGCGGATAGCCGCCATTTTTGTCGACATCTATATGAACACGGGTCACTGCCAGAACAAGCCATCCTGGACTCACTGCTGGCGTATAGGATGGTCCGGTCAAAGCAAGTAGCGAGCCCCAATGACAGTCCACCGAATACCTATTGCCTCTACCTGGCACAGCTATACCTGTTTCCTTCTACGCCGGATCGGTCCTGTGGCCCCAGGTTGTCGATCCGAGGAAACCCTTCCTTTTTACCTTGTAAAAGTTGTCCATGACCATGCAAGACTCGACTCAAACTGACGTCTCACATAGTCATCCTTCTTTCAGTGTTACCATCTCTTTCAAAACTAAGTTCAAGACTTCTATCCTTGAGACCCCTCGACGACCCACGGGTGCGAGCATTCTTTCCATGTTACCATATTATTTCATTCCACTCATGAATACCTATTTGATAATCCTTTCTCCAAAACTCACCTTGAATCAATTATGTTCCTTGCCTTAAACACTAAGTCCGTGCAACATGCCTTAAGCCAATGGTGCTCTATGCAACACTCCTGCCCAAGTCGACGGGCCTTGAGATCGCGGGCTACTTAACTTTGACAAACTGCGAAAGAGCGGGACGGTACTTGTAACGTCTTAGGTCGACCGACATAACTTTGCCTAACTTAACTTCGCAACAACTTAACGAGCAAAGGCTGCGTCAAGCTTTTCCTTAATGGATCGTGCCGTGCACGCATTCGACTTAAACTACCAAGTCACTCAGGTGCCTAGACTTAGGTCACAAGCCGCTCAGCGCAACTTAACTCATGGGCAAGCCAAGGCTATGCCAAGCCTTGGACGATGGGATCGTGCATGCTTTATGAAGCATTCATGCGGGCGACGCCTATGACTTAGGCTACGATCATAACTTCGCCTACTCAACCAACTTTTCTTATCCCAAGCCACGGGACGAAGGACCGAGTGTCATTTTCAAAGCACACCGTACACCAACTCTAAGCCGATCGTTGGACCTTTCCATATTCTAACTCAATTCGACCCGTCGGAATTATTCCCTTTAGCTATGTGAATTTGTCTCTTTTATTATCAAGTCTACTTGTGCAAGTTGAAAATATGCAATTTATTATGTGAAGGCTAAGATGAGGCAAGTTCACCAAAACTACCCCATCTGAGCAAGCGGTCGCCTCGACCGAGCGATGTCTTCGAGTCGCCATTGCAAGGCTAAGTCCGAACGTCATCAGCGTTTCGATTCCTCCGATTGACTGAGCAGGACGGGGCACTACAATATGCATCAAGGTTAAATAGGTTAACATATATGGTATTAGGTTAACATGGAAATTAAGGGTAGGTTCATAACATGGGTTAAAACATATAGGTTTATACATACATAGTGTACTTTGAAAGGGGTTCATAACCACATGTATTTGGTTTAGGCATATAGGTTTAGCTATCATGTGTTCAGAATTCAATGTCTAACAACTACACATGTTATATTTCAGAATGGAATGGACTCGATGACATGTTAGTTTAACATGGCATTGGGTTTAAGTCTGGAAAATAGGGAATATAGATAATATTCAGTCACTTGCAAAGTGTCCAGTTTGCATCAAACAAAGGCTCAGTAGAGAATGGTTCAGTTTTAATGCATATATATGGCGAGTTCAAGTAAAAAGGGGTTTTGAGAGTTAGGTTCATAAACAATAAATGAATAAAGGGGTTAAACATACAATGGTGAGTCTAGCATGTTCAGGTTTACATAAGGTTCAGTTTAGAGTTTGAGGTATGAAACCTAGTGAACCAAAGAGAGGGGTGTGTGTGGTTCAATGTGTGTGTGAGTATAGCAGTAATGTGGGGTGCTCTCAGTTTGTAATATAAAATGTGTGTACATGTGATTCAATGGAGTTCTCAGGTTACCTAGAGTGCAAGCGTGTGGGTGAGTGTAGGATCCAACATTGGTTGTAGGAAAATAGTGTAATGAACAACATGAATCAATGTGTGAAATAGCTACATGTATTCTCAGGAAACAAACTGGTATATCCACTCTTAGATTTCGAATTTAACAGTAAACAGTGAAAGCTCCAAAACTGGTATCAATTAATCAATTTGATTCAAAACAAATGCAAATTAAAACTAATTACTATGCCATCAATAACCCTAACATGCTAGGCTAACTCTCAGACATAAATGCAACACAAATTAATCACAAACACAGGTTAACATAAATTCGAATCCTCAGACCCAACTGACAGTTTACTCGTATCAGAAAAATAGGGATTTTCCCCATTTTGAATTGAAAACAACAACTAATAAGTTAATTCAATGGTTCGTAATTGAATATACAAATGTGATAGTGTCAAGGGGTGTCTTCGTGTCCAATAACTGGACACGTCGTGTCCAATAACTGGACACGAATCGTGTCCAAACGACCACACATTACACAGACACAAAACAGTATACAGACAGTGTCGTGCACGCGTGCACGTCACTCGTAGACAAGACACGAATCAGGACACTTGCTCGTGCCTAAGGGTTCACCTAGGATAGCCCTAGGGTTAGGTCACCCTGAAACGTGTCCAATACGTGTCTTCGTGGGACACGAATACTGTGTCAGAGCCACTTGGGCCGACTGTGCACAACAGTGTAAAATCCGTGTGAGTCGAATTACTCCTAAACCACTCAATAAGATCCTATGAAATTTTAGGGGCTTGGTGTCAGTCACCTAGTGAAGGTTCACACCAGTTTTGGTGTCCACAAGTGTCGTGTCCATGGAGAACTAGGACACGGGCAGCAGGGCACCTGACCGAGCCCCCATGCTGCGTGTCCAGCACAAAATTCAACACAAAAATGACATAAAAACAATTTCAGTCTTCACAAATATTAATATACACATATAGATCTAGGGATCGATGTAATTAGTTTTACAAAACATGAAAATAAATTCCTAAGTGACATTTAATCAAACACCTATCTATACACTATGATACGTGTCCGATACTGACACCAAATGGACACGAAATTTACCCAAACTTTAGGGACAGCTAGGGGACACCTAGATCTAGCCCTAAATGGAAAGAAAATAGAATATTAGAACAATTAGAGGAGTTTTACCTATAGGTGCAAATAGCAAGAAAAAGGCCCAAATGAAGTGTTCCTTCCTTCTAGCTCAAATCCCCAAATTGATCCTAAACTGAAATTCCTCTCCATGAACAACAAGTAGGCGTTGATTGGATTCATATGCAAAAGATTTGGGTCAAAAAGGACTTGAAATGAGAAAGTTATTGATTAGGGAAGATGGCTCCTTACCTCTTTCTTCAAAATGTTGAAACAACACAAAAAAAGGCAATAAAAACTTAAAAGATTATTTATAGGGAAGGGAATGACCTATTGGCTGGTCATAAAGTGAAAGTTAGGGTAGGGTTTAGTCTAATAGGCTATGGGCCTAGTTGTACTAGTCATGGAACCAATTTCTAAGTCTCAAGCCTATGGACCAAATCACCAATCCTCATATTTCAAACTTGATCCTAAGTGACCTAACTTGAGTTGACTTAAGTTAGACTAGGGTCACACCATGCTATTCAAGTCACCACAACTAGGGTGAACATCTAGGTTAGTCTATTAAGTCATAACTAGTAAAAGTCAAAATCAACAACCGTCAATCCAATAATTAATCTAATAATTCTAATAACTCAAAATGACCAAATTACCCCTAGGCTAAAAATGATAAATAAAAAAAATCCCAATCACATGGTTAGGCTCTAGGGCAGACAGTCTCTAGGGTTTCACTAGCTGCACATCAAAATCACAAGTCATGATTTTTAAATAGTTTTAAAATGATTAAAAATCACCAAAAATCATATTATTATTTAAATATCATAATTAAATAATTAAAATCACAAAATTTCAAAATTACCCTCATTTAGAAAACTGGTGTTACAAGTCTACCCACCTTAGAAAAATTTTGTCCTCAAAATTTAAGATGGTAGTACTCCTTCTAGGTCAAACACCCCCAAAATCATAGTCTCAAATCACACAGTTCGATAATCATATGCGTCTGTCCAAAATCATGATACCCAGAATCTTTATCATGCTAGTGAGCAAGGCTACGATAATCACAAAGTCCTTGACTAAGACACATATCTCTAGAATCATGGTATTTAAAATTTTTGCATTGTCGCATGCTTGGCAGCGAAAACTTTAAATTTCCACACCCGAGAAATACGTCCAAAATTCGACTATATGTCCTCACTATGCCAGCTAACACGACTATCGAAGATTCTAGATTCCATAACTGAGGTGACCTAGCCCATATGATTATCTCAGAAGAAAATCAAACATAACACAAGAACAACAGGACAAAATTGATCAATCAACTAGGAATAGAGGGAATCGAATTTTCAAGATAGTTATAAGAGGTAATTGCGGAATGGAATCGAAAAGAACGGAACCTGCAGCAAGATCTCCAATGGCCTGTGCATCCTCGACTTTCCTGGCAAAAGCTCGTCCCTGTTGGCTTCCCCTGGCCTTCTGCTGATGCTGCATGTACCTCTTCTGCTGAGTTGGTAAGGGTAATCCCTTCTGCTGGCCTACCGGAGCCCTAGATCCTGCTCCCTGAACTGTCTGTCCAAATGACTTAGGACACTCTCTCAGCCGATGATCGGATCCTCCGTAAAGTAAACATCTGCCCAGCCTCTTTCGGCATTCGCCCCAATCGTGCCCTAGTCTCTTACAGAAGGCGTAAATGATAACAAGCTGCTGTCCCGGGGCCTGCTGCTGCCTCTGTAACTGCTGCGCCTACTGAAAGGGTACACGGTCCTGAAACTGCCATCGCTGAAAGTAGACCCTCGGCTGCTGATACGGCTGCTGATACGGCTGTAGGTGAGACAGCTGCTGCGGATACTGCTGCTGAATCTGTAAGTGGGGTATCTGCTGCGGATACTGCTGCTAAATCTGTAAGTGGGGAATCTCCAGGAATAATACCGCTGAAGAAGACGACATAGGGAATAATAAGGAAGGACCAGGACAGATCAACGATACAAGCATGTGATCAGGTCAAGAATCCAGGAATTTAGAGGATACGAGCAGAGATCAAGGGCGAGTACTGATTGAGACATCTATTCGGTAAACCCTCACATATCTTGATTTAAAAGACCTGCATGGGCCACCACTTAAACCATGTCACGCCCCAGAACCAAAATACTGGAGAGCGGGAGCATACATAGCCAGCTACATATATTGAAATGGAATCCACCTCACTATACGGTAACGGCTGTCTAGATATATGAGGGTTTAACTACAAGCCATCAGTCTCTTATGGTCATGAACAAGCCTAGTGTCTCAATCACAAGCAAGTAAGTAAAGTCACAAGATGTAAGATCACCAAATATACAATAGTAAAGCATCCCAAACATTACATATTCAGCTGATTATGAAGCTAGTCGTTACAAAATATCAAGACTAGCAAGAGTTTCAGTCATACATGATCAACCCTAGGATTTGTCAATCATGTTACAGCCCGTAGGCAGACAGAAAAAAAAGTGCAATCGAGCTAACACGTGCTCGTCGGCTAAATGCCTCAAAAGAATAATTTTACAATAGAGTGGGAGGACAAAAAGAAACCCACTCGTTGCCAGGGTTACGCCTGGTGGTCACCATCTGGCTGGAAGACAGGTGGATCCTCTAGTGCTGCTCCGATATCTGGCCATACAAAACCAGCTGGGTCAGACCCCAGAAAGAGCAAGTGCCACAAAAGGAGGCTTCACTTAAGAACTAAAACCAGTAATTAGCATAAGATTATAAATAATAGTAAGAACTGGAAATATAGAAAAATCAGGATGATATATGATGGAACTATTCAGATAACCAGGTTACAACCCGTAAACCAAACAAGGACTGGGGTTGTAACCCTTCATCTGAACGGAACTTAGTTTTCCACCATTTATCGGCAAGATAAGCATAAGAAAGCAGGTCATATAACTATCTTGTGCAGGATCAAGACAAGACAAGACTGATTAGACTTCATCCAACATTCACGTCCAAGCAATAAGTACGGCTTGATACTTTAACTAACTAGGGTTATCACAGGCCTAGTTACTAGCAAGATGCAATGAGATATTCCACAGCCACAAGCCCTGCAGACCATCCAGGCTATCCGGACGCAATTAAGGGTTGAATTCATGTGGGTACATCGTCCAGGAAACGCATGTACCCTTAGGTGACATAGAGGGTGCAACGCATGACAGTGTGCTGGAAATGTGCCCCACTCGACGGCAGGCTACAGATCCCAAGTGGGGCGCCCAGATAACGGGATTGCCTGTAGCTGGAAAATCTCTTCATGACTACTGTGTTATTCTAGTTATTAGCCTTAGTCCTTTTTAGTAGGTACCCCTGATCGTAGTACTCAGGGGTCCCTGTCCTAGACATGATGCAAGACAAGACGGATTCATTTGTACAAACACAATCGTCCACGGTGTCCAAGTCATTCATTCTTGTCATGTCAAGCTAGCCGTCACAACAGTATTTCGAGAAATATCATGTCATGTTTACTTGCCAAGAGTGTGCCACGGCGGGCCACTATCAAGAATTATCATGCCAGTTTATCATGTCAAGTATATCATGTCAAGTTCACTGTCAGGAGTGCGCCACGACGGGCCACTATCATGTCATGTTACTTGTCAAGAGTGCACCACTATGGGTCACTGTCGTGTTCATGATACATGCGCAGGATAGCATAGTACAAGCATTCTTGTCAAGGAACCCAAGTTACACAGAGAGTTACAAGGCATGAGTTAATAATAATAATAATAATAATAATAATAATAATAATAAACTAATAAAAATACAAGCCAGGGAAGAGCCATACGGCTCGGACATATGCTGGTCAGGAAGAAACAGGGCCATGCGGTTCAGGAAGAGGTGAGCGTATGCGGCTGGGATTAATCAAGGTTATGCGGCTCGGACTCAGAAGCCCATGCGGTCGGGACAGAGGGTTCTCATATGGCTCAGGAGGCAAGGCCTTATGCGGCCGAAAATGACTCGGTCCTCATGCGGCAGAATGGAGACTAGTTCATGCGGCTAGGAAAAGCTGGGCGCACGCGGCTCAGTCCATGCGGCTGGAAGTGGACGGGTTTTCATGCGGCTCGGATTCAATCATACGGTCGAGATGGACTTATGCGGCCAGATCAAGAAAGTTCATACGGCTGAAAATGAACAGGTCACATGCGGCTCGGGATGCAGGAGGTCTTATGCGGCTAGCGGGGATGGACCCTTATGCGGCAGGAAAAGGATTAGGGGCGCATGCGGTTCAGATAGGAGCCCATGCGGCTAGGATCCCATCAAGGGTGTAGGCGGTCAACGGAAGAAACATCTCATGCGGCTAGGAAAGTCAGCCGTATGCGGCTAGAGGGGATGGGGTCATATACGGCTGAATAGACTTCATGCGGCCGAGATGACTTAATCTCATGCGGTTAGGAAATTACATGCGGCCTAAACTCCATGTGGCCAGGAAATGGAACTTGCCGCATAAGGCTATGCGGCTAAGTTCATGCGGCGGGAAAGTGTATGCGGCTAAGGATCTGTTCTTCTTCTCCAAATTTTCGAGAAGAAGAACCAAGCACGCCATGGCTTCCAACTCCATGAATCCTTCATCCAGAGTCCAAATCCGAACTTCCATAGGTCAGAATAGGGCAGAATGAAATTCTCTACAACATGGAACCATCAGAACTTGAAAATAACAAGATTAAGTAGATCAAAACCCAAGTGTCACGACCCGCACCCACTGTAAGGTACGAGTACGTAACAGCGCCCAGCCTACGCCGCAGTGTCGATGGTAGAACGCTGTCCTAGGTTAATCATCTAACAATATAAAGGTACCTGTATAGTATATACACTCCGAATGGAGGTGACATAGCAACACAGTCTCAATCACATCTAAGGTAGAATACGATAAAGAGATAGATAAATATGGAACGAAACGAATCCACAGAGATGCAATCAGATAGAATTTTAAGTGTCTAAGATAATATCTCTATAAACATCAGATAAAAATAAACTACCAGTCTCCACAATAGTACAACTCTGAATCCAGACAACTACTAACATAAAAGTAAGGAACAGACTAGACTATCTAAACTATACAATGGGTATCATCCTCGGCAGCTGCCTGAACCTCCCCAGGGGTCCAGGTCGCAAGTGTCAACTAGGCAAGCTCCAAAGTAAGGGGTGCAGGGTTCCTCATCATCTTCTGTAAAATTTTCAATAGGTCTAGTCAGGACAGGAGCGAGCACAATACATCTCACGCAGATCATAACAGGTTAGAAAATATAACATGCAATAGAGTAAGATACAAGAAACGCTGAAAGAAGATGTATATAAAAAATAACAGAGATTTGATAATAGGAAATATCTATATATGATAAGTAAGAACTGTAAGCAATATGTGATTTAGAGTACAATATGGTTATGTAAACGGATTAGGTTATACAATAAAATGGGACTCCTTTGTACGTGGGTGTACAATGGACATATACAATTTCTTATACAATAGGATTGATCACATAACCATTTCTACTCTCCCTCCCCAATCAATACACAAGGATCCAATTCAGTTACGTTACCTTATACAATGGCTTATACAATAGAGCTCAATGTGATAATGAGAGTACAATATGCACAATAAGTGTACAATGATAAGGGTATTCAATAAATACAATATGTTAGTGAAACGCACATCACAATATGTATTTAGTGAACACAAAGAAGATAACATCGCAAAAGAAGATCCATATAGTATCAATCCGTGTTACCAACGTGTCAGCATCAAGTAAATTAATCTATGGCAAGAATAGACGTTCTAGCAAGTATGAAACGGTCAGAGAATGTACTCGCCTGATAACTGAATGTCCGAGATAAATATACTGTCCGAGGAGTGGTGTCTGGCTCCTATTTAGAACAACACAAGTCACAACATGTCCAGAATGAAAATATAAAGCCCTATGATGCATTCTACATGAATCTAGGTCAAACTAGGCCAAAGTCAACTCTTGGTCAACTTGGTCAACAGTCTAGGTCAACTAAACCATTCCAAGTCTAAACCTAGACTAACAAGTCATTCTAGTCAATCTAGGCCTAACCAAGCCTACTAAACCTAAGCACACCAATACAAACAATGTCAGGGTATCACACACAAGTTGTATACATATTTAGGTATCCAAATACTAGGCAATGTGCACATAGTGTCATTGTGTGTGTACATGCTTTAGTGTCATAGGTGAATGTGCATTAGAGTGTATAGGGTGTCAAATATACATGGCATACAATATCACACTATATATGTCAAGCTATATAAATATATTCATGCCTACCAGTCAAGTGTAAAACACACCAATACATCACATTCACATGTGTGCATTACTTGCATTCATTCCTGTCATTTGTTAACATTGTATATGCATGCATCCACATATCCACACATTACCTATGCATTTATATATGCATATAGATACATACATATATGCATAATGTAAAGCATGCAAACCAACCCAATTGGGGACTGAACCAACCATATATTTGACAATAGGGATGATCCTAAACATGAACTATACAGTGAACTCAAGTCCAATTCTGGACTGATACAAATGAATGCAATGAATGGGCATAACATTGAAAGTTATCACAGGTTTTCAGTTTATTGGGATATAAGGTTTCCAATATAAATGTTCAAATTTCCAATTCAAGTTTTCATATCAAACCAAACCAAAATCAGTTTTCAGTTTAAAGTAAACTCAAGGTTTAAAATGATCTCAGTTTTTTGATATTTAAGTAAAACTCAGTGTTTTGCAAATGCCAAGTCCATTTCAGTTCAAAATCAGGTAATGGATCCATTCAATCTCAGGAAATCAACATTCAATTGAAATCTCAGTTAATAATAGGAATCAAAATGAATTGGAACCAATCATTTTAATAAACATGACAGGAGTTCTCAGTTTTTTCGAAATACAAACCCAAATTCAATTCAAAACAGAACAGAACTTATGTGTACATACAGATATATATATATATATATATATATGTATATATATATATATATATATATATATATATATATATATATACATCCATTTGAATCCGTATCAACAAAGAACTAAATCTCAGCCTTATTTAAAACCCATTCCCGGCTTTGAAAAACATTATCAGGTTTTCATTAAACTCACTCTCAAGTTATCATTTCAGTCGAATCATTTAGCTAGTGAAAATTTTGAATACAACCCATATATCTATATCATTACTAATTACAACTATGCTCAGGTAATACCAAAACCCAAATTTATACTTAAACTGAGAACAAGTTTCAGTTATTACATTTCATTTAACCCAACAATCTATCAGGAAACCTGGAACCGAAACTTCATTTCAAAACAGAAATTTACTTATGCATACATACATACATATAGATATACATCATACAGACATATATATATACATATACAGTCATATTTTACTACCTAGGACACAGACCAAACCTACAGAACTGACATAGACACACCTATACATAATACTATAAATATACACATATATACACTTAGATACATATAAATATATGTATACATATATACATAAATACTTGGGAATTATTATGCCTACACGCGTGTCTATACTAGGGGAATAATTCGTGTAAAATCGTGTCCAAAAATCGTGTCCAGAGGTGTCAAACAATAGTGTCAAAACTGTGCAGTGCACAGCCTCGTGCACAGGTGTCGATTAGTCTAGGGACTCGTGTGTCCATCAACAAGTGTCGTGGTCGTGCCAGTAGCTAGGTAGGGTGTCAGGGTAGGTGTCTAAGTGCCTGAGTCATGTCCATGAAGTGTCCAGCTCCGTGTCCAAGCCCATATCAGTGACCCAATGTGTGCGTGTGTGTGTTTGTAAAACCAGTACAAGCCCGATTTCTTCCTAACCACTCGATAATTTCTCCTAAAATTTTGTGTGCTTAATGTCAGTGATTGCCCCCTCGTGTATGTAAATTTTTGTGTCATAAAATTCAGTGTCGTATTCGCTATCAGTGTCGAGCAGCAGGGCAGCCGCACGGTGTCCTCGTACGTGCGTACGTGTCCAAATTTGGACACGAGGGTGCACAGAAATCAACTCAGTCAACTAGGGTTGTGATTTACACCTAATAAGCTTCCAAAATATATAATTTGTTTTGAAAACTAAGAACAAAAAGTCCTATAAGGCATTTTGTTAAACACATAAACATACACATAGACACGTGTCCGATACGGACACCAAACGGACACGAACCAACACAAATCCAACACCTACGGCTAGGGTACACATAGGGCTTCCTATCTATACAAAGAAAATGAAATTTGGTGGAGGGAATAGGGATTTACCTATATGTGCAATTTGCAAGAAAAAGCCTCAAATGGGGGTGTTCTCCTTGATGGCCAAGTGCTCCAAATTGGTTCAAACCTGAGATTTCCCTCCATGAACATGAAATAGGGCTAGATTAGGATCATATGCAAAAGACTAGAGTGGAAAAGGAATTAAAATGAAGAATATAGGGTTTGGGGAAGAAATGACATTACCTCTTTCTCCAAAATGTTGAAATCTCAATAAAGAGGCAAGAACAATAAATGAAGAGATTATTTATAAGGAAATAGCCCTAGGTGGCTGGTCATAAAGTGATAGTTAGGGTTAGGGTTGAGTCTAATGGGCTATGGACCTATTTGCACTAGTCATGGAACCAAATTCCAAGTATCAAGCCTATTGACCAATCACTAAGCATTCTATCCAAGTCTTGATTCCTACATGACTAACTTAGATTGACTTAAGTTAGACTAGGGTCTCACCATGCTAATCAAGTCACTATAACTAGGGTCAACTTCTAGGTTAGTCTACAAAGTCTCAACTAGTCAAGACTAACATAACACATAGCAATATTTAATTAATATTAAATTCATACAAATTTCCATAAATCATAATAAATTCAAATAAATCCTAAAATGACCAAAATACCTCTAGGCTAAAATGTACTAATTAAACATCCTAATCACATAGCCAGGCTCTAGGTCAACAGTCTCTAAGGTTACACTAGCCAAACACCAAAATCATAAGTCATAATTTCAAATAGTTTAAAAATGATTAAAAATCACCAAAATTTATAATATGAAATAAATATCAATAAATAATAATTATAATTATAAAATTTCAAAATTACCCTCATCTGAAAAACTGGATGTTACACCAAGAAATCCGAAAATACAATAAACTTAGATCTACAAGAATTTAGCCATGGAAATTCAAAATTCCAAGCATAAAGAGTCTTAGAATGTTGCAAGGAAGAAAATTGAACAATAAATCTTGAGTTCCTCCATGAAGCAAGCTGCACTTGCCTAGATCTCTCCCTCTCTCTCACAGGTTGGTGAGGAGTTAATGGTGGAGAAGAAGATGAGTAATGAGGAGAGAGAAAGGAGAGGGGGCTAATAAATGGGGATGTTGGTGGTAGGTAGGTAAGTGGGTTGGTTCTCTAAAAAAACCGAAACAAGCCAACAAGCCAAACCGAACCAAGATGAACCAAGCAAAGAAATGCCCAATAAATCAAGCGGGAAAACATACAATACGGGTTAAAATACGTACACGTATGCCGAGATACGTAATATGAACCACAGGCATTACAAGATCCTCAACGAATCTACCCAAACGGCAGAACTCCCTGGCGTATTCCTCAACGGTCTAGTTCCCTTGAACCAAACTCTCGAACTGCGCCTCCAAGGCAGCGAGTGCTGTATCAGAAAAAAATTTATCCTTGAACAGTTTCTTGAATGTTGCCTAAGTCTGACCGGCTGTACCAACCCTCGGGTCCGTCTGGTACCAAGTACGGGCCAAGTCATGCATCTGACTGGCCGCTGCCTCGATCTGAAATCCAGTTGGTATTTATGCCAATCGGAATATCTCTTTAATATGCTCTATCCAATTATCAGCATATATGATGTCCTCTGTACCCTTGAAGTCTCGTGGTCCCATCTTCTTAAAGGATTGGATGTCTGGAGTCCTCGGATGATACGGCTGTATCTGACCTCCCTGTGGCTGAGCAGCCACCAGCTCTACTGTCGTCCTGACCAACTGGTGAGTATCTTGTATGCTCTGTCGGAAATCAGCAGACTGGCTCTGCTGCATCTGCTGCTGATTCTCCAGGAATCGCTAGAAAAGGGTAAACATCTGAGCCGCATCTACTGTCCCTGAAGGTAACTGCTGCTGAAACATATCTGAAATGACGGAAGAAGACCTCCGGACAGGTGGAGGTGCACTCCCAAAAGCTACAGAAGCTCCTGTATGAGCAAAAATAGGAGGTACTGTGATCCCAGCATCCACAATCGGGCGAGGGGTGGTAGGCCTCTCACCAGCATCTGCTGGGCGAGAGCGATGCGATCGTTTCTCAATCACCATCTTGGAGACAGATCAAACAAGGAATCAATACTGAGATAGAAACGATAATTCAAGGGAGGACAGTTATTTCAAGGAAGCAATCTTCGACAAGAATTTAGATGGCAGAAATTTAGTTAAGAGTTTTTCCTAATGTGATTGAGTACCTCAAAATAATCCTAATCCTACTGCAGGCTATAGTGATACTCTAGTTCGAATATCACTATACAAACTCCACCTGCATGGGCCACCACCAAAAATGTGTCATGACCCGCACCCACTGTGAGGGTACGAGTACATAACAGCGCCCAGTCTACCCCACAGTATCGGCGGTAGAACGCTATTCTAGGTCATAAACTATAACTAACACAATATGAAATACTCTCCAACTGGAGGCCAATCATAGAAGGTACAACTCAATCACAATCTAGAGGTAGAATATATGTAACGCCCCAGTCCTAAAATACTTTGGACTAGGAACGTAGACATGCCAGCTGTATTCATACGAAGTATACTCCAATATATGGAAGCCTCGTATAAATACATAAGCTGTAAAATACAGTAGAACCATAACTAATCTCATCTACACAGAAATAAATGAATAAAAGATATAATATAATGCTAATGAATTGTCTTGATACAATATGTTGGGCGGAGACAAATCCACTACCAACAAGTAAAGAAAAAATACATAAAGAATGAAATAAATTTGGCGAGCGAAGACGATCCAAGTACAATCATCCTCGAAGAAATGGAGTCGGTCACGGCTAGAACTAGAGCACCTGTGAAAGACAATAGCACACACCTGGCGAGATAACCAGATCCTCAGAGGGACGTAACAAGACAAATAATATCATGCCATATAAACTGAATAAATATTGCTCAAATAAATAAGTCAATTGAATTATAACATGGTCCAATACACACCTACTGAACGAGCGTACCATCTCCCCAACCAAACAAGGACAGGAGATGGTAAACTAATTCACGGTAACGTATCTTTCCATGCCATGAATCTAATATGGTATCCGGACCCCAACAAGGTTCAATAGCTTCTTATCGAAGTAGTAAGTCACACCTACAACCAAACAAGGACAAGATGTGATGAACTAATCCGCGACAAGTTATTGTTCCAAGCCACGGTCAGATACAAGTACCCAAACCAAAGGTATTCGTACCTAACGGATAAAGGTAGCCTAACCGTTCTAAGTGAATATAGTTAAGAACAATTCATGGTCGCGTGACTACCCGGTCAATACCAATACAGTATCTCAGTAGCGAGTCACAACACTATATACTATTCCTCAGTACCGAGCAAGTCTATAGCATATAGTCTACCTATCGTTCCTCTGTAGCGAGCGAGTCTACGATAGATAGGGTGGTAGTCAACTTCCAATCATGTTCTTCCCGCCCAATGCCAACTCATAACTGCTAAGTCTTCTAGCATGCAATTCTATTAGCAGTTATTTCCTAACGCACGGCTTATACGTACTGGTGGCCAGCCAATCACGCATGTCCGGGTCCTATATGTGACACACAAAAATGTGATATAAACGTGTCAAGGCCTATGAATGCAACACACAAAGGGTGGTCCCTTAACTCTAAGTTTAATGTGTAAGAAAATAATACATAGCAAGAAACTGAACAGTAAATTCTAATAGGTTATGCCATGTATCACAGTTTATTTTACATAAAGAAAATAATGAACATGCATGAAATATGAGCTAAAATAATTAAACAGCAAATGGCAAGGTGTCTTGCCTGGTGGTACGCCTGGTGTGCTACGATGATCAAGCTGGCATGAACCGTGACTTCGGCGCAACAACTGTACATGGTGACCTCGGGTGGTGGCACGGACAGTTCCATTGGGTCCAGAAGGGTCAAATTGGTTAGGGTCAATAGGTGGGAGGAAGGAATTGGCAAAGGAATAGGAAGATTGGAATTAGTCATGGACACGAGGAAAATTGAAAGAAATTTGATAAATAATATAATCCTTGAAAAAAAAATATTTCTATTACTCCAAAATATTTACACGTTGTTATAGGAAAAAAATTCTTTTTAGGAAAATAACTATAACTTAGTTAGTAAAAATATTTTGTATAATTACTTAAAAATATATACGATAATTCAGAAGCTGAACATATTTCTAGGTTAAATACAAAAATACGGAGAATCATAATTTTGGCGAAACATAACTCACTTATATATATTTAATAACTTTGCAGAATCTAAAATATTTTAACTGAAAATCCATTACGGTTAAGTAAAAAAATTTAGGTCAAAATGCTATATTAAAAATAGGTAAAAATTATGTAAATTTTATTTTAAAATTCTAGAAAAAGTTTTGATAATCAATGTGGGGTCATGCCCAGTAATATATATTTTGCCATTCATGTATATCAAAAAAATAATCCTAAATAATGATAATTTAAATATATACTAAAAGAAGACAATAAATAATAATAATAATAGTAATAATAATAATCATGATAATAATAATAATAATAATAATAATGATAATAATAATAATAATAATAATAATAATAATAATAATAATAATAATTAAAAGAAGAAGAAGAAAAAAACAAAAACAAATAAATATAACATAAAATAACTAAATTAAAAAGGATAAAATGAAGCAGTTCGTGGACTGCTGCTCCATTTGCTAACTAGGAAAAAGAAAGGGGAGGAACGAGAGAGGATGAAGGGAGATCGAGAGGGAGTGGGAGTTGGAGGGGGGTTCGGGTCGGCGCCGGTCGGCGCAGCGAAGGGGAGGTCTTGCGGCGGTGGCCGGAGGGAAGCGGATGGAGGAAGGCGGAGGGGCTGTCATTGACACAAGATGGTCGGCATCGGGTGGTGAAAGGGAAGGAGCGACGGAGCTTAGCGCTGGCCTCGGGGGAAGACGGTTCAGCGCCGGCGGTGCCTGAGCACGAGGCGGCGACGGTCCGGTGCTCTACCAGCGGCGCATGGCACCGCACCGTTTGGGAAACACGGCAGCGGCTGTGGGTGACTTGTCGGAGCGCGCTCGCCATCGCAATCGACGGTGGAGGGAGAAAGGGTTCTCCGCTGTGGTGCAGTGGGGAGGTTCGGCGGTGCTAGTTGACAGAGGCAGCTAGCCACGGCGTACGGAGGTGGCCGGATCTGACGGGGACGGTCGAAAAAAGGGGGTCTCACGCGCGGGGGACCAGCGGCTGGGGTCTTGGGTCGGACGTGCGGCATGGATGGTTGCGGCGTATCCGGCCGGAGGTAAGTCAGTAGTGGTGGTGGAGGTGGCGTGTGTGTTTTATTTTATTTTTGGGAAATTTTGGTGGCGTGCGACGGGTGGTGTCGGGAGGAGAAGTATGGCAGTGGTAGTTTGTGGCGGAGGTCGTCTGGTCGTGGTGGGGAGATGCTGGTCGGTTGTGGCGATGTCGGAGTGTCTGCAGAAAGTCGGGGAGTGGCCGCGTTGTTGGCGATGGAGGGTAGGGGTCGGACTGGGTACGGGCGGCCGGTCGGAGATGGAGACGGCCTGGTTGTGGTGATGGTGGTTCTTGGGTTTACTGGCCGGGGCTGAATTTCGGGGGTAGTTGTCTATGGCTGCGGCAGCGCTGGTCTGGTGTCGCCGCGGCGATGGTGAAGGTGATGATAACTGTGGCGGTCAGGAAAATTTAGGTTTAGAAATTAGGATTAGGGCTAAGGTTAGTATTATGTCGGGGTGCCCGACACGGGCTGGGTTCGAAGTTGTGTCGGGGAGGTGTCCGACACGAGGAATTGATGTAATTGTAAAAATGGAATAAGATTATGGATGGTGGAACACGGACACGATGTACGCACGTTGGTTGTGGAATTTGTGGATGATGAATTGTGAAAAAAATAATGGAGGAGTACCTGCCTATTTATAGGATGTGGAAATTCCCATTTGGATAGGATTAGGAATATTTAAAACCCAATTAGATAATTCTTTACTTAATTTAAAATCAAATCCAAATCTAAATACAATTCTAATTTAAATCAAATTAAATCTTAGTTTTAAACTCGAATATGATAAATCAAATTTCAAATACTTAACTATTTAAATAATCCAAAATTTCAAATCAAGGTTTAAATCGCCACAATAATTTCGAAATATATTTTCAAAAAAAAATACATATAATAATAATTTTGAAAATTACATTATTAATTAAAAATAAACTAATAATGAACTAATAATTAATTATGAGATATGAATGCACTAAGAATATTATTTATTCTAAATAACTGTCATAAACGAAAGACTTTTTATAAATACAATAAATAAAATACTAAGTTGGAAACTTTGGTACGATAGTTAAAATAATTATTATATAAATTATTTTGAAACTATAAAAATAAAAATATTTTTCTAAAAATACGTACGCTCGCACATATTTGCACTCGTCGAGCAATTACGAAAAATAAAATTTTGTGTGCGACGTAAAATACGACTACGCGACGTACAATACAAAATTTTAAATCGGTAGCAAATTTAATAAAAATAAAAAAATAGTAAAAATTTAGGGGTTTTACATCCTACCCAACTTAAAAGAATTTCGTCCTCAAAATTAAGAATTAGGAGGGGTGAAAGGCACAAGGGGGGTATCGGTGAGGAATAATCGTTCACAATGTCCAACGCAATCATGCATTTAGGAAATCGCGACTTCAATAACGGCGAAAGTAATCATGGGATAGCTAAAGAAGAAATGTGTAAGGTTTAAAGATAAAACACACGATAAAGGGTAGTGTGTTATCTAGAGAAGAATAGATTAGAGATCTTAAAGATATGGTTTCTTAGGAGTTGGTTGCTTGGCACGATTGAGAGAGCGATTTGGGTCACTCCTAACTTAAGTGATTAGAAGGTCATGAGAGTAAATATAGGGCCGAGATAAGAACGAGCAGTTTAGGATGAGGATATAACAACCTTGAGTGATAGCGGTCATAATTGGTAGGAAGGCTAGAGGGAGTTCTAGTACTACGCCTTCGTCTTCCTAAAATAGGTGAAGGCGAACGCAATAAGGAGTTTCAAGACGATATTATCGAATACGGAAACGTGATTCAAGGACGACCGGAAATTTCAAAGGAATTGCCAAGGCAGTCGTGGATGGGATTCTAGAGGACAAGTTTAGCTATGTCCCCATCCACGTAGAATAATAGACAAAAGCGAACCAAAGTGCACTTGGTTGATCAGACCATTATGCACCGGTTCTGATTAGACAATATATTTTGGAAGCGACCCAAATAACATATGTCTTGAACAAGCTCGATAAAGAATAAGCTTGCAAAAATATGCTACATGAGCATCATTAGTCAAAATGGTAAATACATAGGCACGAGAGATTAAGATTTAAACAAGGTAGAATGATTTTAAGTCATATAGTCGTCCTATAGTCTTCTTGTCCAAGTCCTTGATTGGCTAGACGGGTTAGGTCCTCTAGATTCTAGGATCTAAAAAAGCTTGCTAATATAGGTCACTAGGTCAAAGGGGTTGCTAGTTCATAAGGTATTCTACCCAACTTAAAGAATTAAACTAATGGTGTTTGGGACATCTAGCTAGTAGGGTCAATCTCTAGCAAGCATGAAGGGAAGATAAGAATAATGATAGAAGGAATCAAGCAAGATGCAATCGATGAGTCAAACGGTAGATAAAATCAAGAAAGGAGGTCAAGTATGTGGATGAGATCCTAGACTTCTAATCCTATACACAGGCTTGCTTGGTACGGTAAAGTAACCAAACAATTTATCTTGACCTGCATGGGCCACCACAAAAACATGTAACGCCCCAGTCCCAAAATACGTAGGACTAGGAACGTAGACATGCCAGCTGTATTCATACGAAGTAAACTCCAATATATGGAAGCCTCGTATAAATACATAAGCTGTAAAATACAGTAGAACCATAACTAATCTCATCCACACAGAAATAAATGAATAAAAGATATAATATAATGGTAATGAATTGTCTTGATACAATATGTTGGGCAGAGACAAATCCACTACCAACAAGTAAAGAAAAAATACATAAAGAATAAAATAAATTTGGCGAGCGAAGACGATCCAAGTGCAATCATCCTCGAAGAAATAGAGTCGGTCACGGCTAGAACTAGAGCACCTGCGAAAGACAATAGCACACACCTGGCGAGATAACCAGGTCCTCAGAGGGACGTAACAAGACACATAATATCATGCCATATAAACTGAATAAATATTGCTCAAATAAATAAGTCAAATGAAGTATAACATGGTCCAATATACACCTACTGAACGAGCGTACCATCCTCCCAACCAAACAAGGACAGGAGATGGAAAACTAATTCACGGTGACGTATCTTTCCATGCCATGAATCCAATATGGTATCCGGACCCCAACAAGGTTCAATACCTTCTCATCGAAGTAGTAAATCACACCTACAACCAAACAAGGACAAGATGTGACGAACTAATCCGTGACAAGTTATTATTCCAAGCCACGGTCAGATACAAGTACCCAAACAAAAGGTACTCGTACCTAACGGATAAAGGTAGCCCAACCGTTCTAAGTGAATGTAGTTAAGAACAATTCATGGTTGCGTGACTACCCGGTCAATACCAATACAGTACCTCAGTAGCGAGTCACAACACCATATACTATTCCTCAGTAGCGAGCGAGTCTATAGCATATAGTCTACCTATCGTTCCTCAGTAGCAAGCGAGTTTACGATAGATAGGGTGGTAGTCAACTTCCAATCATGTTCTTCCCGCCCAATGCCAACTCATAACTGCTAAGTCTTCTAGCATGCAATTCTATTAGCAGTTATTTCCTAACGTACGGCTTATACGTACTGGTGGCCAGCCAATCACGCATGTCCGCGTCCTATATATGACACACAACAACGTGATATAAACGTGTCAAGGCCTATGAATGCAACACACAAAGGGTGGTCCCTTAACTCTAAGTTTAATGTGTAAGAAAATAATACATAGCAAGAAACTGAACAGTAAATTCTAACAGGTTATGCCATGTATCACAGTTTATTTTGTATAAAGAAAATAATGAACATGTATGAAATATGAGCTAAAATAATTAAACAGCAAATGGCAAGGTGTCTTGCCTGGTGGTACGCCTGGTGTGCTGCGATGATCAAGCTGGCATGAACCGTGACTTCGGCGCAACAACTATACATGGTGACCTCGGGTGGTGGCACGGACAGTTCCATTTGGTCCAGAAGGGTCAAATTGGTTAGGGTCAATAGGTGGGAGGAAGGAATTGACAAAGGAATAGGAAGATTGGGATTAGTCATGGACACGAGAAAAATTGAAAGAAATTTGATAAATAATATAATCCTTGAAAAAAAAAATTTCTAGTACTCCAAAATATTTATACGTTGTTATAGGAAAAAAATTCTTTTTAGGAAAAAAAAAACTATAACTTAGTTAGTAAAAATATTTTATATAGTTACTTGAAAATATATACGATAATTCAGAAGCTGAGCATATTTCTAGGTTAAATACAAAAATACGGAGAATCATAATTTTGGCTAAACATAACTCACTTATATATATTTAATAACTTTGCAGAATCTAAAATATTTTAACTAAAAATCCAGTACGGTTAAGTAAAAAAATTTAGGTCAAAATGCTATATTAAAAATAGGTAAAAATTACGTAAATTTTATTTTAAAATTCTAGAACAAGTTTTGATAATCAATGTGGGGTCATGCCCAGTAATATATATTTTGCCATTCATGTATATCAAAAAAATAATCCTAAATAATGATAATTTAAATATATACTAAAAGAAGACAATAAATAATAATAATAATAATAATAATAATCATGATAATAATAATAATAATAATAATAATAATTAAAAGAAGAAGAAGAAGAAAAAAAACAAAAACAAATAAATATAACATAAAATAACTAAATTAAAAAAGATAAAATGCAGCTGTCCGTGGATTGCTGCTCCATTTGCTAACAAGGAAAAAAAGGGGAGGAGCGAGAGAGGATGAAGGGAGATCGAGAGGGAGTGGGAGTTGGAGAGGGGTTCGGGTCGGCGCCGGTCAGCGCGGCGAGGGGGAGGTCCTGCGGCGGTGGCCGGAGGAAAGCGGACGGAGGAAGGCGGAGGGGCTGTCATCGACGCGAGATAGTCGGCGTCGGGTGATGAAAGGGGAGGAGCGACAGAGCTTAGCGCTGGCCGCGGGGTAAGACGGTTCAGCGCCGGTGGTGCCTGAGCATGAGGCGGCGGCGGTCCGGTGCTCTACCAGCGGCGCATGGCACCGCACCGTTTGGGAAATACGGCAGCGGCTGTGGGTGACTCGCCGGAGCGCGCTCGCCATCGCAATCGACGGCGAAGGAAGAAAGGGTTCTCCGCTGTGGTGCAGTGGCGAGGTTCGGCGGCGCTAGTTGACAGAGGCGGCTAGCTACGGCGTGCGGAGGTGGCCGGATCTGACGGGGACGGTCGAAAAAAGGGGGTCTCACGCGCGGGGGACCAGTGGCTGGAGTCTTGGATCGGACGTGCGGCATGGATGGTTGCGGCGTATTCGGCCGGAGGTAAGTCAGTAGTGGTGGTGGAGGTGGCGTGTGTGTTTTATTTTATTTTTAGGAAATTTTGGTGGCGTACGACGGGTGGTGTCGGGAGGAGGAGTATGGCAGTGGTGGTTTGTGGCGTAGGCCGTCTAGTCGTGGTGGGGAGATGCTGGCCAGTTGTGGCGATGTCAGAGTGTCTGCGGAAAGTCGGGGAGTGGCCGCGTTGTTGGCGATGGAGAGTAGGGGTCGGACTGGGTAGGGGCGGCCGGTCGGAGATGGAGACGGCCTAGTTGTGGTGATGGTGGTTCTTGGGTTTGCTGGCCGGGGCTGAGTTTTGGGGGTGGTTGTCTATGGCTGCGGCAGCGCTGGTCTGGTGTCGCCGCGGCGGTGGTGAAGGTGATGATAACTGTGGCGGTCGAGAAAATTTAGGTTTAGGAATTAGGATTAGGGCTAAGGTTAGTATTATGTCGGGGTACCCGACACGGGCTGGGTTCGAAGTTGTGTCAGGGAGGTGTCTGATACGAGGAATTGATGTAATTGTAAAAATGGAATAAGATTATGGATGGTGGAACACGGACACGATGCGCGCACGTTGGTTGTGGAATTTGTGGATGATGAATTATGGAAAAAATAATGGAGGAGTACCTGCCTATTTATAGGATGTGGGAATTCCCATTTGGATAGGATTAGGAATATTTAAAACCCAATTAGATAATTCTTTACTTAATTTAAAATCAAATCCAAATCTAAATACAATTCTAATTTAAATCAAATTAAATCTTAGTTTTAAACTTGAATAGGATAAATCAAATTTCAAATACTTAACTATTTAAATAATCCAAAATTTCAAATCAAGGTTTAAATCGCCACAATAATTTCGAAATATGTTTTCAAAAAAATACATATAATAATAATTTTGAAAATTACATTATTAATTAATAATGAACTAATAATTAATTATGAGATATGTATGCACTAAGAATATTATTTATTCTAAATAACTGTCATAAACGAAAGACTTTTTATAAATACAATAAATAAAATACTAACGTGGAAACTTTGGTACGATAGTTAAAATAATTATTATATAAATTATTTTGAAACTATAAAAATAAAAATATTTTTCTAAAAATATGTACGCTCGCACATATTTGCACTCGTCGAGCAATTACGAAAAATAAAATTTCGTGCACGACGTACAATACGACTACGCGACGTACAATACAAAATTTTAAATCGGTACCAAATTTAATAAAAAAAAAAGTAGAAATTTAGGGGTTTTACAATATAGCACGATAGAATAGATAAGAAATCCTCAACTGAGGTACAACAAAAGTGAAATAAACACAAGTCTCAACATCTCCATAATAATACAACTCTGAATCAAAGACAACAACTAATCATAAAAAGAAGAATAGTCTAGACTATCTACACTATGCATGGGTATCATCCTCAGCAGCTGTTTGTAGAAGCATGGAAAATATTAAAGAAAATGACTCATGCGGCCAAAGAACCCCATGCGACTCAGAAAACTCATGCGGCTCAGGGAGTCATGCGGCATAAGGAGCTATGTGGCCCGAGGTATTCCTTCATGCGGCTCAGAAGACACGTGGGCTGACAGTGCTCCCCTCCGACCCATGCTGCATTAATTGCTTCGACGGCTGACCCCTCTGAAAAGTTGACAGCCCTGACACAAAAGCAGGTAATTATGACTCTGTCATAATGACGAATCTCTAGGGAAGAGAAAAGAGATCCCTGACACAAATCCCCCGAGAAAAATGCCACGTGGCCTTGCCACATAAGCATTCGTATGCGGCTTACTTCTCATACGGTTCTGAGTGAATCCGTCCTATGCGGCTCAGGCCTAGAAAGCCTCATGCGGCTTGAGCAAAGCACTTCTCATACGGTTCAGAGTGAATCCGTCCTATGCGGCTCAGACCAGGGAAGCCTCATGCGGCTCGAGCAAAGAACTTCTTATGCGGTTCAGAATGAATCCGTCTTATGCGGCTCAGGCCGAGGAAGCCTCATGCGGTTCAAGTAAAAACTCCTCATGCGGCTCAAAAGGATCATCTCCATGCGGCTCAGAGTGAATCTGTCCTATGCGGCTCAGGCCAAGAAAGCCTCATGCGGCTCGAGCGAGGACTTCTCATGCGGTTCAAGAGGATCATGTCCATGCGGCTCAGATGAATATGTACCTATGCGGCCCATAAGGATTACTCCCCTGTGGTTCGAAGGCTCAAGTGAGGGCCAATGCCCAGCAGCCCTGACACGTGGGCTTAACCATATGCGGCTCAAATTTATATGCGGCTCACTCATCATGCGGTCCAGATTCCCCCAGCAGCTCCTAGGACACGTGTCCTAAATCGATTAATTCCTCAGATTTGCTGCCATTAAAGATTGGGTCAAATCCCAGTAATCTGGGACACGTGGCAGAAGAATAAATCTAATTTATTCGCAAATATCAGAAGATCATTATAAGGAAGATTTATTCCAATCAGCATTAATTGCTAATGGGATTTGGTGTAATCTACACCTAATGGCTCGGATTCATCACAATCAGAAATGAACGGCCTGGATTGACCAATCCCCAGGCCGCCGTCATCTTCAAGATGTAATCATTGGCAACCCTAATGATGACATTCCACTATTATAAATAGCAGGGTGCCATTCCCTTGCAGAAGAGGAGACCAGAGAGAAATACGTATATACAGGGAGACTTTCTCCCACAGTTAGAGAGAAAATACACACAGAGAGAGAGAGAGAGAAGCCAGAAGAGCAACAGAGGAACAAGAGGAGCATTTCTTCATCAACGCCAACCATCTTTTCATAAGGAGCCAAGGCTGCATACCGATCGTCCAAGGAGTAAGGCAGGGCTGCCGTCGCCTTCCCGAGCCTCTATCGTCACCCTCCAGAATCTAAAATAAACAATTGTACTTAGACTGCTGTACCTAGGTTTTCGTCCCTAGGCTTTCTTTGTACAAGCGAGTTTGTAACGTGAAGTAAAAGTCCGGTCCTCCGATAATTGTTCTGTTCTTTTATATTTTATGGCAAACACGATGGCGACTCTGCTGGGGACGAACTTCTCCACGGCTGAGGAGTTGGTGACGCAATCGGATACAGCCAAGCTTGGCTCCACGCAGCAAAAGATGGTCGCCCGGTTCGACCAACAGGCATTTGAAGAGATGCTCTCCGAGGAAAGCGCTGGCCCGGTCCAGAAGCGCACCCGCACGACAAAGGCTCGCAGAGAGTGGAGGCCAAAATCATTTGCTCCTCCCCAAGCCCTCAACGAGACACCCTCTGTTGCTCGAGACGGTGAGAAGGACTCTTCCGCGGCCCCACTTCAGACCATAGACAACTCTGCTGTCCCCAAGTCCGGCAGAAGAAAACACTATGATGCTGGACTTGCAGGGGCAAAGAGGAACTCTATGCGATCAGAGCCGCATAAGGATGTTAGCCGCAGGGAGAAAACTCATACGGCTACATCAACCAGCCGTATGAAGAAAACTCATGCGGCCACAACTGTTAGCCGCATAACTTATACGACTACAGCTGCCAATCACATGAATGAAATCCATGCGGCCAGGAAAGTCAATAGCTTACAGAAAACCCATACGGCCACAATTACCAACCGCATGCGGCCAGCCTGCACGGTCGTGGCCCCTAGCCGCATAAAAACAATTCATCCGACCGCGGAAGATAACCGTATGCAGACAGCCTGCACGGTACCCAACCCTAGCCGCATAACGTCCATTCCACGTTTCTCTCGATCAGTCTTCGACCGTCTCTCATGCGGTCCTGACCCTGATAGCTCTCTGAATGATAAGACAGACTCTGTGGCATTCAACTTGAACTCCTCCTATTACGCACCCGTAAGTGCTAAAAGGAGGAAGTCCAGGGCGGCGCGGGCTCATCAGGCCCAGTCAGCTGTCCCAACCTCTGACTATCGAGGCATCCCGTTGACTATCACACGGGCCTCGGATGGGAAGTTGTATACAACCGCTCGAGCCCAGCCCCCGACGACAAACGGACAGAGTGGTTCCTCTGACTTACAGGAGGCAATCCCCCACAAACGCAGCAGTGACGGAAGATCGGCCATCCGTCTTCCAAAGACTACAGTATCCGAGCTCAAAAGATGAGGCACCTCCGGTAGTCTCCTGCAATTCCGCTCAGAAGGTCCCCGCCGAAAGGAGGAGGAAAAAGACAAGCATCTCCAGTCCCAAGATATCAACCACTACAGGTAAGAAACTGTCGGCTAAACGATTATCTTCCATCGGAGTATTCCAACACACCCATTCAAAGACGAAATCTACTGCAGTAGAAAATTCATCATCCACATCGCAGGGGGTTGGGGGTAGCACTCCTCCGAACATCCACAACAATCCGATGTTTCAAGGAGCCGAGCCCGGGAAAACGGCTCTCCTATCAGGTACGACAGGCACCGATGTCCCCGAGGACATCCATGACTCTCAAGACGAAGTAAATTCTGAAGCTGGGGGTACTGTTCCCTCCGAGTCCGAACCAGAAGACAATATTCCCACATATCCCGATGACTTCTCGGTACATGGGTACGACTCGGAGGGCACATCCTCCACCGCTCCTTCCATCACTCCTCATGTAAGGACGGTGTTCATGACGGACAGCAATCAAGGTGGTTCCAGTGATCGCCAGCGCATTGACAGTCTCGAAGCCATATTACTTGCTTTGGTCAAGTCTGTAGACGAGATTTAAGCGGCCCTGCCAACTCTACAAGGAGGAACGCCTGGTCAAACAAGTACGGGCCCCGCGATCAATGTGGATTCGAACTCAGCGGCACCAAACCCAGGCAATAATCCTCCCGAAATAACAGCCCCTACCGCGACAGATGAGACCCGAGAAGTAAGGAGAGAGGTCCAGGAGCTCCGAGCCATGTTCCATGCCCGAGAAAACGCTCAAGATCTCAGAATATGGCAACCATACCCTGCTGAATGGAGGGATGTTCCATTCCTACCAAGATATAAGCCGTTCAATATCAACCCGTATGATGGCAAAACCTCAGCAAGTTGGTACATCACTTACTTCGAGGTCACCACCGACCATCTGCCCCATGATGATGCTATCCTCACACGGTTATTCATTGGGGCGTTGGAAGGAGTCGCCTTCGATTGGTATCGCAATCTGTCGGACAACTGCATCCACTCCTTCACCGGCTTCAAGCGCCTGTTCTTGGAGCGATTCTACGAAGTAGGACAGGACGTCACTATGTCCACCCTCATGGACGTCGTCCAAGGGGAGAAGGAGTTGACAAGGAACTATATTGAGCGGTTCTGCCAAACCGCCATGAAGCTGCCCTCCGGAAATCCAGATTCCTCTTTGATTGAGATCTGCCAAAAGAGACTGCTTCCAACAATCAGTCTCTAGATGGGCGAAAGTCAATTCAAAGATTAGAAGGCCTTCATCATCAGCGCCACAAGCGCCGAAGAACGACTGAAGAAGGCTCGCCAACTGGGATTGCACATCTCGGAAGGAGAAAGCAAGGGCAAGCGTCCCAACAACGATAATGGGGGTAACCCCTCCAACAATCGGGACAGCAAGGAAAAGCAGGCTATGGTGGCCGATACAACATAAAAACCTGAGCCAAAGCCCGCAGACAAACAATGGCCATAAATCGATTACTCCTTCGAAGACAGTCACGTCAAGCCCATCTTGGACATGCTCATACAAGGGGACAGAATCCAGCTTCCTCCACCAAGACGGGAACCGCGGTCGGCAGAGATGGAGAATCCGAAATACTGCCATTATCATCGCTATGTTCATCATGCTATACACAATTGCTACCAGCTGAAGCGATACATCCAGAACCTCATCGATTCGAACGCTCTGGCCATCGATTTCGAAGAGGTAACCGTGGCGGCCAATATGGTGTCCGTACAATTCAGCAGCTTTCCTCCGACGGAGACTCAAGACGGGGTGATCCCTGTCCCTCTGGCAACAATAGAGATTACCAATCTTCCCCCTCCCCGAGATCAGGCTACCGGTCTAGTACCCCTCACCACATCACGAGGGGAAGTCATGTGGGTCCATCCAGACTTGGTGTCAAAAGTAACTCGGCCCACACCATCTCCCACCAACAAAAAGAAGAGTGGGAAAGTCAAGACCTGCCACACAATCTCCGCAGACAACGAGGAAGCTACAGTCGTCGTCACGCGGTCCGGAGCACAATCCCAACCTGTGGTTGACAACCCAACTGAAAATTATCAACCCACTACAACTGATGCTCTGGGACCAACTCAGCCTTCGATGATCGACAAGCCTAGGCCGAAGGAGACTCGCTTTGACAAATCTCTCCGAAAAGACGCAGCCCAAGGGCTAGAGAGGCCCTACAACTTTGACATCTTAGCACAATTGGCTAACACTCCGGCCAAATTGTCACTGTACGAACTCCTAAGGCTCTCCAAGGACGTTCGTATTGCATTGAGCGAAGCACTCCAAAATACCGATGCCTATCTGGCTCAATCCAACCTCACCGGGGAGGACTCACCCGTGGATCTCCAAGACAGCGCCTGCACGGGAGCAATGCCCAACATCGTCTTCACTCCGCAGGACATGCTCATCAAAACCAATCTACATGATCGCCCGCTATACTACACGGGATACATCGACGACGTGAAGGTGGATCGGATGCACATAGATCCTGGCTCTTCCATAAGCATCATCCCGAAGGGCCTGCTACATCATCTCCGCATCCCAATGCATCGCCTGACACCTACAAACACTGCCATCAGCGATTTCAATTCGGGCAGGAGCTACCCTATTGTGAAGATTCATCTGAAGTGTCAGATTGGCGATCTCCAATCCGAAGTCACCTGCTACGTCATAGATGCAGATACTTCTTACAACATCCTCTTGGGGCACCCATCGATACACGATTATATGATCGTGCCTTCCATGCTACACCAGTGCTTCAAATATGTCGACAAATACGGCTTCGTAAAGACAGAATTTGCTGATATCGATCCCTTCAAAGGGGTCGAATCCTACTACTCAGACTCCTGCCTATACGAAAAGTCAAAGAGGCACCTTGATGATGGAGACGTACAAGCTCATACCGAAACAGCTACGGGATCAGAAGGACCCCTGAGGATCCATCTCCAAGCTCATAAACCAGGCAAGTCCGCACCCCTTACTGCCACTCTGCGGAAGGACGCAATCAGCCTCTCGGCGCAAGAAAAGCAGATGATAATCCGGCTGCCAAGGTTCGGCCAAGTGCCGAGACCCACAACGGGGCCACTGACAATCAGACTGTCGAGAGTCAGTCAACCCCAAACAGGGAAGCTCAATCCCTCCGACAAGCCGCTGACGATACGCCTTTCCAAGAAGGGTCGTCACCCCGATGCAAGATCTGACACTTCTAGCGAACCGACCACTCCTCGCTCTACCTCGAGTGCCAAACTGGGGGTCGTTAGTCTGCCAACAACTCCACGCTCAACTCCATCAACTGAACCACTGACAATCAAGCTTTCCAGGTCGTCCTCTCAGTCTTCATTTACACAGGGGGTAGCCGAAGAGGAACCGGACCTAGCCAAGTATGTGGCTGCCCACACTGATGTTCCCTCCGCTGATGATGTAATCCCCCTAGAAAAGATACCTTACTTCATCAATAAAGGGTTATCTTTGAACTATACCGAGCTCAATAAGCTATGTACAATGTATGCTATAGAATACGGTATAGGCACCCACCTACACACAAGTGACAAATGTGTAGATCGCGATCCAGCTTACGCCAGTAGAAGATGCTTACCAAATAATCGAGGGAGGAGATCGTCCAATCATCTTTGGCCGGACGAACAACCCGTATCCCTCCATCATAGAGGAAGCCAACCTTGGGACAGATGCCGGAAGGCTGCCTCTGTATCTGTATAGCCCACAATCCAAATATCTCATAAAGAAACAGGGGTATGATCTGGAGACATCGTCAGGTTTGAACTACGGCACTGGGCGACGATTACCTTTGAAGCCGCCAGTCCCGGCGGGCAAACCACGGAACTACTATAACAAAACTCGATACGGGTTAGGTTATGTAACGCCTACTACGACTCCTGAGAGTTCAGATGAAGAATGCGATTGGCAGTCGCACTCAACCGGGTCACCAACTTCTGACTCGGATACCAGCATCGGAGACGTGTTCAGACAAGTCATGAGAGTCAACATGGCATTCGCCGACGCTTACGAAGAAGACGAAGACATACCCAAAATCCTCGAGCTAGAACCATGGGCCCAGCAGTTAGACGCACAATGGGAAAAGCGGTTCGAACTGAGAGAACCTCCTACTGAAGATGAGGTTATGCAAGTTGACCTCGGCAGCAAATCTTCTCCAAAACCGATTTTCGTCAGTAAAAGCCTAACAGACGAAGAACAGGAGTCGCTGCTAGAACTTGTCAGGGAATACATTGATGTATTCGCTTGGAGCTATGAAGACATGCCAGGGTTAAATCCCGACATTGCTCTTCACAAACTCAACATTCGGCCAGATGCAAAGCCAGTCAAACAACAACAGCGACGCTTCCGTCTAGGCATCATGGACGCGATCGAAGCCGAAGTCAACAAACTGATAGCCAGCGGCTTCATTCGTGAGGAGCAACATCCCGATTGGGTCGCCAATATAGTACCCGTCCTCAAGAAGAATAGAAAGATTCGAATTTGCATCGACTTTCGCAACCTGAACGAGGCGTGCCCCAATGATGAATTCCCCCTCCCTATCACAGACATCATGATCGACAATACCTGCGGCTTCGAACGTATGTCATTTATGGATGGCTTCTCGGGGTACAACCAAATCAAAATGTCTCCTGATGATGAAAAGCATACATCATTCCGAACACCAATTGGCACGTACTGCTACACAGTCATGCCTTTCGGTTTGAAGAATGCCGGCGCCACCTATCAAAGAACGATGAGCGTCATCTTCAGAGACCACTTATGCAAGACAGTGGAGTGCTATGTTGATGATATAGCCGTTAAAAGCCGCTACAAAGGAGACCATCTGCAGGATCTGAGGACGGTATTCGACCTAATACGGGCACACAATTTGAAAATGAACCCTACGAAGTCCTTTTTGGGCGTATCCAGCGGGAAGTTCTTGGGCTTCATCATCACTGCAAAGGGTATCCATATGACCCTAAGAAGACGAAGGCAATCATGGAGATGGGTCCCCCGAGAAATCTTCGCGAACTCAGAGGCCTCCAAGGAAGGCTAGCTTACATCAGGAGGTTTATTTCTAACATCTCCGGGCGATGCCGACCGTTCACGCACCTCATGAAGAAAGGAGTCTCATTCGTATGGGACGAGGAATGTCAACGTGCTTTCGATAGCATCAAAGAATATCTATCAAATCCTCCAGTCCTGGTGGCCCCGGTTGCCGGAAAACTGTTCCTGCTCTATGTACGAGCAATAGAACACTCTCTCGGTGCCCTGTTGGCACAAAACAATATTGCAGGTCACGAACAAGCTATATACTATCTCAGCCGAATGATGATTGGGCCAGAGCACCGATACACCACTGTGGAGAAGGAATGCCTCGCCCTGGTGTTCGCCATTAAGAAAATGCGATACTATGTCACCGGACAAACGATATATGTGATCTCACGAGTCAACCCTCTCAGGGTCCTCATGACTAAACCAGGGGCACTCAGCTCTCGCCTCGCTACATGGGCAATATTGCTGTCCCCTTATCATATGATCTTTGTCCCTCAAAAGGCAATCAAAGGTCAAGCCCTGGCAGACTTCTTAGCAGCCCACCCATACTCGGAGTCCTCCAGGATAGATGAAGAGATCCCAGATGAGGTCGCCAACTCACATGCAACCTCTCACGAGAATATATGGCGAATGTTCTTCGACGGTGCTTCGAGGACCGGACCTAAAGGCAACATAGTCATCGGAGTCGGAATAGTATTGATCTCCCCTTCCAGATTGGTGATTAATCGTGCTTATTCCCTCACAGAGCCCTGCTCTAACAATGTGGCCGAGTACAACGCTCTGGTCATTGGCCTCCAACTTGCAAGAGAGCTGGGGATAGAATACCTTGAAGCATACGGCGATTACCAGCTAATCGTCAATCAGATCCGGGGCTCATACGAAGTCCGCCACGAAGACATGATCCCTTATCACCAAATAGCGATTGACATTATCTCGTCGTTCAAGGGTTTTTCATCGAACATGTCCCCAGGCTCCAAAATATCGAAGCCGATGCCTTAGCTGGTCTCGCTGCTTCCCTAGCAGTTCCGAATTATGATCGCCAATCAGTGGATGTGATAGGCCATGAACTGGTCTGTCCCAAGAACAATGTATAATTCGTGGCGAGTTATTCCGCCCAGATGATCGATGATGCCCCAGATTGGAGACAACCATTCATCGACTTCGTCGTCTACGACATCCTGCCCGAGAACCCAAAAGAAGCCACTTCCATCAGACGGCGTTCTCTCAGATTCTTCTACGATATAGAGACTAAAATGCTGTATCGCCGCTCCTACGACGGATTACTGCTTCGGTGTCTGTCAAATACAGAAGCCAAAGAAGCCGTACGAGAAGCTCATGACGGTGTCTGTGGGGCCCACCAACCCGGCCCAAAACTGCAAGACCGCCTTCGCCGAATGGGCTACTATTGGCCCATAATGGTGGCAGATGCGATAGACTATGCTAGAAAATGCAAAGCCTGCCAAGTCCACGCGGACTTCATTCACCAACCATCCGAGTTTCTACATCCGACAGTGGCGTCCTGGCCATTCGAAGCATGGAGAATGGATATCATTGGCCCAATCACCCCATCTTTCTCCCGAGGACATCGCTTCATACTCGCAATCACTGATTACTTCTCCAAATGGGCGGAAGCTGTCCCACTCGCAGAAGTTAAGACTTCAAACGTGATCAGCTTCCTTAAGCATCACGTCATCTACCGCTTTGGACTACCCCGAAGGATCATCCATGATAATGGCCCGCAGTTTGCAAGCCACGCATTCTATCGGTTTTACGACAAGCACCGTATTCAGAATGTCGCTTCGACACCATACAACCCGGCAGCGAACGGGTTGGCAGAGGCATTCAACAAAACAATCATCAAACTCCTCAAAAAGTTTGTCTCCTCCAATAAACGCGACTGGAACGAGAAGCTCGGCGAATGCTTATGGGCTTATCGTACCACAGTTCGGACAGCCACCGGGAATACACCATTCTTCCTGGTATACGGAAGTGAGGCAGTCCTTCCGTTGGAGACCCAGATCCCCTCACTACGTGTCACCCTCACACATCAATTGACGACAAACGAAAACCACCATCGTCGGCTACAGGAATTGGAGGCACTAGACGAAAAGCGCCTCTTGGCTCAGCAACGAATTGAGCTATACCAAGCACGCATCTCTGGAGCCTTCAACAAGAAGGTCAAAATTAGAACATTCCAGGTGGGCGATCTCATCTTGGCAGTCCGGAGGCCGATGGTCATGACTCACAAGACCGCCGGCAAATTCCAGCCAAAGTGGGAAGGCCCATTTATCATTGAGACAGTATTCTCCAACGGTGCTTACCGCCTCGCAAAACAAACGGAGACTTGCTCATGTTGCCCGTCAACGACAAGTTCCTGAAGAAATATTATGTCTAAACGATATTCTCTCCAAGATCTTCGAGTCATGTACCCGCTGGTACTGCTGAACTCACATCCATAATATTTCAGATTATCTAGTCATGTACCCGCTGATACCGCTGAACTCACATCCACAATATTTCAGATTATCGAGTCATGTACCCGCTGGTACCGCTGAACTCACATCCACAACATTTCAGATTATCGAGTCATGTACCCGCTGGTGCCGCTGAACTCACACTTTCTCAATATTCTAAATTACCGAGTTATGTACCCGCTGGTGCCTCTGAACTCACATTTCGGTCACTCTTTCAGATAGTAAGTTACGTATTATTATACCTCTGAACTTTCTTCCTGGAAGAGATCCTCCCTCGTGGTCCACTACCCGCGCTCCCAGTGCACAAAAAGGGTAATCGATCCACAAAATCTCCGAAACGGCCATGTCCTCATTACCTCTGAGTCATTTTCACCTCCATCAAAAATAAACCGCCCCCTCAAATAGAACTTCCACGTTCTCCGACCTCTTAGTCGTTCTATGTACCCCCTCTTCATTGAGCCCACTCCTGCCATGTCCACATTACCTTTGAGTGGGAAGGCTCCGTCGAAGAAACCTTCATGCTTGCCATGTCCACATTACCTCTGAGCAAGTATGTCGGTCTCCTTTCAACCTATTATCTGTACCCACAACCGGAGTACGACAAGGATAATAGGTCCACAAATGTCCTCTGTTGACCACAAATGTCCTCTATTGACCACAAATGTCCTCTATTGACCACAAATGTCCTCTGTTGACCACCAGTACCCTCCGTCTAGTTCACTCTTGCCATGTACTCATTACCTCTGAGTAGGAAGACTCTACGTTCTAATAACTTGCCTACTTGCCATGTCTTCGTTACCTCTGAGCGAGTATGTCGGTTCTCCTTCATCCTATTATCCGTATCTTAAACCAGGATACACCAAGGATAATAGGCCCACAAATATCCTCAGCTAAATTTCTTAGCACAAATCTACCACCTCATCATGCCCCAGGAGCCCAGCTGCTCTACGGCACTCCTCTTCTCAATACCAAGAGCACCCATGACTACCTTGCCATGGCCGCTTCAGGTATCCTGACCAAAACTTGTTATCTGTACCTAAAACCAAGGTATGTCATGGGTAACAGGTCCACAAATATATCCCCTATGCGGGGAAGAACATCACTACAATATCACAGGTATAACAAGCAATGCAAATGGAGGGTAGAATGGAAAGTACTCTTTATTTGAAGGAAGAAAAAAGTATTACATATTTTCGGGACCACGTCCCTTTCAAAAAAAAGAAAAAGAAAAGACCGACTACATTTCAACATTGCACAACTCCAAGAGACAGTTTTTCACCAAAGCAGTCCCCCGATCAAGCCTCTGCTTAGCCCGATGCTCGACCTCATGGGATAATTGCTCTGCGTCATTCAAATGAATATACGACTGCCACTCGTTCTACATCTTCTTTAGGACAAGCTCTAGATTAGCAGAAGCCCTACTGTACTTGTCAGCCTCTTGAATAGCAATCCCTTTCTCGATACGAGCAGCCTCAAGCTCTGATTCCAGGAATGTTTGCAAAAACAAAAGTATAGAACTTTATTGATACAAACTGTAATAAAGATTACAAGAATTCTGGGAAAATTACAACTGTAGGAATCCAATCTTGATGACGATTGCTTTATCCCTTGGACGATGTGAACTGTAAAGACGAAGCCTTTGAAGTTGAAAACAACTCTGGAAACTGAAGGCAAAAGCCTCTGAAGTTGAAGACAAAAGTCTCGGAAGAATGCAGCAGCACTTTGGCAAGAACTCCTGGACTCTCTGATTTCTGATTTCTGATCTTGATATCTGATCTCTGCCCTCTTGAATGAAGACTTGAAACTCTATTTATAGAGTTCTGGAAATAACTAACTTTCAGTTATTTTGGACTGCGCATGATGATTTGCGCAGCATTGGTTTGCGCAACATTGATTTGCGCAGATAGTTACTGGATCGTGGGCCGATTATCATGGACACATGGCATGATTTGATAGAAATGCGCATGATCGTGCATAAACAGTTGCCACGTAATGAACAATCGATGGCATGAATGCCACGTGTAACTTAACAGTTACGTTTGATAGAGTGCGCAGAGTTGAATTGCGCATACATGGTTTGCGCATACTCAAACTGCGCAGGATTGGTTTGCGCTGCCAGCTGTCAGCCGCCCTCGAGCACTGTGCGGCGCAGGAAACGAATAGACTCCTTGTTATCCGCGCTGTCAGTTGTCAGAAAAGATTTGATTTGATTTAGTAATGATGACTTCTACCACGTCAGCTTGCGCAATCGGTTGTGTGCGCAAATTAGAATGCGCAATCGGTTGGCTGCGCAATCTGTTGTCTGCGCAATTCAACAAGATGATGTATATTTTGATTTCTTGATTTTGTTGATTGATGCAACTTGATTTTTTAGGACCTACAAGACCCCCTTCAAAGTTTTCGAAAGTTGATTTGATTCAAAGTTTCGAAATACTTTGAATTTTTGAATTTTTGAATCAAGTTGCGCATGATGATGAGCTGTCTGCGCAAAGCGAAGTATTCCCCGATCTTAGGCGCAATCCAAGGCAGCCGTTTCGTATTTCAAAGGCTATAAATAGCCCACTTCTTTATTTCATTTTTTTACTTTGCCTCTTTCGTGCTTTTGAGAGAAAAATTCCCGAACCCTTTCTGTCTTCTTTCTCCGACGACTTCCATGGCACCCCGACGATCTAATGTTGCCGCCACCGCCGCTGCGAAGGGAAAAGCTCCGGCCGAATCCTCTGACAGAGTTGCTCGGCGAGCATCTCGACATGAGTCTGCGCACCCTGCTCTGATAGGTAGTAAAACCGATCGAAACCCCTTTTTAGGGTGTTTTGACTTCCTTCGATCTTCGAAACTCATTTCTTTTTAGAGATGAGTTCAACTTGCGCCACCCTTTTTAGGGTTTTTGGTTGCATAAACAGTCAGTCTTCATTTTTATGAAGACTGTAATCCTGTGCAATCTATCGAATTGTGCTGACAGAAAGTCAGCGCAATCGATTGATTTGCGCTGAATATCAGCACAATCGATTGGTTTGCGCTGAATGTCAGCACAATCGATTGGTTTGCGCTGAATGTCAGCGCAATCGATTGGTTTGCGCACCCTATTATGATGCGCAAACTAATGTTGCGCAATCCATGTTAGCACAATCTGAGGATTGTGTACTCTTCTGTTTTGCTTGTCTGAAAAATAGAATTTTTGACTTGTACTGATCTTCATCTGTTTTTGATGCAGTTGAAACCAATAAAGATCCAAACTATGAACATTTTGTGGGAACTTTGTCTGAATCTGAATATAAAGAAGATTTGTCTCACGTCCATTATCCTCAGTACGATCTGCCGACTTCTCGTCAGGCAATATTGATTTCTCAGGACAACGAAACTTTAATGTGTCTGATGAATGGACAGCCTCTGGAATCAGCAGATGCTGTTATCCACAAGAAACCCTTATTCTTGTTTGGTGACGCCTTTGAAAAAGTCTCCCAGTCTAGGCCAATGATGGAGGAGATGGTAGTCCACCGGGAAGACAGATCATTCTTCATTCCTAAAATTGCTCGATGCCTTCCTTTGTCACGGTATGCTCATGCGAGCTACCCAAGGAAAATGGATTGGAACATCACCCTTCTCCAGGATGCTCGTGCAGGGAAGATCTTTGTAAAGAAGGTTAACGGGAAAGATATGTTTTACAGCTCTTCTGACAGATACAGTGTTATGTTGAGAGGTTTAAGACCCAGCTGCATCCCACCGGAAAACTCCTCTATGCTGATGCCCGTCAGAACCCCTATATTCGCAAATGAATTTGCGAAGGAAGAAGGAAGATACCCTGAACAGGATATCAGAATGACTGGATTAGTGAATCCAGATTACAAACGATGGAATTGCATTGCAAATTGGGTTCTGACAACCTTCCAAGATAAACTTCAACAAATTAACCTGTTTCAAGCAGTGCATGCCACTGTATACGGGTTTGCTCCTAACCCTCAAATGTTTTTGGCCTTGGCTGAGCGATACAATTACAGAACAGGAACCTTCATGACCCCGGGTGGAGAGATGGGGTTTGCACTCCACGAGATGAAGTACATCTCATACTTGCCCATGGCGGATGCTCCATATGAGGAGTTTATTCCCACAAATGACGAGTTAGAGAAACTCAGAAAAGAAAATGCAGAAATGGTAGCAGTGTTTGAAGAACTGCTATGCCATTACAAAATTTGCTCTTTGTACTATAAGAGTGCTACGGCCAACACTTGCTATTCTTCGAAGTGGTTGCCATATTTGTTCTTAAATCATATTGAAGAGAAGAAAACCAAGGAAAATGACAAATGTTACCCTCATTTTTTCAAACCCTTAATTAACACGGAAGTCATGAAGATGATGGAAGAAAGTAAACATTATGATAAGGAAATGAAGGATGATTATCAATATCCACCTTTAAAGAAAGGTGACATTTTGGAGAGTTTTTTGAGAATGGGTTACAGACCCATGTCCAAAGAAGCCCAGTTAGCAGGGTTTCTGACACACTGGCTCAGACGATTCGTGGTCCCAGGATCTAGTGCAGTGGACCGTTTTCATCGTGGTGTACTTTTTGCTGCCGTCAAGCTAGTCTTCGGTTATAAGGTTGACTTGTTATCGGCAATGACCTGCAGATTGAATGCGAGTCTTCGCTTGTATGTTGACTCGATGCTGAAGGCAAAGGGAGAGAAAGAATTCCCCCGTCTCGAAATGTCGTACACTTATCTCTTTGGATGGTTACTCCTCCACTATCCAACTTTAATGGACCCTGGTATGGGACCAGTAGATGGCAGCTTCTTGCGCAGATATTCTCAGGGTAAATGGAAGTACACCTCTCTGAGTGAGTGCAGATTTGTTTTAAATTTGAACAGAGGATGGAACTTCTGTTGCGCGCCTCTCCCGGCCGGTCATGACCAGATGCCACCCAACATGGTAGATTCAAAACTGCAGCCCTTAAACCGTGTGGCCTTTGAATGGTTGAAGACAATTTGACCATTTCACTTAGTATACCGCTTTGAAGAAGAATGCTTTTTGGAACCATACCTCCCTAGCCGTTTTGCTAGACAATTTGGGTATGATCAGTTCCACGTAGGGAACGCAATCACCTGCCTTCAGGGCAAGGGTTTCTTGATTGACGGGGCCCGAGCTTGGGCCTACTACAATGCCCGTGACACAAAGGCTACCTTCTCGATGCCACCAAAGAGCACTCCTCAAGGGCCTCGGATGCTCTTTACATACTCGGTATTTTACACATCTGCAAATACTTTTGCCGAGAACTTTAATCTCGCCGATAGTTTTGCTTCTGCGATAAGATTGAGGAAAGGGAGGATAGCTTTATCAATCCCTGCCAATGATGAGGCAAACGAGCCGGCGGATGAACCCCTAGAAACTTCAAGAGAAATGATGTTCCAACAAGAGATAAACGCAGCAATACGGATCTCTCTAAGAGTGGGAAAATCTCCTGCCAAGAAAAGAAGAAGAGAGGAGCCTCCTGCTCCTGCAGCAAAGAAAAAATTGGTCTTGGAGCATTCTTCTGATAAAGTGACTACAAGATCCCAATCTCGGCAGCTAGCCGAGACAAATCAAGAAGTTGCTACTACACCAACTTCTGTACAGAAGCAAATAGCACCAATAAATGTAGAGAGTCCCGACAGACCTCTACACAGAAAGAAGAAATTGGTCACCAGAAGAACTTTAGAAGCCTCTTCTTCCAAACAACTCCTGACTTCAGTAGATGCTGCAGCAGGATTTATAATGCCATCTCCCACCCCTGTTTCTGAATCAGGGAATAAAATCCTTGAAGAGACAGAACAAAGGGGAGATCTTGACCCCAGAACTGAAGTTGAAATACTCAGAGAAAACATCATTGAAGAGGAGCTAAATGTTACACGACCCCTTTCACCTGTCGCGGAGACGACTCAGCTTCCTCCTACCCCAAAGACTCTTCGTGAAGAAGAAGAGCGTAAAATGATCGAAGCTTTAGAAGATTGTTATAGCCTGCAGGAGGATCTAACCGCAACTGACAGTGGGAATGCAGCCCAAGAAGAAGAAGAAGATAAGGATGAAGAAAGCTCTTCGTCTGGAAATGTTGATAAGTATATACAGAATCTTGAAGGGGACAACGAAGAACACATATCTCTTGATACCGCCGACGATGCTTCGGATCCTAAAAAGGATATTGAAGTAGAGGCGTCTGTAGAAAAGGTTGTTAACCCTGATGAAGACGTCGAGATAGAAATATCTCCTGAAGAAGTGGCTGATGAAGATGTTCAGCAAGAGAATCCCGCCACCGAACCCCAAGGTATAAAACGAGATTTAACAATCTTCTTTCTTTAAAATAGATTGATATCTAATATCTTCATTTGTAGTTCTTGCAGATCTTGATACTCTACCAACACCTCCGATGGACCTGGCTATGGTGCCTATTCCAACGGTAGTTGTTAGTAGTAGCCATTACTTATCTTGCGGCTCTGAAGCGGGCAGCAGCCAAGATGTCGCAATTGAAGCTACTTCCGTTCAACGGGAGTCTATTCCAGCAGGAAATGCAGTTGTTGTTAGATCCAATCAAGGTAAGACTGCTTTTAATTTGATCTTTTTTGTTTATTGGCAAATTAGTAAAATAATAATTTTACTTTTTGCAGAAGAACAAACAGGAGGAGCAACCAGCTCTACTTTGGCTCCTTTATTTAAAGAGCCCATCATTCAGCAGCAAAGGTTTGAGCAACCGAATACTCCATCCTCAACAGGGGTAGCTTCGACTCCTGGAACCATAGCCATCAATCAGCAAGTTGTCCAATCTTTTACCAGATGTTTCTTTGAGTCATTGGGATCTCTTGTCCGTAAAATGATAGAGAAGGAAGGAGCTAACTTCATTATGGTCAGGAAGCCCACTTCTTTCTTGATAAAAGCCATAAGAGGCCAAGGAGATGAAGCCCAAGCCATTCTTCTTGAACATATATTAGATGAGTTGGAAGTATCCATAAGGAAATATAAAGAACTCAAGAAGAAGAATATAGACTCTCTGGTGCAAGCTGAATATGAGCGACTAGCCCAAGAAGCTGATATAGAAAGGATAAACCTTCAGAACCTTTTAGAAGCTCATTCTGTAAAGTCAGCTGAATTCAACTCAAAGATAGAATCAGTTACTTTGGCAGCTGAGAACAAAGGACAGAGGCTTGCTGGATTGAAAGCGGAAATTATTCGCCTTCAGAAGGAATTTGAAGAAGAAACTGCCAATCAACGACTTATGATTGAACAACTCAATGTCCTAATTCAGGAGAAAAATGAGTATGACGAGACTCATAGTGCTGAAATTACTCGCAGGACGGTGGATATGCCCATCTTTGATGAAGAAAATGGGATGGAGGAAGCAAGAAAGATAGTAGAATCAACACATGAAGAAGAGCTGCGGACATTGAAGCAGCAGATTGACAATCTGATTGTCCCTCCTTCTTGATTTTGTATTTGTGTTTTATTGCTATAGCTACATTTTTCTAATGTCCCGTATTTTGATATAAAAGACATTTTGTTGTGGCTCCATTATTTATTGCATATCTTATTTAGATATAAATAAATAGAGATAGAAAATATATTCAGAGGTGCAAGACATGATATATTTCTTGATAATTTTGTAGAAAATAATTATATTCATTATATCTGCTCAGAGGTAATATGGACATGGCAGAATATATTGAATATTATTATTTCGATTTTGACAACTTAATCGAAAATGACAAGTTGCTGATGTAGATAATGAACGATGATGAATCGTCAATATTTGTGAAAATGAATGAACGGGAAGACCATCAAATGATGGATGATAATGAACGGGTGAACCGTCAAACGAATATGATAAATGAACGGATGAACCATCGGGCCTTTAATGAACGGATGAACCGTCTGATGAATGTGATAAATGAACGGATGAACCGTCAAATGAATATGATAAATGAACGGATGAACCATCGGGCTTTAATGAACGGATGAACCGTCTGATGAATGTGATAAATGAACGGATGAACCGTCAAATGAATATGATAAATGAACGGATGAACCATCGGGCTTTAATGAACGGATGAACCGTCTGATGAATGTGATAAATGAACGGATGAACCGTCAAATGAATATGATAAATGAACGGATGAACCGTCGGGCTTTAATGAACGGATGAACCGTCTGATGAATGTGATAAATGAACGGATGAACCGTCTCTTCGTTATTTGAGGAACTTCTGCCTATAAATATAACAGAAGTCTGACAGGAATGAACACTTCTGCTTTTCAACATAAAAATGTCGTCCGGAGAAGCATCTAAGAAGACCGAGATCGCCCCGAAGGTTGAGAAGGGCACTGAAGATCGCCCTGCCGATCCAATCCAGCCGAAGGAGGCAAAAGCGGGCGAAGGTCCGTCTGCACCCCAGCCGCCACGGGATATCTTGGACTTCCTGCTCGAACCAGGAAGGACTGAAGAAGAAGAAGCCATGAGGATGGCCGCCTGCAAATTCCTCGTGGGTTCCAGCAAGGAGGTTCTTAGCTCTTTTGCTGATCATGTCTTCGAGAAGGACGGCAGTGGCCCGCGTCCGAATATAGAAAAAGATGATAGTGACCTTTAATATTATGTACTATCATATGATGAAATAAAATTTGCATTTTATTTATGAACCTGATCCTGTTTGACAATTTTACAAGCATTTACATTTATACAAAATACTTCTTAAGAAATTTGCCATTGATAGGCATCATGGCAATTCGACCATCAAGCTCTGAAAGTTGATAAGCTCCATTTGAGAAGACTTTGCTTACAACATAGGGACCTTCCCATTTCGCATCGAATTTCCCTTTGCTCATATGAGTCATAGTCATAGGACGTCTGACTGCTAGAACAAGTTCTCCTTGTTGAAATGCTCTGACTTTAACTTTGCGATTGAAAGTCTTTGAGATGCGGGCTTGATATAGCTCAATATGCTGTTGAGCCATTAATCGCTTCTCATCCAACGCTTCTAACTCTTGAAGTCGAAGAAGATCGTTGTTCTCTGTAGTAAGCTCGTTAGCGACGGCAATCCTTAAAGAAGGAATTTGCAGCTCTAAAGGAAGAACGGCTTCACAGCCATACACTAAAGAGAAAGGTGTAAAGCCTGTTGGATTACGGACTGTAGTTCGATAGGCCCAAAGACATTCGCCAAGTTTCTCGCTCCAGTTCCGTTTGTTAGTGGAAACAAACTTCTTGAGGAGTTTAATGATGGTTTTGTTAAAAGCTTCAGCTAAACCATTAGCGGCAGGATTGTATGCTGTTGAAGCAACATTATCAATCCGATGATCATTGCAGAATCTAGTGAACTTCTGACTGATGAACTGAGGTCCATTGTCATGAATGATTCTTCGGGGTACACCAAATCTATAGATGACGTGGTGTTTAACGAAGTTGATGACACTGCTAGTCTTAACCTCAGTCAGTGGTATAACTTCAGCCCACTTGGAGAAATAGTCCGTTATCGCCAATATGAACCGATGTCCTCTAGAAGAAGGAGGATTAATGGGCCCTATGATATCCATACCCCAAGCTTCAAAAGGCCAAGAAGCAGCCGTCGGGTGTAAAAATTCTGATGGTTGATGAATGAAGTCTGCATGGATTTGACAAGCTCGACATTTCTTTGCATACTCAATGGCATCCGATACCATAGAGGGCCAGTAGTAACCCATACGTCTAATGCGATCTTGTAGCTTAGGACCAGGCTGATGTGCTCCACATACACCGTCATGAGCTTCACGCAGTACTTGCTTAGCTTCATCACCAGCGAGACAGCATAAAAGAAGACCGTCATAAGTTCGTCGATAGAGAGTTTTAGTAGTTTGATTATAATAGAATCGGAGAGATCGTCGACGAACGCTTGTAGCCTCCTTAGGATCTTCGGGGAGTATGTCATGTACCACGAAGTCGATAAAAGGAGTTCTCCAGTCATCATCGATAACATTAACTTCAGCAAAATTGCTGAATTCAATATTACGATTATTTTCAATACAGAACAGTTCTCGGTTGGAGATAACCACCACCTGCTGTCTTTTAATAGGGATAGCTAAGACAGCTGCAAGATTGGCTAAAGCGTCTACTTCAGTATTGCAAGCCCATCGCACATAGTCAATGAAGAAAGCTTTGAATGATATAGCTAAGTTGATTGCCGCCTCATGATAAGGTACTAGGTCTTGATGACATACTTCATAGGTTCCTCTAACCTGATTAACAACCAGTTTAGAATCACCGTATACTTCAAGATATTCAACATTCAGTTGTTTAGCTAACTGAAGGCCAATAAGTAGAGCATTATACTCTGCTACATTGTTAGAACAAGGTTCATCTAAAGAGTAGGCTCTTTGGATAGTTGATCCGTCTGGAGAAACGAGGACCACTCCAACACCTGCCACAACAGCACCATTTGGTCCAATCCTTGATGCACCATCAAAGAATAAACGCCAGGTTGGAAATTCTTCGGAGATCATGTTGACTTCCAATGTTTCGTCTGGAATTTCGTCATAGAGCTTAGATGTCTCAGGTACAAGATGAGCCGCTAAAAAGTCCGCCAGCGCTTGACCTTTGACAGACTTTTGTGGAACATACACCATGTCATATTGAGCTAGCAGGATTGCCCATGTAGCCAACCGAGAATTAAGTGTACTTGGTTTCTTCATAAGTACCCGGAGAGGGTTAACTCGAGATATAACATGAATAGTTTGACCAATGATATAATGCCTCGTCTTTTGTACAGCAAACATGAGAGCCAAGCATTCTTTTTCAACTGGACTATAACGGTGTTCAGCACCAATCATAGTACGGCTAAGATAATAAATGGCCTGTTCGTGACCTTCTTTGTTCTTTTGGGCAAGTAAAGCACCCAATGAATGATCCATAGCACGGACATACATTAAGAACGGAATACCAGAAATAGGTGGCACCAAGACTGGTGGGTTCATGAGATATCGCTTGATATCATCGAATGCTTGTTGACATTCTTCAGTCCAAACGAAAGATACACCTTTCTTCATTAGTTGAGTGAATGGTCTGCAACGTCCAGACAAGTTCGAAATGAATCGCCTGATGTATGCAAGTCGACCTTGGAATCCTCGTAGCTCTTTTAAGTTGCGTGGAGGACGCATCTCTTGAATGGCTTTGATCTTCTCGGGATCTACGTGTATACCCTTAGAGGTAATGACAAAGCCGAGAAATTTGCCACTAGAGACACCCAAGAACGACTTGGTAGGATTCATTTTGAGTTGATGTTGGCGCATGAGATTGAAGATAGTTCTCAAGTCTTGGAGGTGATCTTCCTTTAGACGACTTTTGACAGCAATATCGTCAACATAGCATTCAACAGTTTTACGAAGATGATCTTTAAAAATAGTACTCATAGCACGTTGGTAAGTTGCACCAGCATTCTTAAGACCAAATGGCATCACCGTATAGCAATAAACACCACGAGGAGTGCGGAAAGAAGTATGCTTTTCATCTTCAGGATGCATCTTGATTTGATTGTATCCAGAGAATCCATCCATAAAAGATATTCGTTCGAACCCACAAGTATTGTCGATCATGACGTCCGTAATAGGAAGAGGAAATTCATCTTTTGGACATGCTTCATTAAGATCCCGGAAGTCAATACAGACTCGAACTTTGCCAGTTTTCTTCAGAACTGGGACGACATTGGCTACCCAATCAGGATGTTGTTCTTCTCGAATGAAGCCACAAGCAATGAGCTTTTTGACTTCATCATCGATCGCGTCCATCATTTCTGGTTTGAAGCGTCGCTGTTGTTGCTTAACAGGTTTTGCATTAGGCAAAATGTTCAATTTATGTGTAGCAATCTTGGGATCTAAACCCGGCATGTCTTCATAACTCCAAGCAAAGACATCGATATATTCTTTAATAAGAAGAATCAACTCTTCCTTGTCTGTTTCTGGAAGATTTTTGCTAATAAAAATTGGCCGAGGTGAATCTCTTTCTCCTACATCAATTTGAAGTAGTTGATCTTCAGTAGGGGGTTCACGTTGTTCAAAGCGAAGTACCCATTGATTGTCCATATGCTGAGCCCAAGGATCTGTTTCAGGATTTTCTTCCACATTCTCGTCATAGTCTTCTGGAAGTTCAACGGAGACCATATTAGATGATACGACCAACCTATGGACTTCACCAATGCTAGTATCAGAATCCCAAGATCTGGAATCAGATGAGTTAGAGCGTTCTTCACTGTCGGAGTCGGAGACTGCTGGGGATAACAATGGAGGAGAAGCATATTCGAGACCTCTTTTAGTCCTGCTATAGTACATGTCTGACTTTCCTTTCGGAACAGTTGTACGAATAGGAGTTCGTCTACCCTTACCGTAATTGAAGCCACTTTTGAAATCATAACCCATTTTCCGAATGATGTCTTTTGATTGTTGACTATAACGATGGAGTTGGATACGCCCCGTGTCGTTAAGTTTACTGTCATCTGTATAACTGAATTTTTGTTCTGGTCCTTTAATAAAAATTATTGGACTTTCGCCTCTCTTTCGAGAAGAGACAACAAAGTATGAATCATCTGAGTGTTCGAGTAAGACCTCTGTATGAAGAGATTGCACAACTCCCATTGTAATTGATTGGAAGCTATCTAACATATCTAAATAGTATTTAGTATGATAAATAACATCAGTATACTGGAAAGTAGGTGCTTTTTCATTGATTTGTACATCAGTATTTACAACAGGACCTTTGGCCTTAGCAGGCTTAGTCAGATTAATTACAAGAGGGGGAGAAGAAGAACGTGGAGGCGGTTTGTTACGACGGAGGTCGATAACAAGTGGCTCAGAGGAAGTGAGCTCCTTTTTTTCTTTGTTGCGAATGAGATCAACAACAATTGGCTCAGAAGAAGTGAGCTGCTTTTTGTCCTTGTTACGACGTAAATCGATAACAAGTGGCTCAGAAGAGGTGAGCTCCCTTTGATCTTGATCAGCATCAATTGACTTCTTTTGGGCTGATAAGTGAATAGCCAGTGGCTTGGAAGATTGAGGATGAGAAACTCGCCCTTTGACGGGTATGATTAGAGTGTCTTTAGGCGTCGCTTCTTGTTCTTCTTCAGTGTCTAATGCTAACACGATTTTCATGAATTTATCCTTATACATCCGAGCGTCGTTGCAGTATGCTTCAACACCCTTGAAGGGATAAAGATCCGCAACCTCCTTACGAACTACGCCTTTGTCATCAACATATTTGAAACATTGATGAAGTGTTGATGGAACAACATTGTGCTCGTGTAAGAATGGTCTCCCCAATAGAGTGTTGTAAGAACAACCAAAATTGTCAATAATGTAGAATGTAACTTTTGTGCGAAGATTGCCAATTTGAAGTTTTAGGCGAATCTTGCCCAAAGGTTCACTCTTTCCTTGATTGAATCCAAGGATGGTAGTGATTGTAGTGGAGAGACTATGCACAGGAATTTTCAAAGTATCGAGCATTGTCTTCGGCATGATACTAAGAGCAGACCCTGGATCTATCAGAATACGATCGACTTTCATCGAATCGACATATCCTGTATAGTAAAGAGGACGGTCATGCCTGTTGTCTTCCATCAGCATGTCATCTTGCGTAAAAGTTATGTTCGGAATGAATTCCTGAACACTATTACAAGAGACTGATTCTGCTTCGGGCTTTTTGAGAAAGGTTAGACAAGCTTCTGCTTGCATAAGAGCTTCGCTGAGGGTTTCTCGAGTCTCTTTGGAAAGACGCAAGAGTTCAAAGATAGACAACTTTGCTGGGGTATTGGCTAATTGAGCCAATATATCGAAGTTGTAAGGCTTCTCGAGTCCTGTAGGAGACGATTTCTTCAAAGGTATGTCAAAGCGGATTTGTTGTTTGCCTTTATCAGCAGTCACTGGCTTAGGAGGAATAGGAATCACAACTGGTGAAGGTGCAGCAGGATTCTCTTCAGCTAGAGCAGGTTGTGCTGAGGTAGGTTCAGAAGAAGAAGCAAGATTCTCTTGAGTTTTAGGGTAATCCTTCAAATAGGGCTTTCCTGATCTGGTGCCTAATAGAATTTCTTCGTCAACTATGGGATCAAAAGATACCATGTTGCAAATCTTCGTCTTGCCTTTGGAGCGACTTTTCTTCTTGGAAGAAGAAGAATCCTCGAACTCTGAAGTAAGATCGGGGTGAATCCACATAACCTCGCCATTGTCTAGAGACAAAGGAACGAGACCTTCATTTGGTGGAGAAGGAATATTTTCAATCTCAAGAGTAGTTTTCGGAATAGGAATGACACCATGCTGTATCATCTGCGGGGGAAAGTTACCGAACTGAACTGAAACCATATTGGCAGTGACAGTCTTTTCATCTTGTTGCAGAGTAACAACTCCAGCATTAACAAGCTCTTGAATCTTGCCCTTGAGCACATAACATGCTCTAGTAGGATGTCCAATGAATCGGTGGTAAACACAGTACTTAGGATGATCGGTCTTACCGACTTCATCAGGTTTCTTTGGGTCTGGGAGCTAGATCTTATTGCTTTTGAGTAAACAATCGAAGATACTTGCCGTGTCATTCTCGTCAAAAGAATACTCTACCTTAGGACGAGGTTCCCTCGGTTGTGGTGCAGAAGGAGTGGAAGTGGACGTAAGCTGAGCTACGTTGACAGCCAAAGACTCTTTGCTTTTCAGATTAATGTTCAGAGTCTCTTTGTTCTTGCGGTTGTTTTGGCGATTACCACCGCCTGACGCTTGATGTTCATCCCGATCGGGGTTAGACATTTGTACCCCCAAATGTTTGAATTTATCAGCACTTACTTCAGCTGCTTTGGCATTAACAATGAAGGATGGCCAGTCTTGAAACTGAGTTGAGCCTGTCCACATACTGATAATAGGCAAGAGATTTGCCTTACAAGTATCTATGGTAACAACAGCAGGAGTCCCTGGAGGCATTTTCAGGGCTTCTCGACGAAAACGTTCAATAAAACTCTCTGCAGTCTCGTTATATTTCTGTTTGATTTTATTTAGGGCTGACATAGTCATGTCATTGAATCCCTCATAGAATCGTTCTAGAAAGATTTGCTTGAGACCTGAGAAAGAAGTGATACAACCATCGGGCATACTTCTGTACCAGTCATATGCTACGCCGGCTAAACAACCGACGAACACTCTGGTAAGAAGAGCGTCGTTTGGTTGAAGTTGAACAGTCATTACCTCGAAGTGATTGATGAATTGACTTGGTGAGGTACTACCGTCAAAGAGAGCGATTGTTGGAATCTTGTATTTGGGAGGAAATGGAACTTCTTTCCATTCGACGGGATATGGCTGTTTGATTCCCAACCTTTGCAGGTTGTCTTTCTCTTTGAAAGCTTCAAACTGAGTTCGTAAAAGCTTGACTGCTTCATTAGCATCTTCAGATGAAGAGGAAGGAGCCGTGGTAGGAGGAGGGACAGCATTATAAGCACTACCCCCAGCACCTGATTGACTGGGTGTAGTTTGAACTTGTACTTGCACAGGAGGCATCTGAGGAGGTACTACCCCCAGCCCAGCATTGACAGGCACCGATGAAGCTATGATTTCAGGGTTTATAGCAGCCGGTACAGTTGGTGGGGTAGCATGTTGTGCCATAATGATAGAATGCATACTGGCGACCATTTTAGCCATGGTTTTCAATTTGTCCTCCAGTGCAACAATCCGCTGTTCTTGGTTTACAGAAGTTGAAGCATCTGGATCATCAGTAAAAACATATGCCGTCACTTCTCTAGGCACAGTAGACGAAACTGTTTGTTCAGAGCTTTCACTATATGTATCATAATCAGAGAAAGATTCGTCTCCTGTCTGAAAAGTAGGAAGATAAGCTGAAGGATCTTGGGGAAGATTCCTTTGACCGATTGTGTCTCGGCTGTGGGAACGAGTATGTTGAAATACTCCTTCAGAGGATTCTTGGAGTAAATCCAAATATCGTTGGCTTGGTCTGCGAGGCTTACCATGTTTGGAGCACTTTCTACCCCCGGTGTCTCGGGAAGCCATATTGACAGAAGCGTACAACACTTCGTCTTCTTCTGACATTGGTTCTGTTTTAGCAAAAGTCAGACGATCGAAGATAGATCGCTTTGTTGTTTGACAACAACATTGGATGATGACTTTATGATTGTAATGATGATCAGATGGTTGATTTGAAGGAGTTGAGACATTATCCCGTTTTTGTCTGAGATGTTCTCGAAGATCAGAAACCATGCCGGGACGGGGAAAAGTTCGAGGAATGTGTTCTTTAACAATATTTGGAACATGGTTTCGATTCTTCAAATGTTTTGTCCCCTGTGTATACAAGGAAGTACTCATCTCATTGGCATAGGTATCAGAATTTATGTTCCTGGAGATTTGTCTTTGAGGCTTGACCTTCGGCATTGGCTGTTTACGTTTTGCCGAAGTTGTCCTGTTAAGATATGTTCGTAGGTCTGCAAATTCACTCCCAGGGGTTTCTGTTTGAGACACCAACAGTTTTCTTTGTTTGGAACGGGATATTTTGAAAGTTGGGAGGTCTTGGAATTCTGCTACTGGGGTAGGCAGAATACCTTTTTGATCAGTGCAAGTTCCTTTGTTATGAAGGTGAGAAGAATCTTTGTTTGTAGGAGATCTTGTACTGACGGGTGTTGAAACACGTTCAATTTGATCTGCTTCAGTAAAGACCGAAGAAGACTGAGAAAAGACCAAAGGGCCTTTTCCTTTGTTCTGAGAAGAAGGGATAACTAAAGAGCATTTTCCTCTGTTGTCTTCCAAGTCATGAGACAAGGAAGTTTGAGAAAAGACCAACGGGCCTTTTCCTTTGATCTGAGAAGGAGGAGGAATAGCCAAAGGACTACCCCCAGTAGATTGTGCTAGAACAGCAGGATGTTTAAGAGGAGAATCAAATATTTTCTCTTGATTATGAGAAGGAGAGAGTCTAGCCAAAGGGCTGTTTCTCTTGGTTTGCGCAGAAGTGATTTGCGCATGAGTGGAGGGTACATTGGTTCTGGCCACAGAAGTAGGAGTCCTTGCTTTAGAGTGCTTAGGATGCACTTTGGTTGCTGGAATGCTGTTTTGCGCAGGAAAAGCTACTGCCAATTGCGCCAGAGTCATAGGAGTCTTCTGTTTTGACAAGGCAGCATATGAAGTAGCTTGTGCAACTTTTGCAACAGATTGCGCAGCATTGACTGCAACAGATTGTGCAGCAGTTGCTGAGACAGACTGTGCAGCAGTTGACACAGCAGTTTGCGCAGCAGACTGGCCAGCAGATTGTGCAACAGAATGTGTAGCACCTTTGGTGGCAAAACTGCCAGATTGTGCAGCAGTCTTGGAGACCCAAACTGAGCGCACTTTGCTCTTGGCAGAAGTGGCTGCAGTACGGGGAATGGTCTTGGAGTTGAGCATTGCCTCGTAGGCTGTCTGGTTGACCTTGACAACCAGGGTCTTCTGCGTCTTCCCGATAGACGCTACGTCACATTGAGTTGCTACTTCCTCGTCGGAGGAGAAAGTTGTCCCCAGCAGAGTCGCCATTTTGTTTGCAAAAACAAAAGTATAGAACTTTATTGATACAAACTGTAATAAAGATTACAAGAATTCTGGGAAAATTACAACTGTAGGAATCCAATCTTGATGACGATTGCTTTATCCCTTGGACGATGTGAACTGTAAAGACGAAGCCTTTGAAGTTGAAAACAACTCTGGAAACTGAAGGCAAAAGCCTCTGAAGTTGAAGACAAAAGTCTCGGAAGAATGCAGCAGCACTTTGACAAGAACTCCTGGACTCTCTGATTTCTGATTTCTGATCTTGATATCTGATCTCTGCCCTCTTGAATGAAGACTTGAAACTCTATTTATAGAGTTCTGGAAATAACTAACTTTCAGTTATTTTGGACTGCGCATGATGATTTGCGCAGCATTGGTTTGCGCAACATTGATTTGCGCAGATAGTTACTGGATCGTGGGCCGATTATCATGGACACATGGCATGATTTGATAGAAATGCGCATGATCGTGCATAAACAGTTGCCACGTAATGAACAATCGATGGCATGAATGCCACGTGTAACTTAACAGTTACGTTTGATAGAGTGCGCAGAGTTGAATTGCGCATACATGGTTTGCGCATACTCAAACTGCGCAGGATTGGTTTGCGCTGCCAGCTGTCAGCCGCCCTCGAGCACTGTGCGGCGCAGGAAACGAACAGACTCCTTGTTATCCGCACTGTCAGTTGTCAGAAAAGATTTGATTTGATTTAGTAATGATGACTTCTGCCACGTCAGCTTGCGCAATCGGTTGTGTGCGCAAATTAGAATGCGCAATCGGTTGGCTGCGCAATCTGTTGTCTGCGCAATTCAACAAGATGATGTATATTTTGATTTCTTGATTTTGTTGATTGATGCAACTTGATTTTTTAGGACCTACAAGGAAGGCCAGTTTTCTCTGAAGCTCGAGGATCTGTTCCCGGGCGTCAGTTACCCCGCGAAAAGCATCCGCCTCTCGAGTCGTGCAATCTTCAGTTCGACGGCTCCATTGGTCATGCAACCGAGTCAGGTCCCGGCGGTCCTTCAATATAGCCGGTTTAAGCGATTCCCGGGCAGCCATCACCTTCTCCACCGCAATAATGAGGAAGTTGCACTCTTGATTTATGACCGCCGGCAAATCAGTCTGTTACAACAAACGAAACTGAGCCCCGAGACAATCAGCTTCTAATAACTTCGGCTCCAGAAGCGCAGCCAATTTCCCTCCTCCAGGGAGGGTCTTAAGGATACTAATCTGGCCACCGGCACATCGACGGGCCAGAGTAAAGGGAGTCCCCCTTTCCACTGCTGCCTCGACCCCCCTCTTCAAGTGACGGTGAAAACTGGCAACCACATCATGTAACGCGTCATCCAAGACCTCTGTAGAGGATGGCGTCAGAGGGAGAGTGGCAGACGATACCGGAGGAGCAGCTTTAGAAGTCACTGCACCCGCCACCAAGGAAGCAAATTCCGTACGGAAAGATGCCTGGATGGCGGCTAACTCCTCTTCCGCCGCCCGAAGAGCCTGGATGCTCGGCAGGGAGGAAAGGTTGACCCCCGAAACTACATTCGCAGAGGAGGACGTAGGGGGCATCGTCTCTTGTCCCAGTGGCACTCCTACCTGGGACCCCGAGCTCGACCCAGACAAAGGTCCCTCGACACAGAGAGGTTCTGTCAGGCCCTCTCCGGTAGGGTACGACCCAGCAACATCAATCACTGGCAGCGAAGGGTTAGGATCTGAACATCCAAAGCAACCATTAGTCGATATAATCTGGAAAAAAAGATGACAAGAACATATAGGCCTACTCATGAGCTATGGTTCGATTTGTATTACCAGGGGAAGAACATGGGGGCGATGGCTCGTTCACAGCCGGCGTAGTTTCCCCACCCACGGAGTCATCATGTTGGGGTTCGGATGTCTCAGAGACGGGCGCGGTAGAGCCCCCTTCCCCCTAGGTTAGGGTCCCAGCAAGGTGTGAATCCTCGACCGTAACCGGAAGCACCCCAGCAGCAATGATAGTGGTGCACACGCCACTGACTAAGTATGGCAGGACCGGATCAGCCTCGGTAATCGGGTCCTGAGGAGCGACTTCATCTGACGCCTATAAAGAGCAAAAGGAACAAGTAATTAGGCCATAACATAGAAGAAGAAGAAAGGAAACAGCTGAAACCCAAATCACCTCAGGAACAACATCCTCATCATCAATAAACAGTCTGCGACGTCTTACCGCAGCATGCTTCGTGGAATAAGCTCGGTCATCAGCGGTAGTCATACGTCTGTTTCGCTTACGCGAAGGGCCAGGTACCGCAGGTGGTTGATCTGCCACCACTTCGTCAGACAAAGTAGACGATTGACCCACGACCTTTTCAGCTGGCACGACAGGGGGTTGATTCCCAACCTCCTCGCCCGAAGAATGAGATAAGTCATCAGTATCTTATTCGTCGTCTTCTTCATCCGCCCTAGTGGACTCTGAGTCCGGCACAGGAACCCTGTTCGCCCCCTCTTCCTCTTCCTGGACCCTTTTGGCTTCTCAGCCAAAGCGGTGCCAACAATGAAGCTAGTATTCATATCAAAATCAACAGGAGGCTTGCTCGCTGCAACATGATAAATGGCCGCTATATACAAGATGTCACCCTCCACCTTGGCATCAGGAAGTGAGAAGTTGGCTCGGGTATGGGTCGTATTATAATAATGCCAAGCCCGGACGCCATCGAGCACACTGCCCTCGAAGCTCAAGCAAGCGCTAGGGCGATCCAGGAACAATTGACTATACCCGAACTGACGTGAAAATCTACTGGGTAGATAAGGCTCCAGGTATACTCTATTCCGGTAACGATACACTAGGTGCGCGGGACGGATGTTGCGTAACCAAAGAAGCATCTTCTCAGATAAAAGTTGAGGGGGTCAACGCCGTCAACATATACCCTCCTCACTTCGCCGGGGGTGAACTCAGGGAGAGATACGAAGAATTCGGGCCCATCAATTCTTGCAAATGCCCTCCGACAGGCCGGCATGGTATCATGTTCCCAAGGCTGATGACGATACCGGAAAAGGAAGGCGTCATCAACAGAAACGTTTTCATCAGGTCCCGGCCTCATCAACGACCGATAGTGCATCAATAACCACCCCATGAGGTAGTGGTATGGTAGTTCTATCCGTTCAAAGTCCATCGACACATCGCGAGCAATGACCTTGGATGAAAAGGCGCGAAGGCCGTGGTGTATGCTACACACCATGGCCGGGAGGAGCGCCAGTCTTACCTTGAAGACCAATTTTACAGCAGGAAGAATGAAATGGTGGCTGATCCTTTCTATAGAACCCGCGCCGCCCGAGACTACACAGTTGCGTAGCCACACCATCAAGAACCCAGCTAAGATCGCTTTATCAGACATCTTCCGGGTACCATAGTGGAAATAACTGAGGGAGTCAGTGCTACTCCCAAACTGGTCACGGGTAGACTTCGACTTCTTGACCTTCGACATCATATCCTTCACCTCCGCCGGGGTTCGAGGAGTTCGAGATAAAACTTGACCAGAAGGACACAACTTGAAAAGATACAAGATCCAGGCCTTGGTGTGAGGGGCATTCCCTTCTGAACTATTTACTTTCTTGATAGCCATCTGATGGCAGGCGCTGTGATGACACAACAGTTCTTGGTACACGGCGATGAAACCAGGAAACTGTCGATCCAGCTCTTCGAGTTCTTCGTTCGTCGGTGTATATACTTTAAAAGCTTCACCTCCCCACGGCAATCTAGACACAGTGTTCATTTCATGAAGAGCAAGCCCCAGTTCTCCTCCGGGGGCAAAGAAAGTCCCTGTACGCCGATTATACAGCTCCAATAGAGCCATAAACAAGGGCTTGTTAATGGGCAACCCGTAGCAGGTACCCCTGACGGCGTAGTAGAGATCAATTTCCTGAAGGAAGTCCCCATACTTCCTCAAAATCCATGAGGTAAGATTAGTCAATGTAGGAATGGGATTGATCCAATTCAGCAGCGACAACCTGCCTATGGGATAAGACCCCTTGTGAGCGAGCTGATTCAGAAAAGTATCAGCTAGGGTGAAGGTGAAATTAGGGCCAGTTGTGTTTACAAAAGTGCCCGGGAGCAGCCCCATCACAGTCCGACTCACGGATTCCTTGCCCGCACATACTAAACCCGTGCGTCCGTTGTAGTGAATTTTGCTCACAAACATTCCCTGTTGGGTGGGAGTCAGGGAGCCCACCATAGTCCTGCCCCGCGGTACCATGTTAAACCATGAGAGAGGATAATGCCGCTCCATCTCAGGGATATGAATCTCTACCCCGTCTACAGAAAAATCCCAGTGCTCTGAGACATCCAGCAATCGTGAGTTCTTTATGAAAAAAGCGTCTCCAAAGAGAAAAGCTGGTTTCAGAAATTCCCCATCCAACTTCCCCGAATTCATCATCGAACAAAGAAAGCGGAAAGGTTGTTTATTAATAGCAGCCACTCTCTCCCTAGGCTCAGTAGTGGGAAGCTGATCCCCTATACGACGGATTAACTCGTCAAGCTGCACGTCTGCGGCATACTGAGCTGAACCTACAAGGAGCTCTCCTGCTTGGTTGGTTGGGAGGTTCACTGAAAAAAAAAAGAGAAAGAAGAAACAGGATTAAAAGATGGCTAAAACAAAAAATTACTGAGTAAAGAAGCTCTCACAAGCCCATGCGGTTCAGGTCAATAATGTCTTATGTGGCTCCAGTCCAGTTGGGTCTCAAGAAATACAGTTTCGAGGAAGCCTATGCGGTTCGAGTCAATACAGTCTTATGTGGCCTAAATCAGATGGGAGTTCTATATGACTCTAGCTCGATAGCTTATACGGATTAGACGAATATACACAGTTCTAACAGAAGAACTCATGCGGCGCAAAATGCTATGCGGTTCAGCCTGCTAAAAACATATGTGGCTCCGTTCAGAGGAGACTTTATGTGTTTAAATCCTTCTTCTTCGGTTCAAACATGGGGCATTGTCTATGCAGTTCGGCCATGGAAAAGTCATGCGGCCCATACAGCATATGCGGCTCTACCATCAACTTGGGAGGAGGCTTGTGCATAAATATGCAACAGAGCCATAGGTACTCAAGATCCAAACGCAACCCTTACCCTTAAAGGCAGGACGAACGTCAGAGGGTACTTCGGGCGCTTCAGGCTCGACGGCTGACGAGGACGTCACCTTCTTGCCCTTCGCGGTGGCAGAAATAACTTTAGGAGACTTAGGAGCCATTGCTTCGATGAGGAGACAAAAAAGATCAGAAAGAGAAGACAGGAAAAAGAATGAACGAAAGAGAAGAAGTCCCTCCGGCTAAAGTCGCCCGTATTTATAAACAAAGACGGAGCGTTTCGATCCCCGTGCATACACGTAAACCGACTCTTCGGTTATCAAAATAAGCCGCCGAAAATGAAGGCCAAGCCCCTCGGATCCCGCACCAAAAAGCGGCCTTAAAAAAACAACAAATATTTAAGTGCTAAAGATTGCCATACGTGGCAAATAATGACGTGGCAAGAAGCTATGCGGCTGAACAATCCCCTGCGGCTGAACAACCTATGCGGCCAAGATTTCTATGCGGTCAGGGTTTCATATGCGGCTAGAAGAACACAGCCATGCTTCTTATTCAAAGTATTTTAATTTTACAAATTGAAAACTTTGAAAGGGATCTTATAGAAGCATGGAAAATATTAAAGAAAATGACTCATACGGCCAAAGAACCCCATGCGGTTCAGAAAACTCATGCGGCTCAGGGAGTCATGCGACATAAGGAGCTATGCGGCCCAAGGCATTCCATGCGGCTCAGAAGACACGTGGCCTGACAGTGCTCCCCTCCGACCCATGCTGCATTAATTGCTTCGACAGCTGACCCCTCTGAAAAGTTGACAGCCCTGACACAAAAGCAGGTAATTATGACTCTATCATAATGACGAATCTCTAGGGAAGAGAAAAGAGATCCCTGACACAAATCCCCCGAAAAAAATGCCACGTGGCCTTGCCACGTAAGCATTCGTATCTGGCTTACTTCTCATGCGGTTCTGAGTGAATCCGTCCTATGCGGCTCAGGCCTAGAAAGCCTCATGCGGCTTGAGCAAAGCACTTCTCATGCGGTTCAGAGTGAATCCATCCTATGCGGCTCAGACCAGGGAAGCCTCATGCGGCTCGAGCAAAGAACTTCTTATGCGGTTCAGAATGAATCCGTCTTATGCGGCTCAGGCCGAGGAAGCCTCATGCGGTTCAAGTAAAAACTCCTCATACGGCTCAAAAGGATCATCTCCATGCGGCTCAGAGTGAATCTGTCCTATGCGGCTCAGGCCAAGAAAGCCTCATGCGGCTCGAGCGAGGACTTCTTATGCGGTTCAAGAGGATCATGTCCATGCGGCTCAGGTAAATATGTACCTATGCGGCCCATAAGGATTACTCCCATGTGGTTCGAAGGCTCAAGTGAGGGCCACTGCCCAGCAGCCCTGACACATGGGCTTAACCATATGCGGCTCAAATTTATATGCGGCACACTCGTCATGCGGTCCAGATTCCCCCAGCAGCTCCTAGGACACGTGTCCAAAACCGATTAATTTCTCAGATTTGCTGCCATTAAAGATTGGGTCAAATCCCAATAATCTGGGACACGTGGCAGAAGAATAAATCTAATTTATTCGCAAATATCAGAAGATCATTATAAGACAGATTTATTCCAATCAACATTAATTGCTAATGGGATTTGGTGTAATCTACACCTAATGGCTCGGATTCATCACAATCAGAAACGAACGGCCTGGATTGACCAATCCCCAGGCCGCCGCCATCTCCAAGATGTAATCATTGGCAACCCTAACGATGACAACCCACTATTATAAATAGCAGGGTGCCATTCCCTTGCAGAAGAGGAGACCAGAGAGAAATACATATATACAGGGAGACTTTCTCCCACAGTCAGAGAGAAAATACATACACAGAGAGAGAGAGAGAAGCCAGAAGAGCAACAGAGGAACAAGAGGTGCATTTCTTCATCAACGCCAACCATCTTTTCATAAGGAGCCAAGGCTGCATACCGATCGTCCAAGGAGTAAGGCAGGGCTGTCGTCGCCTTCCCGAGCCTCTATCGTCACCCCCCAGAATCTAAAATAAATAATTGTACTTAGACTGCTGTACCTAGGTTTTCGTTCCTAGGCTTTCTTTGTACAAGCGAGTTTGTAACGTGAAGTAAAAGTCCGGTCCTCCGATAATTATTCTGTTCTTTTATATTTCATGGCAAACATTGTTTGAACTTCCCCAGGGGTCCAGGTCGCGAGTGTCATCTAGGCAAGCTCCATAGTAAGGGGTGCAGGATTTCTCATCATCCTCTGTAAAATTTTCAACAGGTCCAGTCATGACGGAAGCGAGCACAATACATCTCACGAGATCATAACAGGTTAGAAAATATAAACATGCAAGAAAGTACGATACATAAAACTGAAAAAAGTACATAATGTAATTAGAGAGAGAACTGTAATAGAAATATCTATTATAAGTAGAGAGCTACCAGTGACTAGTGATTTAAAGTACAAAGTCGACATGTGAACGGCTGGATTTGCACATGAATATACTAAAGAGGCGTACATGGTTATACTACTTTGGAATTATTCACATGACTATTTATACTCCTCCATACCCCAATCAATACACAATGATCCAGACAAGTTATGTTACGTACATGATTTTCACATGAAAGCCCATAGATGGGTGTACATGAAGTATACATGAGGGCTCAGAACTGAGTGCACATGAATTCTACATGATGGCCCATGAAGGGTACACATGAAGTATAGGTTATACATGAAATACACGAGAAATATGACCGAACATAAGAGCACATGAGAGTACACGAGCGAGCATGAAGCACATGAGAAACATGAATAACATGAGAGCGAGAAATATATGATGTACATGAAACACACGACATGATGTATCTGATGCTCCCGAGGGGGATAACATCTCAATATGGGGATCCATATAGTACCAATCCGTGATAATATCGTGACAACATCAAATAAGGTAAACTAGAGCAGGAAAATAATCCTAAGTAAGTTATGAAATGATCAGAGAATGTACTCGCCTGCGCTGTAAATATATGTGAGAAAATATTGTCCGAGATGAGGTATCTGACTCATATTTAGAGCTACACAAGTCAAGATGTATACATGGGATGATAAATGAAATGCATAATGCATCTGCATGTTGTCTAGGTCAAACTAGACTATAGTCAACACTTGGTCAACTCTAGTCAACTATACTAGTCAAACTAGGTCAACTAGGTCAAGCCTAACCCAAACAAGTCTCACTAAGCCTAACCAGTCTACCCTAGCAATCACACACCAATCACAAGTCACACAAGTGCAAAATACAAGTTATATACAATAGGCATATATAGGCTATACCTATATAACATGGCACTCAAGATACAGTGTATAAAGGAAATCAAATATATATACATGCACTCATCAATACTTAGGCCTATATGATATGCCACTTATATATTACATATATATATAGATACTACAATACTCTATACAATACATGCATGTATATATATATATAGATAGGGTTAGAGAGGGTTATGTGTGTGTCTGTGTATGTGTCATGGGGGTTCATATGCATCAAGGTTAAATAGGTTAACATATATGGTATTAGGTTAACATGGGAATTAAGGGTAGGTTCATAACATGGGTTAAAGCATATAGGTTTATACATACATAGTGTACTTTGAAAGGGGTTCATAACCACATGTATTTGGTTTAGGCATATAGGTTTAGCTATCATGTGTTCAGAATTCAATGGCTAACAACTACACATGTTACATTTCAGAATGGAATGGACTCGATGACATGTTAGTTTTACATGGCATTGGGTTTAAGTATGGAAAACAGGGAATATAGATAATATTCAGTCACTTACATAGTGTCCAGTTTGTATCAAACAAAGGCTCAGTAGAGAGTGGTTCAGTTTTAATGCATATACATGGGGTGTTCAAGTAAAAAGGGGTTTTGAGAGTTAGGTTCATAAACAATAAATGAATAAAGGGGTTAAACATACAATGGTGAGTCTAGCATGTTCAGGTTTACATAAGGTTCAGTTTAGAGTGTGAGGTATGAAACCTAGTGAACCAAAGAGAGAGGTGTGTGTGGTTCAATGTGTGTGTGAGTATAGCAATAATGTGGGGTGCTCTCAGTTTGTAATATGAAATGTGTGTACATGTGATTCAATGGAGTTCTCAGGTTACCTAGAGTGCAAGTGTGTGGGTGAGTGTAGGATCCAACATTGGTTCTAGGAAAACAGTGTAATGAACAACATGAATCAATGTGTGAAATAGCTACATGTATTCTCAGGAAACAAACTAGCATATCCACTCTCAGATTTCAAATTTAACAGTAAACAGTGAAAGCTCCAAAACTGGTATCAATTAATCAATTCGATTCAAAACCAATGCAAATTAAAGCTAACTACTATGCCATCAACAACCCTAACATGCTAGGCTAACTCTCAGACATAAATACAACACAAATTAATCACTAACATGGTATCTATATATTCATCTAAAATTTGAATAATTTTGTCCTTTTTTTATAAATTGCATCAAAATTGGGTTTTGATGCCAAAATCTAAAATGAAAGAGCTTCAAAATTGATAAGATGGACCGGTGGTCATTTCCAAATTGTATTAAATGTTAGGTCCCTTCCCAAATTGGTTGGAAAGTGGTGGTGACCTAATAGTGTTTGACATTGTTCTTGAACAAAAAAGCTCTCCAAGAATCTAGTAGTGTTTGACATTATTCTATGAAAGAAATACAAAAGTAAAGACAAGCTAAGTATTATTTTACATACATTTCTTCTACTGCTACTTGATATACTAATGTGATCCATCTTCTTGGCAAGTAAAGGAGAGGCTGATGTGTACAATTCTGTTGAGGCAGTTGAGCTGTCTGATGCTGACTGTACACCATTCAGTTAGGTGGTTACAGGCTGACGTGGACAATACAGTTGGAGAAGCAGTTAGCAGTTAAAGCAGTTATGCTAATTGGATCCCTTGCTTCCTTTCTCCTTAGCTTTTATATAGTTGGCAAACAATTCAGATGAGGTACACATCATTAAAATTGGATTATGATAAGGTAACTGTATAAAAAAGAACAACTCCAGGTGTTAGAAAATCACATCAAAATTGGATTTTTTTAATTTATGTCATTATCTGAAATTAGAAGAACATCAAAATCAAAAGTAGTGCTTACCTAATCCAGCTGCATGTTATAATCATCCTCGTCGTCGGAAGGGGTTTTTTTCCTGCATAGAGGAGCAACAAGTTAGAACCAACTGTGAAATGAATTAATATGCGGCCAATGAAACTAAATGGGGACAGAATAGAGAAGATACCTGAGTGTAATCATCTTCGCTTTCTTCTTCCACCTGTTCTTCCTCCTCTTCCTCACTGTCATTCTTATCATCCTCACTTTTCTTTCTCTTAACCTTCCCCTCTTTCCCCTGAACATATAAAAAGAAAAGAAAGGTGTAAACTAAAAAAAAGGCTTTATGGTTTAATAAGGATCTCAAGTTGATAATAATGATAGGGTACAATTAGAAAGAGTGATGGTTATGAGCAACTCTTAGGCTGTGTTAGGTTTGGTGGAAAATGAGGCAAAATGAAAGAGTTTCATGTAGAAAATGAGGATGAAGTATGAAATATGTAATGAACTACAGACTGTTCCTTGCCTTAGATTCCTCTTCAATCTTTGCATAATGCTCCAGTCGCTCCAGTTCCCGGTCCAGCACCTGGTCAACTGTGGTACAGAACAAGATGTTAATACAAATAATTCATATGTACAACTGAATGAACAATTTTTTCCTTCGAAACATATAATGAGAATTTTATCTTTGTAAGAAAACAAAAAAAGCTACATCAAAACTGTTAATCTCACCAACCTGATTCTTGGTCCAACTGTAATTTCTTGCTATCATGCTGCACATCTGGAAGTATAAGTTACCAGTTTAATACGTGTCTATGGAATTCACTATCCCAAAAAAGTTGCACCTTCTTCCTTTAGCTGTTAGCAGCCTATTTACTGGAGGTGAGACGAATAACTTGAAACAGTTCAGAAGGAAAATTCCTGGGAGTTAGTTTCAACGTAGATTCAAATTCTTCACGTTTTGCTTTAGCGCTTTTCTTGAACCTATCAGAATATCGTTCGATGTCTGTATTTGGTATAATGCAAAAAACAACAGAATAAATTGCATCCACTGAGAGATCATTAAAGAGAAACGTACACACAAGAAAGAAAAATGACTAAAACATAATGCAAGACAGAACATAAGAGAGATTGAATTTATGGGATTATCACTCCTTCACTCTTTGATATAATGTGTCGAAGAGATGAATGCAAGTCCCTATAGCAAATTGTGTCATTTTACATCTTCATCTTTGTATGATATAATGCAAAAAACAATAGAATGAAATGCATCCATTGAGAGGTCATTAAAAAGAAAGGTACACACAAGCAAGAAAAAAGAACTGAAAAAATAATACACGAGAACATAAGAGAGATTGAATTTATGGGATTAAAGATAACCTTACATAATGAATTTGAAGCTTCTGGTTCCAAATAATAACAAGAGTCTTTCCATAACTTCTCAAACTCAAAATGCTTTTTCATCAGCTCTTCATCCTTATCACTGAGATCCGGGGGACTTGGTAATTTTATTTCCTGCAAAGTAGCAGAAATTACTCAAACAATAGTCCTAAATAAAGGTTTTGAAATCCACTTATGATGCATTTAAGGTTTCAAATATGAGTGTAAGTGGCTATAGCATTCTAGTATGTGGTCTCCAATTTCTCCTGCAAACCACAGATTATAAATGTCAACTATAACCTAGTGCACTGACTAATCTCTATAGAAGTAAAATATTATTATAATATTACAATGTTACCTCATGTATTACTCTTTGGCAATTAATACTTGTCCTTTTTTTTCTTTTCTTTTTACTATTTTCCTGATGTAGGAAAAAAATGCTCTCATGAAACAGTCTATGCTGAGTTAGAATGGACTTTGTCATAGATAGACACCTTTATTGTGGCTTGCTGATCAAGACTAACAAGAGGATACCGTTTACCGGTTGGTTTGTTTCTGTAGGCTATGTTGTATTACGCAACTATGACACAACATGAAATGGACACGGTGGCATGGACACGACACTATTTTGGGCGCATCAATAGTATAGTTTGGAGTGTTTGTGCCATGGCTTTTACATGTCTGACACGGATATGGCAACCATTATGGAGTGTATATGCTTCCTAGGTTGCAGGGAACTTCACACTTATCTTTCATTATATGTTGATACAGGACTTCTATGTTTATGTCTGTATCCAAGCATGACACAACATGCTCAACACATATATTTCCTTCACACTTGCAGCCTCTCGAGAACACGATGATTTTTCCCATTTACACCCTTCACCTCTTATTTCTTCGACCTATATTTTTGGAACCGTCAATGTTTATCTTTCAGCTACACCACCCATAATATCCACATCCCCTCCGAAGTCCTTCCCCTCCTCGCACATTCCGCCCTTTTACAATCAACCTCACCTAACAAAATTCACTCTCGATGGCCTATTTGTCGACATCGTAGGATATAAGGTAGAAAGATAGGCTTGCTTACAAAATTCACTCTTGATGGCCTATTTATTAAAATTCACTCTTGATGACCTATACAACATAAATTTTCGATGTTCCATATATATGATGTTCAAAACATTTAAGGGGAGTCTAAAACAATGATAAACTTAAAAAGGTTTTAGATTAAACATTAAATTACTATAAATCAAGCAATCAAAGAGTTAGTTTAAGCAATTTCAACCATAACTAACAAAACTAAATAATTAAGAAATCTGCTACTACGTAAGTGAACGTAGTAAGTTCAATTCACCATAGAATGCACTCATCTTAAACAAAGTTCAATTAGTTTACCGAAATAGTAAATCTTGGTTAATAATAGTCTCTGCTGGACGTGACGGGCTAATGTAGGGCATAGGAGACTAAGCATGGCCTAGGAGGGCTATTTCAGGGCATATGAAAGTGTCTAGCACATAGAATGTGTTTGGACACCTAGATTAGATAGCCCAACCTCGACCTAGGCACCTTAAACGGGCACTTTTTAGAATATTAGGATTGATAATACTTATTTGATACCATTCCTCCTATAGGTAAATGTTTTTCTTTCTAACCATGAAGTCTCTTCTCGAATCTGTCAGTGAGTGGTATGCATCTATATGTGAAGTTTGCATATAGATGCAAACTTCCTTAGGATCTCTTTTGCCAAAAAAAAACGTTATGCTACGTACCACACAAGCCTCCAGATTGATTGATTTCATGATGGTTGGGTTCCAGCTAACAATAACAAGTAGGTTAGAAAGGTTTATAATTTTCAATGTTCTCCCTCTCATTTATGAGTAGTCTTTTTCTTTTGTGACACTAGAAAACTACAACTACAACTGTTCTTCTAGAGCGAGTTGTACAAATCGAGGTTCTTACTCAGATTCGTCGACTTTCTAGGAGTTTCTGGCTTATTAGGCATAGACCCGGACTCGGATTGGTATACCGTATTCTGATTCCGAATACGGTTGTCACGCCCCAGTACCGAAATACGGGGACGGACGTCGGCCAGCTATACCGTATAAGGTACGAATACGTTATACGGCGATGACGGCTATCAATCTTGCTGGATATCCTAGCATACAATCATTCTATGGCCTAAATCCGATCTCATATCCACAAGCAATAGCAATAAAATAACTACAAGAGAGATAATCATATGGATAACTGAAAAATACACATATGATAATCAGGAAATCTACAGTACTAGATAATAATGTAGACGAATATATCTTCCCACAGTTCCTAGTATGGTCGGGAACTGAAGCACATCCCCCAAGTCAAGTCTGGAAGATCCACAGGGTCGGTCACATGCAATCTGGGAACAATCCAGGGTTGGTCAGGCCAACCGTAGCAAGTACCAGAAAGGAAGGCCAAGGACGGGCGAAGAAAAGCCAGCAGGATAAAATATGACAGGAATAGCATATATGAATAGTAAAAGAAGGTAAGGATCGTGTGGTACCAACGCACGATAACAATCCACATCTAATGTAGCTAAATAACCAACAATCATCACAATCTTCCTAACATCCAATAATACCCGTATCGCCAACCGGAACTCGTAGCCTGTCAACGAAACAGTAATCCACCCCTATATCAAACAAGAACAAGGGAATGAATTACCATGTCGGAGCAGTGTTATAGCCCAGCCTTCCTAGAAAGCAGCAATCCATACAATTTAGGTGAATAAGCGGCCACTCAAATGTCTACGGATGTCTAGGTGGAGGTTGGGTTACCCCAACAATGCTACATATGAATCCTCAGATTGTGCCGATCTAGCAAGCTAACGGGACCAAGTATATCAAGACTAGATGAGCACCGGTCCTTCGTAAGACCACCGAGCTCTGCATGTCCCCACCGGTCCCTCGTAAGGCCACCGTGCTGAGCATGCCATGTATATAAGGTATAGTAAAGTAGCTGGATACTGCCATCCCCTAATGCTAACGGTAACACTATCCGTAGCGGCCAGCCTGCACTCCATGACTAGATGTCTGGGAAGCGGCTAGTACTGTATGATCTCGAGATTCCCTCCCAATGCTTCTACTAGTTTAAGTTACCTAGATTATCCATACATTTATCCGAAATCATATGCCGTGGTCACATGATCCTCCTCCTAGATGTCGTACCTCAGTACGGAAATGCTAAGTAAGGATCAACCTCGGCACCTATAGTCCTAGTTGTGATCTGTCCTTAGTGTTATGCAACAAGCAAGCAAGCAATCTTGACCACGCTAAGACTAAAGGCCAACTACCAAGGTACCCATACAGGTAATAATATAATATAGCTAGAATATTAAAGTGGTATCGCAATGCCATATAATCATGGAAGTAGCACCTTAAGTGCCAGTAGACAAGGAGCACCGCAGTACAAAATCAGGGCCAGTACCTCAAAGGGTAAGCTGGATTTATAGTACGGATACAAGTAGTTATGTCAAGAACAAGGACAAATCTGGCAGTCACATAAAATCATCTACCCATATCGTGGCATGGATATCAGGTCATGTACAAGATCAGAACCTCTACTATGATATCCCATCAAGTATATAAGGAAGCCTACAGCTCTAATCATCAAGTCAGTCTATCCAACGGATCAATCTATCAAGAGCCTCTCATCTACGATGGAGTGAATATCACGTCAAGAAAGGCAATCACCAAATACCAAGCTCATCACTATAAATAATGCTAGGCCCTCTGGCTCACAAGAATCCCCTGAATCAATGATCACAAGCTATCAACAAACAAGTCTCACCACTACCAAGATATAACAAACAAACCAGGTTTTGGGCGCTTGGGAAGTCGAGTAAAAATTATATAATAATACCCTCGATATTATTCTCGTTCCGTAAAATTTTTACGATCATCAAAATCCAAGAATCTACAGTCATGTCTGATTGAATTAGAACATCCTCAAAAGGAATAGCAACATTATCCAAGAGTCCATGTGAGTCTATCAATCAATATCTCGAGATCATACTCTCCCTAGTGCTCAATCCTTAGATATATCCAAAATCACAAATCCCGACACATAGGACAACTATCAGTCCTAGCTGGCTAGACTAGGATAACTCCTAGAATGAATGGTCAGGGGACAAGAATATATAGATTAAATACCGTCAGAAAAGTGGCAAGGATTACATGAACTGCTCTGGAGCAGATCCACAACCCTTAAACCAAATAAGGACCAGGGTTGCAGACCATCTCCCGGGTGGAACCGCGCTCCTTACGCTATCCGACGGACAAGATAGGTCAAGAACTAGACTAATCTAGTCAAGAGTCTACCTAGCAAGTACTGGAATCAGACTACTATCCAAAACAAGTAAGTACAAGTCTAGATTAGCAAACCAAAGGAATGGTTCTTCCTAACTCTTCGAACCAAATTCCCGACCAAAAATTCTGGAAAAATTCGGCAGAGTCTCCTTTGTACTCTGGACGGAAGCTTCCAGCGAATTGGGGCTAAATCCACTCAGCGCAACCCGCCGCAGAATCACAGGCTGAGAACACTAAGTCTCAGCTTCCAGCAGCGCTACCATGCGTACTAGAAACCAAACCATAGCCGAGAACTCTAGGTCTCGACCTCCAGCAGCACTACGATGCGTACTGGACGCCAAACCAAAATATGCAACAAGAATCGCCACGCAGGACGTACGAAGACCCACAGTCATATCCAAGCCACAAACAATGTCATAGAAACAGTTAGCCAAGCCGTTACCCGACCGCGAGTCGGACACAGAGCATATGGGGACAATCCATACTCATGAGTCATGCTTGTGTCCTCGGAGGTGTGGATGACCCATCCGAGTTGTCCGATACGGTCGTAAACCGGTATCGAACCAAGCTATCATAGGTTATCATCATGACAGTTCTACTGCTAAGCCACACTAATCATGGTTATATATTTACAATTATAATTAATTAAATACAATAAATCCAGGAGAGAGGGTAAGAGCCATCGATGAGCAAGGGATACTTGCCTAGAGGGCTCGGCTAGGTAAGCAAGTCTTCGACGATCGGGATCCAGGGTAGCACGTCCATCGAGATCCTCAGAACACAAAATAAACAATCATTAGAATTAGATAATAAAATAATGACGAAAATTATGAAGAATAGCACGAGATATACCGTACGGGTCCCACAAGTAGTACAGAGATCTGGCATGAAAACTGAGGCACACAGATAGATACGGGCACACAAATCGAAACGTGCATGTATATCGAGACACGCACGAGAATCGAGATGATATGAAGAATGAGGCAAGCGAGAAACAAAAATGTACACGTAAATTGAGACGTGCACGTAAATCAAGGAATCACTAATATCGAAATGGCGCACGAATCACACGACACGCAAATCAAAGCGAGTACGTAAATCGAGGCAGACACACAAATCGAGGTAACACGAAGTCCAAGATGTTACACAAATCAATGTGATACGGGTCACGAGGTAGGCATAAAGGTCGAGGCACGGGAATCGAGATACGCATATAAATCAAGATGGCACGGTGCCCGAGGCAGCATGGGGCTCGATGTTGGGTTTTGGCCTTTGTATTAGAAACTTTAGTTCCACATCGGCTAGGCCAAAAGAGTTGTATCTCTACATATTAGCTATGCTAGTTTAGAGATGCATATGTGGTGTGGAGGTGCACATGGGTGTGCCATGTAGGGTTATTTTTCTAATAGAAAAAAGGCTAAATAAACAATTGAAGGCATTCATGCTTTTTGCTCTTGGGAAATTTATTTCCATGGGAGCTAAGCCCCGTAGGGGCTTAGCGACTCGGGCTCGGACTCGAACTCGGACACGAACACGGACTCGGGCTCATGGGCTCATGAGGCATAATGTGGCATTTTGTTGGTGCACTTTGTACTTAGCACGTCAGCATCGTCGCTAGGCGTATAGTGCGCTTAAGTTGTACAAGTTGCACGAGCCACTTGCACGGCCAGTTGCGTAGGCCAGGTTGTGCGACGAGTTGCACAGGCCAGGTTGTGCGGCCAGTTGCGCAAGCCAGGTTGTACGACCAGTTGCGCAGGCCAGGTTGCGCGGCCAGGTTGTACGGTTCAGGTTACGCGGCCCAGGTTGCACGACCCAGGTTGCGCGCCTAGTGGCGCGTCCAATGGCGCAACCAGGTACGCGTCCAGTTGTACGGCAAGCGCAGGGTACGCAGGGCACGCAGGTGGCACAAGTAGCTCAGTGCGCATACTGCGTACAGTGTACAAGGTGCACGGGGTGCACGAGTGGCGTAACTTGCTTCAGATCATGCATGTGCATGATCTGAGCAGTTACTGCACATTCAGAGTGGTTATTACCACTTCCCGAATGTTGTGCTAACCGGGCAGTTACTACTCGGGCCTATAAAAGGTCTCTTCTCTCTCACAGGCAAAAATATACAAGACACATACAGAGAGTTGCAAAAGTTTACAAGTGTTTCTTAACACAAGTAAACATAGCCTGTCAGAGATAAGAGAAGCTTTGCACCAGCATTGCTTTTGCACGGGGGTCCGTGTACGATCCGAGGAGTCAGAAGAGCAGAAGTGTTCCAAAGTTCTCCGACGAACTTGCTGGTTCCTGGAAGCTATTCGTGTGGGGCGAATATAGCTTTAAGCAACGGTAATCATTCACCCCAGTAGGCCATCTTCTATCTTTCATCTTTCATCTGTCATCTTCTTCGCTGTTGTGGATTACGAAATATTCTTAGATTCTCGTATATTATATGCTGTTGTGGATTACGAAATCTTTTTAGATTCTCGTAATATCATAACGAGATCTTCTTAGATCTTTGTTATACTTACGCAAACTTCCTAGAAGTGTTGCTTTGGAACATTGTTCTTACAATTGTTTTATCTTCTCAGTTTTCTATCGAAAAATTATGCCCCGACAATAACAAACTCAAAGCTATATTGCTACGATGGAAAACTTTAATGCTTCACTCCTCAATATTGACTTTTGTAAGTTAGAAAAGTTTGATGGAGAGTATTATCAAGTCTAGAAGAGGAAGGTTTATCTCACTCTTCAACTCAGAGACGTTGATCACGTGCTTCTTGAAGAGGAACCTAATTTTCCAGATACTGGGTCTGCTGCCGCAATCACTGCAGCTACTAAACTTCAGGCCAAGTGGAGAAGGGAGAATAGCATTTACAGGCTGCTTATCCTGAATACTATGGAGGATTTCCTAGTAGAATCCTACAGTAAGAAGACTTTTGCCAGAGACATATGGGAGTCTCTGGAGAAACTGTATGAAGAAGACAAGAACATGAGCAAAATATTTGTGGTTGAAAAATATCACAAATGGCTCTTTGAGGACGAGAAGTCCATGCTGGCGTAGGTAAAGGAATTTCTGAAGCTGCGACAGAAGCTGGAAGACGAGGCGATGCCCCTCCCCGACAAGTTTTTTGTTGGAGGGATTGTCTCGAAGCTCCCCGCTGGGTGGAGTAAGTTCTATGCAAACATGCATAGGAAGAAGCTTGAGATCATCCTTGAAGATCTCTTACAGGAAATCTATGTTGAGGACCAGATCCGGGCTCAACTGAAGGTGGACACACTGTCCAAGCAATTGGCTAACGCCAATCTGGTTCATACCAAGGAACCAAGGGAAAAGCAGGCGGCTTCCCACAGCAAGAAGAAGGATCCTAACAATCTGAATGTGAATGGGACTTCTTTCAAGCGAAAGAAGGCAAAGTCTCAGATGCCTTGTTTCAAGTGTGGCAAGAAGGGCCACTTCAAGAATGAATGCAAGGCAAAGACCAAGCAATCAGAACAAGGAGAGCCTAGTAAGGTCTCTATGATCATTGACGTTATTGCTATGATTGTACAGGATAATACGGTAGGGACTGACTCAGACTGGTGGGTAGACACTGGAGCCACCTGCCATGTTTGCTCCAGCAAGGAGTGGTTCACCACCTACATACCTACTTTTGAAGTGGTTATGATGAAGAACCAGGCACAAGCCGATGTGCTCGAGATTGGGACGGTGGTATTGAAGCTGACTTCTGGCAAGTCTCTGACGCTTCAAGGTGTAAAGCACGTACCTGCTATCGCCAAGAACCTGATCTCAGAAGGCCTACTCTGTAATGTAGGCCTCAGGATGGACATCAATGCTGGCCAGATGGTGATGTCTATCAAGGGAACATATTTTGGGAAAGCTTTTTATACCGAGGGAATGTTCAAAATTCAGCTTGTAACTCAGTCCAATATAATTAATGTAATTAATCCAATCACTCCTTCTGCTTATACTCTTGAGTTGTGGCATAATAGGCTAGGACATGTTCATTGTAAACGAATAAACAGAATGTCTAGTCTAGGACTTATCTCTAAGTATGGGGATAAGGTAGAGAAATGTAAAGTTTGTGCTCAAATGAAGATCACAAGAAAATCCTTTCCTCGGGTTAATCGAAGTACAGATCTTCTGGAGTTGATACACTCCGATATCTATGACTTCAAATAGTTCTCTACAAAGACCGGGATGAAGTATTTCATAACCTTCATCGATGACTTCTCTAAGTATGCGTTCGTCTACTTGCTGAAGGCTAAAGACGAAGCATTCGAAAAGTTCAAAGAGTTCAGAGCCAAAGCTGAGTGGCAGACTGGACAACAACTCAAAAGAATAAGAAGTGATCGAGGTGGGGAGTACAGGTCTCATGAATTCGTATCATTCTACAAAGAACATAGAATTGTCAATGAGACTACGGCTCCGTACTCTCCTCAATCAAATAGAGTAGCAGAGAGGAAGAACAGAACGTTAATAGAAATGATTAACCCAATGTTGTTGACTGTGGGTCTTCCTAAGTGCTACTGGGGAGAAGCTGCATTGACAGCCACTTTTATTCTAAATAGAGTGCCTCATGCAACTTCAGATATTACTCCTCATGAACTCTGGTTCAAGGTCAGACCTAACTTAAATGTCATTCGAGTGTGGGGGTGTCTGGCATATGTCAAGCTTCCAGATCTGAAGATTCAGAAGCTTGGGACAAGGAATACTAAGACGATCTTCTTGGAGTATGCTGAGAAGAGTGATGCTCGGAGATTTCTTGATATTGAGTCAAATCATGTTATCGAATCTCGCGATGCAGAATATTTTGAAGACAAATTTGTAAGGCACAAGAATATTGTTCTTGCGATTGTACCGAAGAACAATAAGGGTGCATAGGAAACTGAAGTCTTCAATGAAGATGTGGTCCAAAAAGATGTTGTTGAAACAACGATTGAACCAGAACAAGCTGAGCCGTTAGCTAAGCGTGTGAGGAGGCCGAAGGACTTCGGAAGTGACTTTATCACCTATCATGTGGAAGCAGATCCGCTTACCTATGATGAGGCGATGAAGGCCAGAGACGTGGTTTTTTGGAAGGAGGTGATTGACAATAAAATTGATTCTATCACCTAAAATAACACTTGGATATTGGTTGATCTTCCTGAAGGAGAAAAACCCATCGGATGTAAATGGATCTTCAAGAAGACGATGAAAGCAGACGGAACTATTGACAAGTTCAAGGCTAGGTTGGTAGCCAAAGGGTTTTCTCAGAAGCAGGGAATTGACTACTTTGACACATATCCTCCAATTGCCCGGATGACCACCATCTAAATTTTGTTTGCTCTTGCAGCAATCCATAAGATGGTGATACATCATATGGATGTGAAAACGGCTTTCCTAAATGGCGAGCTGACCGAAGAGATATATATGCAACACCCAGAGGGATTTGTCGTCAAGGGTCTTAAAGATAAGGTCTGCAAGTTGGTAAAAACTTTGTACGGTCTTAAACAGGCTTCCAAGATGTGGCATAAAAAATTTGACAAAGTTATAAGGTCAAATAGCTACATGGTCAGCGAGACGGACAAGTGTGTTTATACGAAGTTCGCTGATGGAAGAGGTGTGATCGTTTGTCTGTACATGGATGACATGCTTATCCTAGGCACGGATATGGGTTGTGTCACGGAGACAAAGAAATTTATCTCGAGCAAGTTCAGTATGAAGGACTTGGGGGAAGCTGATGTGATCTTAGGGATCAAGATCATCCGGACTGACACTGGACTAGCGCTGTCACAGTCTCATTATATTGAAAAAATGATCACTCATTATACGGCCTGTATTTATAGGCTAATCAAAAAGCATAAACAGATAAACGCCTCTTCGTTTATCACGCCCATTAAAGATAATGATGACCCTCGAGATTCTATCCTTCATAACTTTTATGTTGATCACGAAAAAGATAGCCCCAAATCTAAAAATTAGAGCTTTAAATGCAGTAGTGACAACCTGGATAAGACTTCCCTGTGGCTCAAAATCTTATGCGTATCTTCATGCTTCTTATTCAAAATATTCCAAAATTTGTAATTTGAAAACTTTGAAGAGGATCTTGTAGAAGCATGAAAATACTAACCGTATGGGAGTTATACGGCCTAGTTGATCCAGGCCACAGAAGGAAGGCTCCTATGACAACTCTGCGGCCAAGTTAATCCAGACCGTAGAAGGAAGGCTCCTGAGACCACTATGCGGCCAAGTTAATCCAGGCCGCAGAAGGAAGGCTCTTAAGACCACTATGCGGCCAAGTTGATTCAGGCCATAGAGAAAGATTTTTGTAACAACCATGCGGCCAAGATGAGGGAGGGATGTCCTGCGGCCAAGGGAGGCTACGACCTATTTTTGAGCCGCACGAGCCTTATGCGGTTCAAAATTCTCCAAACTCCCTCAACAGATTAATTCTACTTCGTGGTAGGACACATGGTGAATTGACAAAATCTTGAACCACCCAGATATGTTGCAACAAAAATCTTAATAGAAACCCAGCTGGCAGCTAAAGACCGGGTCTTGGTGTACTGTTACGGCCACGTGGCTACTTGACCACCTATACGGCCCAAAATATGCTTCATCCAGAAGCATCTATAAATAGCAGGGTAGCACACCCATGCAAGAGGCTAAAAAAAATTAAGAGCATTTTTTCAAGAGCAAAAACTGCGTCTGATAGTCCAAGGAGTAAGGCAGAGTTTCTACACTTCTCCTGAGCCTCCACCGTCACCCTCCAGAATCAAAACTAAATAATTATACTTAGATTGTTTCCTAGGATTTCTTTTTAGGCTCTCTTTTGTACTTGTGAGTTTGCAATCAAATCCAGTTCCTCTGTAGTTCTTGTTTTTGATAATTAATGGCAAACATCCTCAATTCTTCACTGGTAGTACAAATCTAGACCGCATTACTGAATTTAATATTCAAATTATTCTCAATACAGAATAATTCTCAGTTGTCGATGATGATTAATTATTGCATTTTTATAGAACAACTAGCACTGCTGCTAGATTAGCGAGTGCATCAGCTTCTGTATTACACACTCAGCGTACATGCTCAATAAGGAAACCTTTGAATGATAAAGCAAGTTTAACTGCTACTTCTTGGTAGGAGATGAGATCTTGGTGCCGGACCTCAAACATACCTCTATCATGATTGACGATCAGTTTAGAGTTGTCGTATACCTCAAAATAGTCGATATCCAGTTGCTTAGCTAACTGGAGACCAATAAGCAAAGCACTGATTCACCAATATTGTTAGAACATGGCTCATCCAGAGAATAGGCTCTTTGAATGCCTAGCCCTTCTGGGATATAAGGACAATCCCTACTCCAGCAATGATGATACCATTGGGTCCGATTCTAGATGCACCATCAAAGCATAGATGTCAAGCGAGTATTCCTTTCGAGGTCATGTTAGACTCTAGAGTTTTATCGGGAATTTTATCGTAGAGTTTTGAAGTCTCGGGGATTGGATGAGCAGCTAAGAAGTCAGCTAAGGCTTGACCCTTGACAGACTTTTGAATAACATAGACCATATAATACTGTGCTAGCAGCATCACGTATGTAGCAAGTCTAGAATTGAGTGTACTAGACTTTTTTATTAATACTCGTAAAGGATTGACTCTGGAGATGACATTGGATGGTTTAGCCTGTGATGTAATGACACATCTTCTGGATGGCAAACATCAAGGCTAAGCACTCTTTTTCTACCGGACTGTATCGGTGTTCAGCACCGATCATCGTACGGCTAAGTTAGTAGATTGCTTGCTCATTGCCTTTGTTGTTCTTTTGGTCTAGGGGGCACCGAAAGAATGATCCATTGCTCGAACGTACATTAAGAAGAGAATTCATGTGATCAGAGGAAATAAGACTGGAGGGTTCATCAAATATTGCTTAATGCCTTCAAATGCTTGCTGGCATTCATCATTCCAAACGAAAGATACACCTTTTTCATTAATTGAGTGAACGGTCTGCAGCATCCAGAGAGATTTAAGATGAATCTCCTGATATAGGCAAGTCGTCCTTGGAATTCTTGTAACTTTTTAGATTGCGTGGAGGGTGCATCTCTTGAATGGCTTTGACTTTATCGGGGATAATGTGTATACCCTTAGAGGTAATAACGAATCCGAGAAATTTGCCACTAAAGACACCCAGAAAGGACTTGGTGGATTCATCTTGAGTTGATGTTGACACATTAGATCAAAGATAGTCTTCAGGTCTTGGATGTGATCTTCCTTTAAACGACTTTTGACAGCAATATCGTCGACATAGCATTCGACTATTTTTCGTAAATATTTACAAAAAATAGTACCCATAGCCTGCTGATAGGTGGTACTAGCGTTCTTGAGACCGAACGACATGACTGTAGCAACAGACTCCCAGAGGAGTATGAAAGGACGTATGTTTTTTGTCTTCAGGATTCATTATCGTCTTCTGGAAATTCAGTCGTCACCATGTTGACAGATATAGTCAGTCGATGGACATCCCCTATACTGGTGTCTGAGTCCCATGAGGAAGATCGGAGGAGTGAGATCGATCTCTTCATCTGATTCAGATCTGTTGGGGTTGTGATCGGTATAGTATAGCCTAACCCATGTCTAGTCTTGTTGTAATATTGGGATGACTTTCTTTTCGGGGCAGGTAGTCGAATATCAGTTCATCTACCTTACCTCTGTTAAGTCCGAACCTGAAATTATAACCCATTTTTTGGATGATGTTCTTGGATTGTTGACTATAACGACGTAGTTGCATTCTTCCATGATCGTTATTTTCAGAATCACTGTCGAGTAGTCTTTTGGTTGCGTCCTTTGCTGAAGAGAAATGGATGCTCATCATCGGTCCGATGAGGAACTACGAAGAACGAATTTTATATTGGTTTAAATAATATATCCCTTGGAAAGGCTAATTGCTCCTAGGGTGAGAGGTTCAAAATTATACATAATTTCTAAGTAATATTGTGCATAAAAAGTGACATCAGTATACTACAAAGAATATATTACTTTATTGATATCTTTCACTGCTTCAACAGTTACAACAGCATTTTCGATCTTAGCTGAAGACATTGTCAGGTTGATGATAAGAGGAGGATAAAGAGAAGTAGCAGGCTTGTTACGATGAAGGTCAATAACAAGAGGATCAGAAGAGGTGAGCTCCCTTTGCTCCACTTTCTTGATAGAAGGGACGACGAGATTGATGGTTAACATCTGAGAAGATGAAGGATGAGAAGTGTGTCCTTTAACTGGAATTACCAAGACTTTATCTGGGTTATCTTTCTGGTCTTTCTCCATGTCTATAGCCAACATGACCTTCATGTACTCTTCTTTGTACATTCTGGAGTCCATATAATAGGCCTCGACACCTCGAAAAGGATGGATGTCAGCAACTTTTTTCTTGATTTCTCCGTTGTCATCCATGTAATTAAAGCACTGGTGGAGAGTGGATGGTATAATATTTTGTTTATGCAACCACGGCCTTCCTAATAGTAGGTTAGAGGAGACGTGATAGTCAATCACATTGCAGGTGGCTTTCATACGGAAATCGCCATTTGGAATCTCAAGCGAATCTTTTCAAAGGTTTACTCTTTCCGAAATTGAACCCGAGAATAGTTGTCACCGTCGCTGAGAGGCTATGGACTAGAATCTTCAGAGAATCCAGCAAAGTTTTTGGATTATTCTGAGTACAAACCCGGGATTGACAAGAATACGATCTACCTTCATTGTGTCAACATACCCTATGAAATAAAGAGGTCGGTCGTGCCGATTGTCTTATAGCAACATGTCATCTTGGATGAAGGTGATGTTTGGCATTATTTCCATCACACTATGACATTGAGGGCATGTCACAGGCTCTTCGTCTGACTTTTTCAGATGTGCAAGACAAACATCAGCTTCCACAAAGCTTCACTTAATGTTTCTCAAGTTTCCTTAGAGAGACGAAGGAGCTCGAAGATTGATAGTCTTGCCAGAGTGTTGGCTAATTGATCCAGTATGTCAAAGTTATATGGATTTTGAAGACCTTGTAGTGGAGTCTTCTTCAGATTTTTCAAAACAAACCTGCTGCTTGCCTTTATCAGCAGCTGTCAGTTTAGAAGGACCCGAATCAGTTGGTGGAGCTAATATTAGAAGAGCATCAGGAGCAGGAAGATGATTGACAACTTCATTCTCTTGACCATCTGAGTAGTCTCTGAGGTAGAGTCTCTGGATCTAGTACCGGTCAAGACTTTTTCTTCTGAAGTAGGTGAGAGAGAAACCATATTATAGGCCTTCAATCATGCCCTACCTTTGGAGGACTTCTTTCTTTGATAGGGAATATGTGATCTATCCCAAATTCTAGGCCAACCCGTGACCTGTTATCTTGAAGTTGTAGAGAGAGGTATCAGAGACCCTTTTCTACTATTTAAACCTGGTGCTTTCTGAAAATCATATCCCATCTTTATCATCAGCTCACAGATTTCTGACTGTATCAATAAAATTCAGGTTGGTAGTTGACTTCTGACGTCTATAGGGCAGTCTCTGAAAGGAAGACTTTGGATCCTGTCGGAATAAAGTATCTTTCAAATAGGGAATACGGCCATCAAGTAAGGAGTGCTCACTTGAGTCATTGCATGATTTTACTTGGCTGGCTTTTGACTTGCCAGAAGAGACAGTTGCTTTCTGTTCAAATTCGACGACGAGGTCTGGATAACCCACATAATTTCATCTTTGGCTGTTGACAGTGGCACTAAGCCGTCACTTCGTGCCGGCGGGAGGTTGACGATCTCTAAAGTTACCTTAGGTATCGGGACAACACCATCAAGGACTAGCTGAGGAGAAAAGTTTCCAAATTACAAAGAGGCGACATTGGCTATCGTCGTCTTCTTATCTTTCCCGAGAGTAATTGCTTTGGCATTGACCAGCTCTTGGATCTTTCCTTTGAGTACGTAGCATACCCTGGTTGGATGATCCAAAAACCTATGATACATGCAATACTTAGGATTGTCAATCTTACCTACTTTATCTGGTCGTTTGATCTCTGGCAGTCGAAGCTTGTTGCTTTTGATCAAGCAAACGAAGATGCTCATGACATCATCGTCATTGAAGGAATACACTTCCTTGGGTCATGGTGTGCCCTCTGTGGAGGTGCTGTTGTCGTAGGTGCTGGCTGACCTACATTGATGGCTAAAGCTTCTTTACCTTTATGATTATTTTGGTGACTATCGTGCTGGTAGCAGGATACTTATCTTTATCGAGATTCGGCATCGGGATACCTAGTTGCTTAAATTTCTCAGCACTATGTTCAGCTGCTCTCGTACTTACGATGAAGGAACCCAATCTTAAAATTGTGTAGGTTCCGTTCACATGTTGACTATAGATAATAAGTTTGATTTGTAAATATCTATAGTCAATGCGTCAGGGGTACCCAAGGCATTTTCAGTGCCTCTCGTCGGAAGTGCTTGATGAAACATTCGGCTGTCGCATTGGGCTTTTTTTATTTTGGTGAGAGCGGACATGGTCATGTCGTGGTTTCCTTCATAGAACCGTTCCAGGAATATATGTTTTAAAGATGAGAAGGATGTTATGCAACCATCCGACAAGCTTCGATACCAATCATACGCAATACCCGTTAAGCATCCGACGAACACTCTAGTAAGTAGAGCATCGTTCTGTTGGAGACGATCAGTCATCATCTCGAAGTGATTGATATACTGACTCGACGATGTGCTGTCGTCGAATAACATTATGGTCGCGGCTTGTATTTAGGTAGAATGGGACTTTCTTCCACTCCGCAGGGTAGGGTTGTTTGATCCCTAACTTTTACAATCCCTCATTTTGCTTAAAAGCTTCAAACTAATTTTATAAAAGCTTAACTGCTTCGAGAGGGTCTCCCGTTGTTTGAGGAGGAGCAGATTGATTTAAGGATTAGGATGTAGAATTGCATGGTAAGTACCACCCCAATACCAGAGTGACTTAGAGTAGCCTGTGTTTGAAGGTGTATAACCTCTGGAATGGTGGTATTTAGCAGAGGCTGTACTCTAGGGCCAGTATTGATTGGCATAGAACCCCATGTTCTGGAGTTGGAACTGGGTTCACAACTGGTGGAACAACATGTTGTGTCATAATTATTATGTGCATGCTTGTAACCATGTCAGTCGTGGCCTTTAGATTAGCCTCCAAGGCAGCGATTCTTTGCTCTTGGCTAGCAAAACTGGAAGCATCTTGCTCTTCGTATGTCGTAAACAGACACATCTCTCGATACGAGGATAGCTAGTAGATAGGATGGTCTGATCAGAGTCTTCACTATCAGCATTAAAGTCTAGTAGACTGCTACCCCCGGTGTTAGAATCAGGAAGATTTATTTGACCGAGGAAATCTCGGCTTCTGATCATGTGTTTTGGTAGACTCCTTCAAAGGAGTCAAGAGCTTATTACGGAATTGTTGGTTCGAAGGTCATGATGAATTACACCTCGGGCGTCTCCCACCCCCAGTGCTACAAGATGCTATATTGACAAAAGCAAACAGCAATTCGTCTTCATCCACCAGGATCACATTGGGAGATTGAAAGTAATTAAACACTTAAATATACCGTTTTGCTGGCTTGCAAGCACTTGACATCAACTTTATGAGAATTACAATAATGTTTGTCATGTGCAGTTGCTGATATACGAGACGAGTTATCTTTATCTATCAGATAACATTAGGAGAGAGGTAATTCAAGCGGTTGAACACAGACCGTTTGGCTGTCTTACAACAGCACTTGATTACTATCTTGATATTGGTTATAGTGATGTTCGTTTTGTGGAGTCACCGCTGTACGAGATGAACTCATGGTCTTCCGCTTTTGTACAATGAGTTCACGAAGATTGGGTACAATGAAAGGAAAAGAAGGAGAATGAGGAGGCAATTCTGCCTAATTATATTAGAATATGATGCATATTCCTAAACTTTTGTGTTCCCTAGTGTATAGGGCAGTACTGAGCTCATTGGCATAGGTGAGTGGGTTCTGGCTCTTAGAAGCCCTCATTGTGCTCGAACTGGTAGTTGGCATACTACATCAAAATCTTTTGGCACGCCATATGACTTGATTGAAGAAGTTCTATTCTGTGCCTATTAGATAGGTACACAGATCAGTGTCTGGAGCCACTTGGTTGTCAGTCCGTGACACCTTCAGTCTTCATGTTATGTTCTTGATATACACAGAGTGAAGATCATTATAGGACCGTTGAGCACATCTAGAGGGGCTGAATGTCATGCCCCGCTTCCGTAGGAGCGATCGTCCTCTAAGGCGTGATGTTGTACGAGCCTAGGTTGCACTCGTGCAAGGCGGATTCATAACGCCGATTTTAGCGACTGCGATGGGGTCGTCGCACTGAAGTCCCATGGATACATTGAATCATAATAGTAGAAATTTAGAAGATGCAAGTTATTCAAAGAAGCTCTTTATTGATATTGAAACAACAGTTACATTGGGCGCAAGGCCAAGATTACAAGTCTCTCAAGCTCACTCATCTCATATTACAAGTCACTCAGCTCTATCTCATCTCTCAATACATGTCTCGAGCCAGCGGATGCTTCGGAAGGCGACATCCATACATTATGTCCTGTATAAGTCTTTACTCCATGCGGCGCGCGCTTCGAATCACCAAGGAACTCCGTGCCTCAATGCATCCAAGCGAGCTCCGTGCCACGAGCTTCTACTGTGCTGTACATGTAAACTATGTGCTATTAGTACTCAACTGTACTGGTGGAATGAGCTTCTTGCCCGCCCATACAAAATCGACACGTTATTTTACTTTGTACAACATAGTCCCTTCTTATCAATCTTTCTACTCTTACCTTAGGATCAGTTTTAGGACCGACTTCTTGGCCTATCCTGTGTCTCTAGACCATTCCGTACTTGCAACATCGACGTTACCCTATCAAGTCATGTTTGCCTTACGGCACTTAATCAGAGACGCAACTACGTGATGAGGCTCCATTTCTATGTGATCGTGCTAGGAATCCATCGTTCGTGCCTCGCAACTCAGGGTACTAAACCATATCGCTGCCTCGCGGCCCTTGCTACTTTGATCACCAACTGACCCAATCAATACTTGTGAATGTTAGTGTCACTCAACCAACTTTGCCTTGTGCGGTTTCCGACTTAAACTTAAACAACTCAACCAACTCATGCAACTTATATGCCGACAACTCAAGACTCGACGCCACATCTCGTGCTGAAGCACATCGCCTATGTTGTGCCATTCTTAAGCCCAAATATTTGTATTCTAACTGTACTCACATTCAACAACTCAACACAATCCAAAGGCACACACGCGGATTACCGCCATGCTGACTCATCTATATGATTTGGTCACTGACTCCCAGAGCCATCGTGGACTCCTCTAGCTTTTGTTAGACGGGTACCCCTTTCAGCATAAGGTAGCTAGCCCCGCTGTAAGTCCCGCCTAACCCGTGCCCAGCACAGCTAATTACTCGTTTCCAATCGACGGCCGCAACGGTCTCATGGCCGCCGATTACCGTACGGGAAACGATCCACCTTGTCGACAAGTTATCCATGACCATGCAAGACTCGACTCAAACTGATGTCTCACACAGTCATGCTACTTCTTTCTTCTGAGATCGTCTAGCCGACCTATAGCCGCGAGCATACTTCTTTCTTCTTAGACCGCCTCGCCGACCTGTAGCCACGAGCATTCTTTCCATGTTACCATATCATTTCATTCAACTCAATGCCTATTTGATAGTCCTTTCTCCAAAACTCATCGAATCAACCGTGGTTTATGTCTTAAACACTAAGTTTTGCAACGTGCCTTAAGCCAACCGTATTCTATGCAACACTTCTGCCCAAGTCGACGGGCCTTGAGATCGTGGGACTACTTAACTTTGACAAACTGCGAAAGAGCGGGCGATACTTGTAATGTCTTAGGTCGACCGGCATAACTTTGCCTAACTTAACTTTGCCTGGCTTAAACGCACAACGACTCACGAGCAATGGCTGCGTCAAGCCTTGCATTGCGGAAAGTACCGCGTATGCGTTTGACTTATGAACGACCAAGTCATTTGGGTGCCTAGACTTATATTATAAGCCGTACAATGCAGCTTAACTCATGGGGCAAGCCAAGGCTATTGTAGTGTCCCGCTCCTAGCGGTTCACTATATAAGGCTTGTGGCTTGGCTAACTCGGTCGAAACCGAGTATTGGGGAAACTTACCGTCGCAACGAATCGATCACGGATAAGTGCATAAGAACCTTTCCAACTAATGGATTGGTTTCTCTTTAAATGCGTCCAAGAGTTTTCTCTGGATGTTTTGCTGCTGGTTTTGCTGCTTGGTTTTGATGGATGCTTTTCTGAATGATTTTTGATGATTTGATTCTTGCCGTTTTCATCGATTTGCATAGCATTCATTCTTGAGAATTCTGAGAGAAGAGAACACAACGAGACGGATTATTAACCAATCTTTTGGTGCCAATGCAGACTGACGCGTGACGGAAGGCTAAGCGTGCAAGTGTTCCTCTCTCTCTCGACGATTCTCTAATTTGGTGAGTATGTGGATCTCTTTGGTATTGTCCCTCTCGCTATTCCTTCATGCCAACTAAATAATTATCTTGCAACATCCGTTGATCGATATCAAGTTGTTAAATGCCACAAGTCAATACCACTAAGAA